>BKCP01004850.1:713086-720586 GCA_008636005.1 Striga asiatica
GTCCAGCCTACCCGGTTCATCCAGTTAGTGAACCGGCCGGTTTAGCCGACAATTCAAGTCTGTTTTGGTTTGTAATTTTCAGTTCGAGTCTTATTCTGAAATTTAAATTATTTTCCGAGCCAAATCAAATCAGTTAAGTATATCAGTATAATTCCGGACTTAGAATTATTTTTGTGAACCTTTAGAGCGTTCCTTAATATCCGGACATCATATTAAATCGAGTCGAGCATCTTAACAGTTAAATTTATTGATCTGAGCATAGTACTTAGTAATTGTTTATATCATGTTACAGTTTGATCAGTTCACGACTATCAGCACTTCCAGCTTCATATCTTCAGTATAGGTGGGGACTCAGAGTGGGTATTACATTGATTATAATTACGATATCATGTTCAAGGTATGTCAAAATTATGTTTTCCGCTTGGAATGGATTTTGGCCAGTTCAGGTTGCCATAATTCCGTTCTAAGTTCTAGTGGCGTCATCTACCACTAGTATGTGCACATGGATTCCGGCAATCATTGTTATCATCATTATCATTATTATCATGGCAGCCGGTAGATTCACGGATCCCGGTCCGGTTTATACTGTTGACCAGGAAATTCACGGTTATGTTATATGCTTTTGATCATGATATTACTATTATTATTGCTGTTTACTTTAGTATGAGTTCCTACGGAGTACAGTGGTACTCACACCCCATTTTTATCAAATTTTTCAGGTCACGAAGTCGGTCCGGAGCTTTGAAGTTGACGGATGATCGAAGTTAAATATTTTACTGTTCTATTTTGCCACGCTATGTTCCGCTGAATTCCACTGTTTGACAAACTTTGACTTTTGATCCGATTTCATAGTCGGATTGTATATTATGCTAATCCGTTTTGCTTGTAAATTTTAAACGATTGTAACGAATTTTTAAAAGATAAAATAAATCTTTTAGTAACGCTCCGAATCATTTTCTTAAACTATTTTTACAAGATATCTTTAAAACGTACTCTGATAATTAAGTTAAGGCGGGGCGTTACAGTTGGTATCAGAGCACGTTTCTGCGTCTCTGAAACATGTTTTAAATTATAAACAATTTACTATGCCTATGCTCAGTTATGTTATGGAAATCATTGTTATGGACTAGTTAAGGTGCTCGAATCATGCTCAAGGTTTATAGCCTAAATTATTCATGATAGAATTGACAACTCGTCAAGAAATTTGTATGTTCCATAAATCAGTCAATGTATCTTATTCTTATACTTAATCATGTCAAACTCTTTCAACATTCAGATGTCGACTCATAGAAGTTCAGCTCATCGTGAACCTTCACAGTCCGAGGTAGTCACACAGTTTCGCGACTATCATCCAGAGAAGTTTTCCGGTCAGGGAGATCCCCGTATTGTCGACGAATGGGTTCAGGGCCTTGAAACGATTTTCGAGGTCATGGACTGTCCCGAACATTATCGCGTTTTATGCGCACAAATTCAATTAACCGGTGATGCACGACTTTGGTGGCACGCCTACTGGGGTATGCGTCCTGGAGAAAAAGAAAACTGCACGTGGGACATGTTCAAGGAGTTAATTCGCGATAAATATTATCCTCCCTACTACAAAGCTGAAATGGAGCATCAATTTTTGGCGCTTAAACAAGATACTCGGACAGTGGACGAGTACGAGAGAGAGTTCACTCGACTTGGAGCTTTTGTACCTGACTTGATGACCACAGAAGCAACAAGGACGAGACGTTTCATCGACGGGCTTATTCCAGTAGTCCGTCATAACATCGTGGGCCATGGAGTCCAGTCCTATGCCCGTACTGTTACCATTGCAGGAGAAGTTGATGCCAGGATACGAAGGGAAGCCAACCGTGATCGTCTTCAGCCGATTTCCTCCACTCAATCCTCAATACCAAATGTTCAACCCGCAGCTGCCCCACAACAAAGATACAAGAACAAGAGGAAGAACAGGGGAGGCCCAGATGACCGCAGGAACCGTCAGCGACAGCAGCAACCTATACCACCTTGCCCCACATGTGGAAAGATTCACCGCGGAGACTGCTTGATGGGCCAGAACACTTGCTACTATTGCCGACAGCCTGGTCATATCCGACCGAATTTTCCACGATTGCAACAGCAACAACAACCTCAACAACAACCTCAGCAGCCATCGAGACAGCCTCAGCAACAGCAACGCGGGAGATAGCCAGCACGTGTGTATGCAGTCGATCAAGCGGAAGCAGCTCAACACCCAGGTACCATGTCTGGGATGATTATACTTAATGATGTTCCTGTTTTCGCTTTATTTGATACCGGTGCAACACACTCTTTCATTTCACGTTGATGTCTTGACGCCATTGGGGTTCATACTATTTCTGCTGTCGATCCTCTCGAGGTGAGTCTAGCCTCGGGAAGAAAGATAGTAACTGATGCTAAAGCAACCGATCTTAGCCTTTCTGTCGGTGGACGTGTCTTGCCTACCGAAGCTTATGTTCTCGAGATGAGGGATTTCGACCTTATTCTCGGCATGGATTGGTTAACATATTTTCATGCAGATATTCGATGTCAAGACCGGGAGATTACTCTCTATCTTCCGGGAGATGATTCTATTATCTTTTATGGCTCCAAGACTCGTACCTTACCACATGTTATTTCTACGGCGAAAGCCAGAAAGATGTTGCGGCGTAATGATTGCCAGGGTTATCTTGTAAGTCTTATCAGCGATGAACCGAAAGTACGGACACCTCACGACGTTCCTATTGTTCGTGAGTTCGTGGACGTGTTTCCAGACCAACTTCCCGGAGGACCACCTAACCGGCAGGTAGAGTTCTCTGTTGATCTTATTCCAGGGGCCGGTCCTGTGTCCAAAGCACCATACCGTATGGCGCCGAAGGAGTTACAGGAGTTAAAGACTCAAATTCAGGAATTACTTAAACTCGGTTTCATTCAGCCGAGTGTTTCCCCTTGGGGAGCACCCGTTCTCTTTGTCAAGAAGAAGGACGGATCTATGCGCATGTCTATTGATTACCGGGATCTTAACCGGTTAACTATCAAGAATAAATATTCGCTTCCCAGAATCGATGATTTATTTGATCAGCTGAGGGGAGCTTGTGTATTTTCTAAGATTGATCTCCGTTCAGGCTACCACCACCTGAGAATCAAAGAGTCAGATATTCCTAAAACTACATTTCGTACGCGTTACGGTCATTATGAGTTCGTAGTATTGCCGTTTGGGCTCAGTAATGCCCCGGCAGTATTTATGGACTTGATGAACTGTATATTTCACCCTTACCTTGATCAGTTTGTTATTGTTTTTATTGATGATATTTTGATCTACTCGAAGAGCCAGAAGGAACACGAGGAGCACTTGAGGGTTGTTCTTGAAACCCTTAGGCGAGAAAAGTTATATGCAAAATTCTCCTAATGCGAATTCTGGCTCGAGCGAGTTACTTTCCTTGGTCATGTTATCACGCAGGCAGGTATTGAGGTTGATCCATCCAAGATATCTACTATTCAAAATTGGTCCAGACCCAAGAATCCATCCGAGGTCCGTAGTTTTCTCGGTTTGGCGGGTTATTATCGCAGGTTTATTGATGGATTTTCCAAAATTGCCCTCCCATTATCTCAATTGACGAGGAAATTTGTCACGTTCAAGTGGACTGATCGTTGTGAGTCCATTTTTCAGGAGCTCAAGAGGAGATTGACCACTGCACCCGTATTAATTATACCAGATCCTACTTGGAGTTTCACCATTTAGAGTGATGCCTCGAGATAGGGTTTGGGATGTGTTTTAATGCAGGATGGCCAAGTCGTTGCTTATGCCTCTCGTCAATTAAAGCTGCATGAACAGAATTATCCTACACACGACTTGGAACTTGCAGCAGTGGTACATGCCCTCAAGATTGGGCGACATTATCTATATGGCGGCAAATGCGAAATTTTCACTGATCATAAGAGCTTGCAATATATTTTCTCAGAAAGAGCTCAACATGCGACAGCGGCGTTGGTTAGAACTCGTGAAAGATTATGATTGTACCATTCAATATCATTCGGGGAAAGAGAATGTCGTTGCTGATGCCCTAAGCCGCAAGGTGAAGGGTGATTTGACTTACGTTGTTACTCAGCAGGATCATCTTATCCAAGAAATTCGCTCGGATGCAAATTCAGATTGTTGATGCACTTCCTACGGCTATTATTGGGAGTGTTAGTGCTATGCAGGTTCAACCAACATTAAGGGAGAGAATCCGGCGGGAACAGATGTCTGATGAATTTATTCGTGTTATTAATGCTAAAGTCCGTGCCGGAGGTATCGAAGGTTTTCAATTGGGTTCGGATGGAGCCTTCGAATTTCGAGGAAGAATTGTGGTGCCGAAAGTCGAAGCGTTGCGAAAGGAAATTTTGTCTGAAGCTCATACTGCACCTTATTTAGCTCATCCGGGAAGTACGAAGATGTATCATGACCTGAAGAGATCGTTCTGGTGGCGTGGAATGAAGAAGGACATTGCCGACTTTGTAAGAAAATGTTTAACCTGTCAACAAGTCAAAGCAGAACACAAGAGTCCCTTGGGCCTTCTGCAACCACTCGAGATTCTGAAGTGGAAGTGGGAGGAAGTCACGATGGATTTTGTCACAGGGCTACCGAAGTCATCTAAACATCACGATGCTATCTGGGTCGTGGTGGATAGATTGACCAAGGTTGCTCATTTTATGCCAGTATCGATGAATATGTCTTTGGATAAGTTAGCTGAGATTTATACCGAGGGAGTTGTCCGACTTCACGGAGTGCCTGTTACTATTGTGTCAGACAGGGATCCCAGATTCACTAGTAGATTTTGGGAAAGTTTGCACAAGGCGATGGGCACCAGATTAGAATTTAGTTCGGCTTATCATCCAGAGACTGATGGACAATCCGAGCGGACTATTCAGACACTGGAAGATATGTTGCGATCTTTGGTTGTTGACAGGGGTGCTAAGTGGGAGTCGTTACTACCATTATGTGAATTTGCTTATAATAACAGTTATCATTCTTCTATTCAAATGGCTCCTTACAAACCACTATACGGTCGTAAATGTCGTTCCCCTCTTTATTGGGACGACGACGGTGAACGCCGAATACTTGGTCCGAACAGGATCGCGGAAACGGCGGCAGATGTGGAGTTGATCAGACAAAGACTCCAGGTAGCTCAGAGTCGGCAGAAATCATCAGCCGATCAACACAGACGTGATATTCAATTTGAAGTTGGGGAGCGAGATTTTCTTAAAGTTCGTCCATTCTGAGGGATCATTCGATTCGAAAAGAGAGGAAAGTTGCATCCTCGTTATATTGGCCCGTTCGAAGTTCTCGAACGAGTGGGCGAAGTTGCTTATCGTTTAGCCTTGCCTCCCGAATTATCCAATGTTCATAATGTTTTTCATGTATCCATGTTACGTAAATACGTGTGCGATCCAGATCATATTCTTCAGCATACTGACATCCAGATTCAGCCAGATTTATCTTACGAGGAGAAACAGGTAGCCGTTTTGGATAGAGAGGTTCGTCGACTCCGGAAGCATGAGATTCCCCTCGTTCGTATTCAATGGGATCGCCACGGTGCTACTTGGTAGCAGGAAGCTGATATTCGCGCTTGTTTTCCTGATTTCCAGTTTTGATGTATATATTTCCTATGTATCATGTATAGGTGTCCAGTTTGATATTTCCGAGGACGGAAATATTTTAAGGAGGGCAGATTGTAATAGCCCATTTTTACTTAATGTAAATTACGTACTTAGTTCCACAATGTTCATAATATTCTCGGAATCATTAGATATTCAAAGTATAAGTCAATTTATGTTAAATCGCCCGATAAAAATATTATTGAATCAAATCGTACTTAATCGAGCGGTAAATGTGTTAATCTTGCGCTAATTGTGCGTGATCATACGCATAATCGTACTTAGTGATTCCTTAAGTACCTCAATTATGTTCATTTAAACTTAAGAGCTAATTCGATCATCATATGTTATTAGCATTGATCAATGCACGTTTAGGGTGCTTAATTTTCTTCTAAACACCTTAATCTAGGTTAATCACGAGTTAATGAGCTCTAAGCGTGCTTAGCTACTTAATGATCATAACTGGACGAAAGATTGGGACAATCACGTGAGCATCTATCATTCTTACACCAAGTGGCCTTTTTGTACCAAGTGTAAAGTGACTAAGCAATAAGTTTTCCACCTCAGCGCCCTAGGTTGCGGCAAATGGCACGAGCCCATTGGCCGTGCATTTTACCTCACGTTTTCCCTCTTTTCACCGCCTATAAATCTTGTGTTGGGACATATTTTTAGCTTATAACTTAAGCTATTTCCTAAGCAAACTCTAAGCAAGATTTAAGATCTTTTAATTTTAACTTTACGTACGCGCGCAAGGGAGAAGAAAAGGACCAAACCATCACCAAACTCTTGTCAATTTTCTTCGGGCAATCAAAGGGTAACATGATAATAACCTTATTATGATGTTATATATATCATGCTGAGTTCAAATTATAAGTCTAAGTTCATGTAATGATCGAAAACGCTCTCGGGTGTGCATTTTAGGGCCATACCAACTCATCTCTTTATGTAGTCAACTTCTCCCGAGCAAACCATGCATCATTAGTCCTTATTTAATGTATTATGTTCAGACAAGAAAGATAGCACGAGATAAGTATTCATTTTGTTCATGAAATGGCTAAGGGAAGTGGACCGCGCATGTAGCGCGCGCCCACGGGCCGTGTCTTACCCTATTAGGGTATTTTTCATTGTGATCAACTTTGTTAGGGACATTTGTGTTCCAACAGCCTTTAAATGATAAATTATGGTCAATCAACTCATGTTGCTCGAGAAAAGTTCATGTTTGGTCGAGGGTACACTTTAAGGCCGTCGGACGCGCCTATCGCGCACGCCGTGGTCATTCACATCAATTTTCATGTTAACATCATGACCCTCAGACCCATATATGTATAAATGTGTTAATCATGTCAAGTTATGTCATATTGGTCAAGGTAAGTGGCCGAATGGCCGGCAAGGGCCGGTCACGACATGCTGCCGCACATAGCGGCCATGCACGCTGGCCGGCAGTGCTGCCCTAGCATCATGCCCGCGTGACCCCGAGCTAGTCGCTCGTGCCACGCGCAGTTAATCTCGGGTCGTGCCAACAGCGCACCCGAGTATTTGTTACCATGCCTCAGTGAACCCGGGTAAGGTTCACAGGCCTCGGGACGTGCCTTGCTGTATGCCCGAGCAATCAATTGCCCCGGGACGTGCTCAACAGCACGCCCGCGTGCCCAGGGTCGCCCGGCAGCGCCCTGACAAGCCTTAGTCGCACCCAAGACGCGCGAGAAATATCTGTTCGCGTCTGTCCTCGCGCCAGCCGCACCTGGGTCGTGCCAGCCACACGCCCAGTGCCCAGTTAGCCCAGGTACGCGTCTACCCCGCGTCCCCCGTGCTCGGCCAGTGCCAGGGCCAGTGCCAGCCGCACTGCCCGCGCCCAACAGCACCTAG
>BKCP01004850.1:725586-743086 GCA_008636005.1 Striga asiatica
ATAACTGATTATTAAAAATTCAAACAACAATTCGGCAGATTCAATACATAAAATATTACCCATATCAAATCAACTCCAAAAATTCTAAACATTTAACACAACACATATAGGTCACAGAGGCATGACATATTCAAATTTCAGCTCCTTTCAGTCAAGCATGAATTTATTATGCATTTAACAATATTCTGGACAGAACACAATTTAATTATTAAAAATAGCTACAGGTCTCCAAAAATTATGAAAATATTACACAAGGCAGGAAATGAACAGATAACACATCCCTCAAAATTTCACATCGTTTCGAGCAGCGAGCTATTTTTAAAAATTCGAACATCAAAACAGCGATTAACAAGCTCGACGACTTGACAATTAAATCACAACACACAATTTATCGTCTGAGGCCTTTTCATAAGACCAAGGACTCGACATTGTTCCATTATCCACCGACTTACACGACTTTCGAGGTCTCGTTCGATTTTCGAGAAAATCGAAGAGATCCCGAACATACGAACACAATAATCACAACAATTCAATATATTTGCACTTATTCAACAATAAATTCACATTATATATATAACACGAGCACAACATGAATATGAACAATTTAAGGAACATATATGAGTTAAACGAGACGGAAAAATAACGAGGTACCGTTCTCGGGAAATTCGAAAACGTCACAAACAAGAAGCTCGACGGTTAACTCGTCTCGCCGGAAAAAGGAAGGCTCGACGTGCACGGGAGGAAGAGGGAAGCTTGCTGCTGGTTCACGGGCTCGCCGGAAACGGAAAGGGAGGGTCGCCGGACGTTGCTCGAAGGGACGTCGAGCTTGCCGGAAAATTTAGAGCTTCGCGTCGCGGTGGCAGGAGGGCTGCTTGAACTCGCCGGAAAAACGCGGAGCAGGGTCGCCGGACTGGTTTCTTCACGCCGACGTTGATGGATGATGCGCGGAGGAGCAGCGAGCAGCGGCAGGTTGCGGCTTCGCTGTGGTGGCGTTCAGCCGGAAAACTTCACGCCGGCGAGGCTCACGAACAGAGGGGAAGGGCCGGAGGTGATGAGAGAACGATGGTGATGATCGGTGATGGTGATGATGAAGGAAGGTCGACGATGGTGATGACGAGCGAAGATGGTGAGCGAACGTGGTGATGAGGGAGATGATGTCGTGCGATGATGGTGAAAGAAAGAGAACGATCGAAAATCACAGAGGAAGAAGAAGGGAAACAGATCGCGATCGAACAAATATTGCTGCGGGATTTCTTAAGCCAGGAGGAAAAACGTAAGGTCATATATATATATACTTATAATTAGGTTAAAGAATTCTTGATGTCCAAGACATCCAAGTCTCTCAATTATCACGTGAAAAAGAAAAAGAAAAGGAAAATCTGTCGGGTCGGGCCCGAGAAGTTGGGTCGAAAGGATTTTTGGGCCGGTTGGGACAAAAAATCGGCTCACGGGCTCGATTAAAAATTTAAACGGATATTTACGGGCCAAAACGGTTCCAACGAAAATTATCGGGCTCGATTTCGAATGCAAACGCGCGATAAAAATAAACCGAAAAATAATTATATGTATTTAACATATTATTACATACACATTTATTCATATTAATAATTTAATAAAACACAAAATCAATTAGACAATTTGACATTTAACATTTAATCACATTTGACAAATAAATAAACATAATGGCATTCAATAAAATAAAATATAAATATTATCACCAATTAATAATAACAATAATAATAGCAATAAAAATAATAATAATAAATCCCAAATAATCCACAAATAAACGGGGCAATACTGTCTACCCTCCTTAAACGATTTCCGTCCACGGAAATCCAAGAAAAAATCATCCTAACAGGACAATTGACACACGAGAGAAGCTCAAACCACTCAACTCGGATACTCCGTCCGAACCTTCCCACTCTACCAAGTCACATCGCACTAGCCATGGTTACTGATATAGCCATATAAGGATAATCCGGTTTAGAGGCTCCTCACCCGACCGAGGAACTATCGGAACAACTCGTACATCGACATGACTCAGTCGACATACTCAAATCGACTTCCCTAAAAGTTGATTCTACCAAGAGCAACCAAGAAGAGGCAGAAATCGGTCTAGTCGACTCTTGTAAGTCGACTTTAGTCTATCGACCTTTACTAGTCAACATCAACGGAAGAAGGACAGCAGGAGCATAACGCCTGGCCATCCCAGTATCCTAAGTCGACTTCTATTAGTCGACTCCACTATGAAGACTCTGGAGACGACTTCACCACAGAGTTAAACCAAGTGTAACCTCCGAAATCATACATATTCATAAGTCGACCTCTTAACTCTCGAGGACGACTCTGTACATCTCGAGGACCAAAGCAGTGAAGACGATTCACTACACTTGCAACCTGTCCAAAGCTCTACACATTACAAAGGATAAGAAGGAATCTTGTGATGACTCAGCAACAAGGGGAGACGAATCGCCCAGGGCATTTTGGACCTTATAGGTCCACCGACTTGGGCATTTTGGGCACTTCAAGTGAGTATCCACTCCTATATAAAGGAGGCGAGGTAACCCAAACCCTAACTCTCATTCATTCCCACTCTCCCCCATAGCTGCTGCGCAACCTCTCTTCATCACTCACATACTGACTTGAGCATCGGAGGCTCTACGCCGGAAACACCTCCAGCGTTGAGTTTTTGCAGGTATTCTCGCGGTCTAACGACGGTTTTGAGGCGGTTCAAGCAGATCTGAGCTCACAACCACCGGTTTACTTCAGATCTAGAAGTAGACCCATCATTTGGCGCCGTCTGTGGGGAGTTCTTAAAGGAAGGAAGAGCTTCACACCCAGCTCCGATCTGTTTGCCGATGGCGGAGAAGGAAGGCTTGCAGAGGAACTTGAGCGAGGAGTTTAGAGGGACGTGGATGGACAAGAGGCCACCGCCGCTCTCCACCACCAAACACCCCGTAATGCAGATGATGGGAATGCCACCTTTTGGGGGACTTCCACCACCAGGGCTGACGTTGGGCGGAGAAACGCCTGTGACTCCAACCGGCGTGAAGCTACAAGTGTTGACTCAGGCAGGAACAAGTCAAAACCCTAACCCAGACGGGGAGAAGGAGCCAACAGAGGTCTCTCGACGCGAGGGAAAACAGATGCAGGAGGTTCCGGAACAGACACAACCCCGCGTCGAGGAACAGACTTTGACAATGACGAGGAGTGAGATGCAAAAGATGATTGCTGAAGCCGTGGCGGCCCAAATGAAGCAGATAGCACCGGTAGAACAGCAGCCTCGAGTCGAGTGCCCACCCCGAGTCGAGCACCAGCCCCGCGTCGAGTACCCCCCTCGAGTCGAGCAGCAGCCGCGCGGCGAGCAACAAGCCCAGTCGAATGTGCAACAGAACAGAAGGGTAGACGAAGAGGAATCCTCCATTCGAACTGTTAATCCACAGGCGAGGGACGAGACGTTAGAAAAACTGCTAGCACAGGTTCGCGACTTGCAAGCTCGAGTCGATGGGAGAAAGAGCAAAGGAGCAAAAGAACACCCATTCTCACAACAGATCCTGAGAGCCGACTTGCCCAAAGGCTTCAGGGAGTTGAACATATGGTATGACGGTACCACTGACCCGTCTCGACATTTGAGGAGTTTCAAAAATATGGCCGTGCTTCACCGTTACAGTGACCCAGTACAATGTCGCGCCTTCCTAACGACTTTGACAGGGTCGGCCCAAGATTGGTTCCATCAACTTCCAGCAGGGTCAATTCGGGATTTTGATGGATTTAGCTCGAGTTTTCTTAACCAATTTGCAAGTGTGAGGGTGCAAGAGAAATCTTACCTTTCGTTGATTAGCATGCAACAGAAGAAGGGCGAGTCGTTACGGGAATATGTGGCAAGGTTTACCAAGGCGTGCGTCGAATGCCCAACAGCGACAGAGGAAATCAAATCGGGAGGATTGACGAGAGGAACTGCTACCAGGATTGTGTAAGAACTCCTTAGCCAAACGACCTGGTAGGAGTTTCGACGATGTGCTGGGCAGATGTGCCAAATACATGAATGTCGAGGAGGCAGAGGCCGACTACTTACAAAGCGTGAAGATGTCTCAAACCGACAGTCGAGACGACAAGAAGGAAAAGAAGGGTCAGTCGACAGGAGATAGAAGGGGATCCCTGAGGGCTGATAGGGGTGAAGGCAGGTCTAGGGGATGGAGACCAACTCAATACACACCTTTGTCGGCTCCCCATGCGAGAATTCTGGAACTTATGGAGAGGGAAATCCGCGACGATGTGGTAAGATGGCCGCGGACGAGGAAAGATGGACCTTTGAAGCCCAAAAGAAACCTATATTGTCGATTCCACAAAGACTATGGGCACAACACTGACGACTGTCGACACTTGAAAGACAAAATTGAGAGGTTGATAAAGGCGGGTCACTTAAAGGAGTTTATATACAAAGACCGAGAGAGGACGAGCAGGAGACGAGAACGAAGTAAGAGTCCTCGCAAGAGGGCGAGATCGCCGGAAAAGGAGAAACTCCCACCAAAAAGAGGAGTCATTAACATGATTTTTGGAGGGTCGACTGATGGAGACTCCAATCGGGCAAGAAAGGCCTATGCTCGGGGCCGATATGCGAAAGTCGAGGTGCAACAAGTGGAGGAAAGTGGACCAGTAATGAACTTTGGACCGACGGATGTTGGTGAAGTCGAGAGGCCGCATAACGACGCCTTGATGATAACGGCGCAAATATCAGGATACGAAGTGCAAAGGGTGTTTGTTGACATAGGGAGTTCAGTGAATGTAATTTTCTATGAATGCCTCAGAAGGATGGAGCTGGACATTGAGCTTACGCCCCTACATACATCACTCTTCGGATTCAATGGCTCAGAAGTCGCTCCCCTAGGAGAAACCATGCTCGCTGTCGTCCTAGGGGAAGGTGACTTGAGGAAAGTCAAAATGGTGAGATTTGTTGTGGTTGATGTCGAGTCGGCTTATAACGTGATTCTGGGGAGACCAGCGCTCAACGCATTTCAAGCAGTTGTGTCGACCTATCACATGAAGCTGAAGTTTCCCGTAGGAGATCGAGTGGGAGAAGCTCGAGGAGATCAAAAGTTGTCAAGAACATGCTACCAAATCGCAGTCAAAACCAATCAACGAACTGAGGTCAAAGAGGCAAGAGACCAATGACGAGTGAGAAAAGGCCGAGAGGGAGTGACCTTGAGCGCCATGGCGAACTGATGGAGATTCAAATAGGAGAATCAAAGGACCAAACCACCAAAGTCGGGAGAGAGTTGGAGGACGAGTTGCGAGAACAGTTGGTGGGATTGTTGATAGAATTCAGGGATATATTCGCCTTCTCGCCTGAAGAGCTAACTAGAATCGACCCAGAGGTGATGGAACACAAACTCAATGTCGACCCCCTCAGAAAACCTGTGAAGCAGCGACTCAGGCACCACGGCGCTGAAATCGACAAAGCAATCGAAGTCGAGGTGGATAAGTTACTGAAGTCCAAACATATCAAGGAGATCCAATTCCCCAAATGGATATCTAACACGGTTATGGTGAGGAAGGCATTGAACAAGTGGCGTATGTGTATCGACTTTCGGGACTTGAACCTAGCATGCCCTAAAGACCATTATCCTTTACCCAGAATTGACCAGCTAGTCGACTCAACAGCTGGCTGCGAGTTGTTAAGCATGATGGACGCATCGCAGGGATACCACCAAATTTCTTTGGCGCCGGAGGATCAGAGTAAAGTAAGTTTTGTGACGAGCAAAGGGACATATTGCTATGTCGTCATGCCCTTTGGCCTCAAAAATGCAGGAGCAACCTACCAGCATTTGATGGATCGAATGTTCAAACCTCAAATCGGCCGGAATATGGAAGTGTACATTGACGATATCCTGGTGAAGAGTAAATCCTCGACTTCACACCCAGACGACTTAAGGGAAACTTTCAACACCCTTAGGGCGTTTGGGATGAAACTGAACCCGAGCAAATGCACTTTTGGAGTAAGAGCAGGACGATTTCTGGGCTACGTGGTCATGGAACGAGGAATTGAGGTGAACCAGGATAAAGTGAAGGCCATACTCGACATGGCTCCACCGCGAAACATTAGAGAAGTCCAAGTATTAACGGGAAGGATTGCGAGCTTGAGCAGATTCATTGCTCGAGCTGCCGAGAAGAGTTTTCCTTTTTTCAAACTGCTTAAGAAGAAGATGGTGTTCAAGTGGAGCGACGAGGCGCAGATGGCCTTTGAGAAGTTGAAAGAGTTCTTGAGCGGTCTGCCCTTGCTGACCAAACCAGAACCAGGCGACGAGTTGATCCTATACATCTCAGTAGGAGAGTTTGCTTTAAGTTCGGTGCTGCTGTGGGAAGACGGAAGTTCCCAACAACCAATCTATTACACAAGTCGAGTACTTCAAGGCGCAGAGACGAGATACCCAGAAGTCGAAAAAGCCGCTCTAACACTTGTCATAACAGCCAGAAAGCTGAGACCTTATTTTCTGAATCATACAATTGTGGTGAGAACGAACTTCCAGCTGGGAGAAACATTGGGTCGACCTACAGTCTCAGGTCGACTCGTAAAGTGGGCAGTAGAGCTAAGCGAGTATTCCATCAAGTACGAGCCGAGGCGAGCTATTAAAGCACAGGCTCTCGCCGACTTCATTCAAGAAGGAACCAAAAGAGAAGAGAGGAAATGGATGATTCATGTCGATGGGTCCTCGTCCGCAAAAGGATCGGGTTTGGGAGTCGTCCTCGTCTCCCCCGAGGGCGAGCAACTCGACTTCGCGATTAGAATGGGGTTCAAAGCCTCAAACAATGAAGCCGAATACGAAGCACTTATCAAGGGAATACAACTGGCGATCGGAGGCGGAGCAACAGAAATCGCGGCACATTCCGACTCGCAACTCGTCGTCGGACAAGTGCTGGGAAACTGCGAGATTAAGGAGGAGAGAATGTCGAAATATGTCGAAGAAATTCAGAACCTCATACAAGGGTTGGAAAAGTTCGAATTAATACAAGTCCCAACAGAAATCGCGGCACATTCCGACTCGCAACTCGTCGTCGGACAAGTGCTGGGAAACTGCGAGATTAAGGAGGAGAGAATGTCGAAATATGTCGAAGAAATTCAGAACCTCATACAAGGGTTGGAAAAGTTCGAATTAATACAAGTCCCGCGAGAAGAAAACAAACGAGCCGACTGGCTCGCTAGGATTGCGAGCTCAAATGAAGGAAAAGTGGGAAATCACATCACTACGATGCACCTCGAGGGGAGTGTTATTAACGAAGCTATGGAAATTGACGAAAAGGACGACTGGAGGAAGCCGATTCGCGAACTCCTGCAGGGTCGAGTCCCTGTAGGAAACAAGCAAGAAGCGGAAAAGGTGGCCCGATATCTAAGCAAGTATTTCGAAGTTGAAGGGGTCCTATACAAGAAGTCGATAGTCGGGCCTCATTTGAGATGTGTTTCCGAAGAAGAAGGAATTCATGTCCTAAGAGAAATCCATGAGGGGTGCTCCGGAGCACACGTCGGATCTCGTGCCTTAGCCGGCAAAGCTCTGCGAGCAGGCTACTATTGGCCCAAAATTCGAACAGCGGCCGAACAGTTAGTCCAGAAGTGCGAGAAATGCCAACGCCATGGCCAAATCACTCATATCCCTGCTGAGTATATGACGACAATCAACTCTTCGATTCCCTTCGCACAATGGGGAATCGACTTAGTAGGCCCATTGCCGATGGGGACGGGACAAAGAAAATTCTTGGTGGTCGCAGTCGACTATTTTAGCAAGTGGGTGGAGGCGAAACCCATGGCACGAATTACTGAGGAAAAAATGATACAATTCTTGTTCAATCATATCTGCTGTCGATTTGGAATTCCGAAGGTGTTAATCTCAGACAATGGAACTCAATTCCAAGGAAAACGGATCCAAGCATGGTGCCTCGACATGGGAATCAAACAGAGATTTGCGTCGGTCGCACATCCATAAGCAAATGGGCAAGTCGAAGTCACTAATCGAACTATCCTCCAAGGGTTGAAGAAAAGGCTGGAAAAAGCGTCGGGAGCTTGGGTCGACGAGTTGACAACAGTCCTATGGGCCTATAGGACGACTCCAAGAAGTTCAACTGGACAATCCCCATTTCACATGGTCTATGGGATGGATGCACTACTGCCGATTGAAGTCAGCCTCGACTCCCATAGATCGAAGTTCTACGAGGAAAAGAAAAACGGAGAGATGATAGAAGAAGCCCTCGATTTAATTGAAGAAGGACGAGAAGAAGCCTGGGTGCGGTCTGTCGAATACAAACAGAAGATGAGAGCAGCCTTCGACAAGAAGGTCCGAACTAGACGATTCCAAGTGGGGGACCTCGTCCTCAAACGAGCCGACACCCTCAAACATGTCGGCAAGCTCGAAGCTAACTGGGAAGGGCCCTACACTATCACAAAGGTGCTCGAAAGGGGCGCATATGAACACGAGGACGGAGAAGGTCGACAACTCCCGCGATCCTGGCACGTGATCCATCTCAAACGCTTTTACGCTTAAGGCAACATTTCGAATTACTTTTTGTACTGAATAATGTCTGAATTGAATTCAATGATGAAATGAATTTGTCTATGCTTCAATTATGTTTCCTACATTTACACGTCGACTTCAATATGATTGTATGAAAAATTGAATTTTTCAAAACGGCTATGAAGCCAACTGACTTTGCAACGATTATGAAATCAACTAACACAACTACGAAGTTGTAAATTCTCGAGCGGAATCTCGAGCAAGCTACAAAGCCTTCGACTACGAAGTCGATTAACACAACTACGAAGTTGTAAATTCTCGAGCGGAATCTCGAGCAGGCTACGAAGCTTTCGACTACGAAGTCGACTAACACAACTACGAAGTTGTAAAACTCTCGAGCGAAATCTCGAGCAGGCTACGAAGCCTTCGACTACGAAGTCGACTAACACAACTACGAAGTTGTAAACTCTCGAGCGGAATCTCGAGCAGGCTACGAAGCCTTCGACTACGAAGTCGACTAACACAACTACGAAGTTGTCAAACTCTCGAGCGGAATCTTGAGCAGGCAGCGAAGCATTCGACTGCGAAGTCGACTAACACAACCATGCAGTTGTAAATTCTCAAACAAATTACAAATCTCACTCATGAAATTGGCATACACAATGTAATTATGGCGTTTACCAACACAGCTAAGAAGCTGTTCACATCGTTGCTCGACTTCGACCAGCTCGCAAGAAGGGTTGGGAGGAGACGAGTTGAAAAACTTAACGTTTCACAGCTACGAAGCTGTTCAAATCCTTGCTCGTCTTCGACCAGCTCGCAAGAAGGGTTGGGAGGAGACGAGTTGAAAAACTTAACGTTTCACAGCTACGAAGCTGTTCAAATCCTTGCTCGTCTTCGACCAGCTCGCAAGAAGGGTTGGGAGGAGACGAGTTGAAAAACTTAACGTTTCACAGCTACGAAGCTGTTCAAATCCTTGCTCGTCTTCGACCAGCTCGCAAGAAGGGTTGGGAGGAGACGAGTTGAAAAACTTAACGTTTCACAGCTACGAAGCTGTTCAAATCCTTGCTCGTCTTCGACCAGCTCGCAAGAAGGGTTGGGAGGAGACGAGTTGAAAAACTTTTAACGTTTCACAGCTACGAAGCTGTTCAAATCCTTGCTCGTCTTCGACCAGCTCGCAAGAAGGGTTGGAAGGAGACGAGTTGAAAAACTTTAACGTTTCACAGCTACGAAGCTGTTCAAATCCTTGCTCGTCTTCGACCAGCTCGCAAAAAGGGTTGGGAGGAGACGAGTTGAAAAACTTAACGTTTCATAGCTACGATGCTCTTCAAATCCTTGCTCGACTTCGACCAGCTCGCAAGAAGGGTTGGGAGGAGACGAGTTGAATAACTTACGTTTCATAGCTAAACTATTCAAATCATTGCTCGACTTAGACCAGCTCGCAAGGGGTTGGGAAGAGCATACGGGAAATAGTAGCAAGATAATTCGAAATACAAGTGATGCAAAAGCACACAAACAAAAAAAAAGAGAGTAACATTGATAATCGAAATCTGTTACATTCCATGTCGCCCCGACCTTTACACATCTTGAAAATAGGTCGAGGCGGCATATCTTCATAATTTTCTTAAAAACAAAATGAATAAGGACAACAAAACAATTTAACAAGACTCAGCATCGGATTTTTCTGCCTCACCATCCTCCTCGGCTGCGACAGTCTGAGTCTTCTCAGCATCATCACTACCAGCATCTCTCACCTCCTCGACTCCCTCAGCCCTGGCCGACTCTTCCCGATCCCCAACGTCGGGAGACTCCACATCATCCGCTCCACTTGGCCCGACTAGTTCGGTCAGACCAACCAAGGGGACGGGAGGAACCTCGAGACGACCACTCAGCCCGGCCTTACGAATAGCCCTCGCCTCGAGACCGGACCACCACGGGTAGTCAGGAGGAAGGGTCGCATCGCCCATATAGCCGACAGGGAAGGGGAGAGTTTTCTTGACCTCCTCTCGGTCGAGATGGCCCTCGCACTCCGTACCCTTCGCTGCCTTCTCCCATGCATCGAAAGTAAAGTTAAAGTACTGGAGGGTAGCAGGACAAAGTTTGTCGAGAAAAGCGGGAGAGTTGCAGAAGAGGTTGACAGCTTCTTGTCCATAATGTTCTAAGAAAACAGAGCCTACTGGGGACTTGAGAAAGGTCCTGCGTCCCTCGAGAACACCCGCCTCCCTCTCGACCAAGGCGTCATCCGCGGCCTTCTCCAAATCGGCTCGCAGCTGGTCAACCTTTGAAAGAGCCGCGGCCTTTTCAGTTTTAAGCTTGGCAACGAGGGCGTTAGCTGCGAGGAGATCATCGTCTTTCTTCTCGAGCTCGAGAAGCAGATCCTCGTACTTCTTCTTGTAAGCACGGATGCTGGAGTCAGGCGAGGCGGTGTCCTCGACAAGAGAGGGCATAATAAAAGCCATAAACTGAAACCACGAGTAAATGAAATCAAAAAAGGTTACAAACTAAAGTAGAAATAATCGACTGAATGAAAAGATAAGTTACCCAGGAAAGACAAAGGAGCGCGCGACTGGCACGGTCGTAAGGATCACGGTCGGCGCGGGCCTTGTCGGCGGCGGGAATAATGGAGTTGAAGTATTGAGCGATCTCGTGAGGATGGGGGTGATCCCAAAGCCGGGAAGGCCTCTCGAGGGTGACCGTCTCGAGCTGGCCAGGAGGAGGAGTCTGCTCGACGGCCTTACCCTTGTCTTTAGTCTTCTGGCGCTTGAGCGAACCAGGGACAAGGGTGGCGTCACCTGCATCTTGAGCCCGCTTTCGGGGAATCGAGCCCGAAGCCTTCTTCCGACTCCCCGAAGGCGGGGGTGCAACCTTTGATTTCTGGGCGGCAGGCGTCTCGGCTGCCGTCTCCCCTGCACCCGACCCCGAGATGAACTCAGGCTTCTTCGGAGGGGTGGGTCGAGCCGCCGTCGATTTCTCAAACCGAGCGGGAACGAAATCTACAAACGAGCATCAAATATCAGACACAGCATAAAAACTCAAAATAGTGAGAGTGAAAATTACTTACGAGGATCGTCGAGACGAGGAAGATCCTCGTCAACGACGAGGCCGACATGATGGAGGAGGGACATCTCTTTGATTAACGGACGAGCTTTATAAGTACTTTTATTGAGTTGGGTCAACATCGACTCGAACATAGAGGACTGCGGTCGTTTATTTTGTTTAACCTTGGACGTAATCCAGGTGTTCGGATATGGATACAAGCCGTAAGCAGGTCGAATAAAAACAAACTTAGATTTCCACTTCGTCACGTTTGACGAAAGGTCATCAAGAAACGTGACTCCAGCACGACGACCCAGACAATGGGCATCCTTTATGAATCTATAGCTATAGCAATAAAAGAGAAACTCGGGAGAAAAATATTGAAGCTTTATTTTGGAGACAACGATGAACGCGATCATGATACGAAGGGCATTAGGCGAGAACTGATTAATGGGTACATCATACAAGTCGCTAATAGCACGGAGTTTTGGTTGAATGGGAAAACGATGGCCGAATAACACTTGATCAATAAAGAAAGTATAGAAGCCAGGAGGCGGCTTAGCGAAGTCGTCATTGGGACGGGGAATGACCAGTTCCCAATCGGCGGGAAGTCCGCTGTATGCCCTAAAGCCCTCGACCTCGGCTGCAGAGGCATAACAAAAAGGATTTAAAATAGCTATCTTTGCTAAGGGACACACTACAGATACAACATTTTGAACCTCGAGGAGAGATGCAATTATTGGTAAAGAAGGAGGACTAGTTCTATGTACATGGAAATCTAAAATCCTAAGGGGAATACCTCGAGGTATGAGGTCGAGACGAGGAGACTTATTAGCGTGTGAAGACTCGGGGTCTTCAGCCATGACACCCGACATCCAGGCTTGTCTATGAGCATCTTGGTCGATGCCAAAAGATGATACATCTGAGTGAGAAGGCGAAGGCTGATTGGCCGGTTTAAAACCGACTACTTGTACTGAATCAGATGATACATCAAGCGCTCGATAGTATCGGACGAAGAGTCGGAGTCAGAATCTAGACAAACGAAAAAGAAGAATCGAGATCAGTAAAGGCGAAGTTAGTACAAAGCGAAGAAAGGGATGACCAATGAGTAATTCGACTTATGAAAGTCGACAAAAGTCGACTTTCATAACCACGAGGGGATGGCTTCGAAGCAAAGGGGGCAACGAGAATACGCTATTCGTCCTAGTAACGATGAATGAGCAAAAGTGAAGAAGGTCGAAGGACCAAGCCTAAATCAACCCAAGGGACGCAAATCGACTTGATAGTAAAAGTCGACAGAAGACAAGATTGAAACAAAAAACCCAAGAAAATCTCTAAGAAAAGAGGATCTAACCCAAAGAATCGCACAAAAAAAAAAATATAAAATAAGAACATGAAGAACATGCAGAGGCACTCCAGATCAGAGAAACCCAGAAAAGCACAAAAAATCAAGAAAAAAAGAGAAGAGAAAAGAGAGCAAGAAGTACAAAGAGCGTAATACTTACACATGATTTTCGCTGAAAGTCTTGGAAGTTGCGGTTACCGGAGAATGGATTGCCAATGGAGCTCGGAAGCGCTTTAATGCCGGAGAAATTCGAAAGCTCAGGAGAGTTTGAGAAGAAAGTGAAAAGTGATTCTGGATCGATGGGAGAGATATTTATACAGGATAAAGGAGGATCTTAGCCTTTAGATCCAATTGAAATCAACGGTTCAGATGAATCGCGGAATTCGAGGCGGCGGAATTGAAATGATGTAATAAGTACAAATTTGAATTTCGAAATTCGAAAAAAAAGTGGGAAGTGTCAGGTTGTCAGAACTATCCAGAAGATGATGATGAGGTCTTACAAATAGCAATGCAGAAAGAAAGGGTCTCGACATCAAGGAGCGACTGACGAGAGATGAAACGATAACCAAATTTACTCTTAAGCAGTCGACTGCTTAGAGTAATTTTTGGGGGGGACTAGATGATATAGCCATATAAGGATAATCCGGTTTAGAGGCTCCTCACCCGACCGAGGAACTATCGGAACAACTCGTACATCGACATGACTCAGTCGACATACTCAAATCGACTTTCCTAAAAGTCGATTCTACCAAGAGCAACCAAGAAGAGGCAGAAATCGGTCTAGTCGACTCTCGTAAGTCGACTTTAGTCTATCGACCTTTACTAGTCGACATCAACGGAAGAAGGAAAGCAGGAGCATAACGCCTGGCAATCCCAGTATCCTAAGTCGACTTCCATTAGTCGACTCCACTATGAAAACTCTAGAGACGACTTCACCACAGAGTTAAACCAAGCGTAACCTCCGAAATCATACATATTCATAAGTCGACCTCTTAACTCTCGAGGACGACTCTGTACATCTCGAGGACCAAAGCAGTGAAGACGATTCACTACACTTGCAACCTGTCCAAAGCTCTACACATTACAAAGGATAAGAAGGAATCTTGTGATGACTCAGCATCAAGGGGAGACGAATCGCCCAGGGCATTTTGGACCTTATAGGTCCACCGACTTGGGCATTTTGGGCACTTCAAGTGAGTATCCACTCCTATATAAAGGAGGCGAGGTAACCCAAACCCTAACTCTCATTCATTCCCACTCTCCCCCATAGCTGCTGCGCAGCCTCTCTTCATCACTCACATACTGACTTGAGCGTCGGAGGCTCTACGCCGGAAACACCTCCGGCGTTGAGTTTTTGCAGGTATTCTCGCGGTCTAACGACGGTTTTGAGGCGGTTCAAGCAGATCTGAGCTCACAACCACTGGTTTACTTCAGATCTGGAAGTAGACCCATCAGTTACCCTGCCGAACTTTGACGAGCACCTCTTCCGGACTCTCCCTGCTGGATTCGTCAATCCAGTAGGTCACCGGTACCTCATCAAAGGTAAGGTTCTGCCCACATGCAGCTCGTCAAAGATCGCCTCGTGCCTAGAGTCGCGCATCTGTCCCCTCTCCACGAGGCACTGAACAGGTCGTGCACTCTTGCAAGCTCCGGTAATGGGGGTCAACCGTCAGGCTAAGACGCCGACTCGGTCAAGAATCACGAAAGAACCAACAAATGTGGTTGATACTTCCTCTCTTACTAGAACTCGAGGCGTACAATGCCTCTTTCCGTACTCAGAACCTCATACGGCACCATCAAGATCGTCACTCATAGCCATTGCTATAAGCGCATTTTCTTATGGTAAGAAATTCCACACGACACACCCATCGAGTACACCAGACTCAAAACCAGTCTCTCAGGGTCTCGACAGCATGTCCTAAACGCATAACTATCTGGATTTCTACGCGGTGCCAAGTTCAGTCTCGTGCCCGGGTCACGTTGACAACTTGCCCACGATCCCAACGTGATCCGTGCGTCCGTATCAAACGGGCCGCCACGGGATCTCATAAAAAAGGCTAACAAGCAACAATAACACCACAACTCAACACTGATACCTACAGAAGCCACGTTTCTGCTCGATATCAGTGACAAAGCCTCATTCCTTGCCCACACGAGTAACAGCTCGTATGTGGTTTAGGAAGTATCGACTAGACATTCGAAAACAACCACTATCGCAGAAACTGGCTCTCAAATAGGGATGCTCGACGATCCCATTATAACGATCTAAAAGACAAGGCCAGTCTAGGGTTAAATGCACTGTCAGCCGAGAGATGTCATACACACTGGCGCTGCATAAGCGGGGCACTGGGACGTGTGCCTACATCTGTTCGGAGAACAGCTGCAAGGTCAAGGTTTCGGCCACATACTAGCTTGGGGAGCTCCTACGTTCGGTGATGGTGGCTGCAGCTCGCGTGCGAGTCAACGATCGGCCCTGCAGTGCCTCACGTCTCTCAGCACGGGCTCGCGTGCTCGACCACCACTTCGCGTGACTACACCCAGTCAATGTCGGCGTTCGGTTCGAGGTACAATAAGGATTACTTTAATTCAAGACTCGCACTATCTGAGGTAACCCGAAAGGAAAAGGTTTTCACAAAACCAAGAAACATTAGGGTTCAACAAGGACATTATCCCCCAGCATTTAGGTATTAACAATCTCGAAAGGTTCAGGGTTTCAAAACATCACATCTAAAGAAAAGGAACATCGGCATCCTCAGCTAGAAATCATCCCCAACTCAGTGGTCATTGTCGAATAAGGAAAAAGATCAGCTCGCATGGCTAATCGTGCTGGCAGTCTTAAACGAGCTCAAACTCTACGCCGCTAAGCTTTTCACGTTTTGGATCTCTTCACGAAGCCTCCTTGGTTGATTCGTCACGATCACGCCTCGAAATATGACATCAACGATACGATAGACCGATCCGGTATGAATGAAGTACCCAGACTGAAATGGCATCGCCAAAATCGAAAGAAACGATATAAGACAAGCGGTAAAACGAAAATACTTGTCTTAATTAATATATAAAGTTGCAATTTCTCAAATGAAGACTCCAAACAAATCAAATTCTAGAGCTTTCAGAGGGTTGCCAAAAGTCAAAGAATTACAAGAGTCACTCTTGAATTTTCAAAGGGAGAAGAACGGGAGCTTCGAAGAATTCACGATGGACACAACACAAAAACGAAAACGGCTCTGCATCAGGCTCGACTACCCTCCTTAAAAGATTTTACGCACACCACTGCGGTTCAAAGCTAAAACAAAGCACGAAAGAAATTGATCGCCGTCTATGTCGAAGCTAAGGTATTCTCAAGTTAACCTATGCCTCGACTTGGCAAACATTATGATAGGTAGGGCCTCAAAACATCGGGGAATGAAAATTTGAAAGAATTACTCGAGATACGACGGTCCATGGGATCCTTTCCAGGAGACAGTGAAGTTGAATCACCTCTCCGCTCTACACGGATTCGAGTATTCAGACAATCCCCTCCGCTCTACACGGATTCGGGCGTCCACCTCCCGGATACGACGGGCAGACGACTTCCATTGCTTTCGCATTCATCAAAGGCACTATCGTTCGGGACACTTAGACTAGAGTTCTCATGCATACAATAATTTTCAAAAGAAACATTACACGAAATAAGGAAGTGCGATAATTATGGAATACATCATAAATGTACCCACCTGATAGCAGCACGGTTCACAGTCACAAATCTCGAAATAAGGCAAGATCAACACCTCTAGACACCTACATGATGTCAAGATCCTACAATCAGAATCTATCTCGACTTAAATCGGAAATCACAAGACAGACCTAGTCGAACACGTTTCGAATAAGTAGTTCGTGAAGTCCTGTGGATGTTGGAACACTAAGACTCGACTCTAAACTCGACCAAACCACATAAGGGAGTTCACACAAATCCATCTAAGGTTTTACTAAGTCAAACTCACATAAAACCAAAAAGCAAGTCGATCCAAATTTTCCCTATACAATTATGCTCGAAAATTGAAATCATTTAATCGCATGAAAATAGAAGGTCAAGCTACCCTACGAATTAAGCTCTAAAAATTCACACAGAATTTCATCTTCCAGAAACATGAAAAATCACAAAGTTTCAGCTTTAAACTCAAGATACCCTATTTTATAAAATTCGAACAACATATCCGCAAAATGGGCACATTAATTCATACTCAGACTTAATGAATGAATCTGATCTTGAAAATTTTACAAAATAACATACAGTATGCCAAAGTCCATTTGTAAAAATCTCAGCCTTAAATAATAACTGCTGCTATTTTTAAAAATTCAAACGAGCAACAGCAGTTTATCGAATTTAACCCCAAACTGAATCAACACGGACTCTAAAAATTCCCATATTTTACAACCATGATCAAACACATAAAATATGACTCTCAGTAAAATTTTAGAATTGTCCATGCAGTAACCGATTTTTAAAAATTCAAACAACAATTCTGCAGATTCAATAAATAAAATATTACTCATATCAAATCAACTCCAAAAATTCTAAAAATTTAACACAACACATATAAGTCACAGAGGCATGATATATTCGAATTTCAGCTCC
>BKCP01004861.1:0-18008 GCA_008636005.1 Striga asiatica
ATATATTGACTATTTCATTTTTCATAGAAACATACATTAAATACCAAAAAATAAATTTGACACTTTATATTATATATTGATTAATTTATTTCACATAGAAAAGACCATCAAATATCGCAAATAAATGTACCCATTTTATATCATTTATTGATTAATTTGTTTTCATATATAGTAAATTCTCCAATGCTCTAATGTTGTTATAGGATAAATTTTGACAAATGTCAAAAAATTAAATAAAATGTGAACCCTGTAGAAAAAATGTTGAGTTCACAACTATTAAATTAAAAAATTATCTCCAATACACAATATAGTATAATTACAATATTATCTACTTACCAAATATTAAGATTTTAATATGGATTAATAAAATGAATTAAATAATTAAATAATTTGAAAATGGTAATAATAATTCTCTCTCTTCTCTTTCATTGGCTAGCTAGAGCGTGGAGGAGAATGTGGATGAACCACATCTTCTCTACATTGTAGACATTAATTATGTCCACATCACCACAACATTTGTGATCACATTGTACATTGGAGGATGGAAAGTTGTGATATTAATAAATGTGTTGATGTGGAATGTAATTTACTACTACAAAAACATTAAATCTATACGTTGTCCCACCGTGTGAATAAACTATTACAGGAATTCACAACCCAAAACTCCTCGACATGTTCGAGGCCTTAAAGAAGGTGCAATAATTTAAACAAGCATATATTTAAGGCCATAAGAGTGGAAACACATAATCCTCCAAAACCAAGTTAAGAAGTTCCACAAATATGGCTACGCTGGTACACACGTAATCCACATAAGCCTTAAAAATTCAAATTTTGCACAAAATCGAATTATACCAAGTGCTCTGATACCACTTGTCGGGGTTCGGTTAGGAACATCGAATTTATCCAAGTCATATACTATCTACAAATTGAACCCTAAGTGCAGTGGACTAAACCTTAAAGTTCAACGCGTACCGTTCAAAAATTTTCCGACTCTGAGACGTTTTTTATTTTCGTTTATAGAGATCGTATATGCCTTGAAGCGCTTCCAGAGTTTCAAGTCGTGTGTCACATCGTCTTGGGCCTCGTCGAACTGATATCGGTCACACCACGTGTCATGGAGGCTACCAGACCATGGTTGGGTCGTTGTCGGGTCGTCTCACGGCGAGTGTGCGGGGGGCTGCTCAGTTGTGCCCGTTGGTGTATGGGCGCTACCGGGTCTCGCCATGTTGCTCGCAGATGGATGCACTGAGAAGCTGCACTGTTCACGCTGGGATGGGTCTGTGCTGGCTGTACGCAGAGCTGTGTAGGGCTAGGTGCGACTGAGTGGGTTGTGGTGTAGTCGTGGTCACCGGACGTGTGGGGCTTTTTGCTGGTGGTCGGGGTTGATTGCCGATGGCTCCTACATATTTACAAGGTTGAATATATGTGTATATATATATATATATATATATATATATATATATATTTCTCCTCGGTTTACCTCGGTCTTCAGTTGTATGACCCAACTTCTTCTCCATTCGTCTTGGTGGTAGACGATCTCGGAGATATCTCAAATGGGATTTCTTAGAGGGGTGGCTATACTTTGAGCGTGAGGTTATGCGTGAGTCTCTCATAAATCCCAAGAGATGTGATGTATTTATAGGCAACAATAGGGGCCCTAAGGAAGTCTAAATATGGGCTTCACATGTTTGGGCCTAACTGTGGGTCGAGCCCACTTTGCTCAAATTTGAATAATATTTTAGTCTACTAAAAAAATATTATTTCATTCCCCATGTAGCACCAAATTACATTCGTGGCTCAAATATTAATTACTCAATTTCTCTCCCTGTTATTAAGATATAATGTTCGTTAAATACTTTAATTACTATTAATATAATTACTTGACTTCCTAAACCGAGACTAATACCACTCAAACCTTTAGTATTATGTCAAAATAAATCTCGTATATCTGCCTTAATATATTAATCATTCTTGAACTCATCTCGGGGACATCATCAAACAATCTTATACGGTAATCGCAAATATTCGAACAACACACCATACACACAGCACTACTATGCAAAACAAGTCAACCTATAGCAGCTATTGTATGCACGTGCATGTTTATATCTTATGGTTTAAGTGTACGCAGTAATTGACCAAGGTTTAGTTCGTTTACTTGATCAGTATAAAACAAACTTATACACATAGTTGAACTAGTGCAACCAATCAGTCAACACAGACCGTACAATTGGCACTACAACCATTCATGGGTTGTTTATTTCTATCTATGTTGTGAACTATATTATTTATGTTCTACAAATAACCAATATGCGATCTTTTGTCTTATCCGTGGTGGACCACAATATCCAAATGTAAAACATCAGAACGTGGACTGTTTATTTAAATACGATTATCATTCAAACGGGAAAGTGTTAACAAAAAGCCGATTTTTCAGCATAAACACCAACATGTTTTACGGGACAGTTTCGTTTTATGGTGATCGTACTTATTATTGTAGGGAACTTTATTGGAAAAATGAAATTAAGATGACTATTTATATATAATACCGAGGATTGTGAGAACACAGTGTCCTTAAAACAGATTCGCCCTGTATGAGCGTCTGTTTTCTAGGATACAACGGAAAAACCGAATCAAATTCAGCGAACTGGAACTATGCCTAGACCAAAACACTTAAAGAAGAAAAATGGGGGAAATGAACTTTCACAATCTTTTTGTTTTCTTCTTTTTGTATATCATTTCTTCAAAAGAAGAAGTCTCCGTATATAGGCTAAGATAAGCCACATTAATAAATAGTTCATAAATAGTTCATTGAATCAAAAACTTAATAAGACTCTTGTAACATGAACACAAGTTACAAGTTTGAAGGTAAGACACGGTTTCAAATTAATTTTTCAGTTGCAAATTCATTCACAACTTTCCAACAATCCCCCACATGAATGAAATTGAAAAATAATGTTATGGTCCAACAGTTGAAACCTGCATAGGATAGGTAGGTATTACCCTTTGAACCTTCTCTTGTGAAAGCACATCAACTTTACTAGTTGAACAGTGGACGCGATGTCTTTAAATTGTTCTGCCTTTTGTGTAAACGATAAATATACTTCACACAGGATTCTCCCTAACATATTTCATTTCTCATTATTATGTCCATTAGTGGGCTTGGACATAGCCTGGTTCTGTAAGAGGGTCTAAGAATTGAGCCTCACACTATTCTCTTCGAAGCGGCCCCACTTCTCTCTCACATAGGTGATTCTTAATTACAAGTAGCCGCACTACCTTCCCATACAAGAACCATTAAAAGCCAAATGTTTATCCTACTCACCACGGGTATCAATGTTAAGGAATAGACAATGGATAATATCCCACAGTGATCACTAGAGTCTTTTTACAATTAGGTTGTTTCTTTGAACCAAGATCTTGGGATCTCCAGTCAACAAGGTAGGGTTTCCATTGTATCAACTCACTTCTAGAGGCTTAAGTCCCATTCCTCTCAAAGATTTAGCAACCAACTCTCTATTTAACCCTTTGGTTAGCGGATCCGCAAGATTATCTTTTGACTTCACATAGTCAATAGATATTGTACCAGTTGAGAGTAGTTGTCTAATGGTATTATGTCTTCGACGGATATGTCTAGACTTACCATTATACATATTACTTTGTGCCCTGCCTATAGCCAATTGACTATCACAATGTATACAAATTGTTGGCACTGGCTTTGACCATTTTGGAATATCTACTAAGAAATGGCGAAGCTATTCTGCCTCTTCCCCACTTTTGTCCAATGCAATAAATTCGGACTCCATTGTGGATCTGGCAATAACAGTCTGCTTAGAAGATTTCCAAGATATGGCTGCACCTCCCAAAGTGAATAAATGTCAACTAGTGGATTTAGAATCTTTCATATCCGATATCCAGTTGGCATCACTTTAGGTTTCAATTACAATTGGATATTTACAATAGTGCAGACCATATTTACATGTATATCTCAAGTATCTGAGTAATCTCACAATTCCTTTCCAGTGTTCTTCTCCTGGATTACTTGTATATCTACTCAGTTTACTCACGGCAAAGGCGATGTCTGGTCTAGTACAACTCATTACATACATCAGACTCCCTATCACCCTTGAATATTCGACTTGAGCAATACCTTTCTTATTTATTTTTTGATAGATGTTGACTTGTATCTATCGGGGTCCTAGCATGAGTCGAATCATCCTTGTTTAAATTTTTCAAGGATTTTCTCCACATAATGTGTCTGACTCAGAACAAATCCTTGTGATGTTCTATGAATTGTAATACCAAGAATCACAGCAGCTAGACCCATATCTTTCATGTCAAATTTTGAATTTAACATATCTTTTGTGGATTTAATAATTTTATCATTGCTTCCAACAATAAGCATGTCATCTAAGTAAAGACATAGGATTACATAACCCTTCTCTGTGTCTTTAACATAAACACATTTATCACATTCATTAATCTTAAATCCACATTGAATCATGACATTATCAAGCTTTTCATGCCATTGTTTTGGAGCTTGCTTTAAGCTATACAAAGACTTAACCAACTTGCAAACTTTATTCTCGTGATCAGGAGCAGAGAACCCTTGAGGTTGCTCCATATAAATCTCTTCTTCTAAATATCCATTTAGAAAAGCTGTTTTTACATCCATTTGATGTATTTCAAGATTTCGTAAAGCTGCAATTGCAACCCTGATCGATGTTATGCTCGTTACTGGAGAATATTTATCAAAGTAATCAAGGCCTTCATTTTGCTTATAACCTTGAATTACAAGTCTAGCCTTATACTTATCAATTGTTCCATCATGTTTCATTTTCCTTTTAAAAATCCACCTGTAGCCCAATGGTTTACTTCCAGGAGGCAGATCCACTAGCTCTCATGTGTGATTTTTCAAAATGAAATCAATTTCACTTTGGATTGCCTCTTTCCAAAGAGGTCCTTCAGAAGAATTTACTGCTTCTGAAAAAGTTTGTAGCTCACTTTCAACCATATAGGTTAGAAAATCTGGACCAAAAGATTTTTCTATCCTGCCTCTTTTGCTTTTCTGAAGTTCTATCTCAGCATATCCATATTGATCTTTTTCCATTATTTCCAAATTTCTTTTAGTGGAACTAGAATCCACTTCAGACTTACGTGGAAATATATGCTCAAGAAATGAAGCATTTCTAGATTCAAGTATCGTATTCTTATGAATTTCCTCAATTTTTGATTCGTACAAGAAAACGATAAGCACTACTGTTGTGTGTATATCCAATAAATATGCAATCAACGGTTTCTGGTCCAATCTTTATTTTCTTTGGCGCAGGTATTGCTACCTTTGCCAGACACCCCTGCACTCGCAAGTATTTGCAGGATGGTGATCTTCCATGCCATAACTCATATGGGCTTTTGTCTAACGTTTTACGAGGAACCTTATTTAAAAGATAATTTGCTGACAATACAGCTTCCCCCCACATGTTCTGTGAAAGTCCAGAACTTAATAATATTGAATTCATCATTTCTTTTAAAGTACGATTTTTTTTTCCGCAATCCCATTTTGTTGTGGTGAATAAGGTGTTGTCATTTCATGTCTTATCCCATGTTGGGCATATAATTCAGCAAAAGGTGACTCATATTCACCTCCTATGTCACTTTTTATCACCTTAGTCTTTTTATTTAGTTGATTTTCAACTTCATTTTTTATAGAGCTTCATCTTTACTTTTGAGAAGATACACATAACAAAATTTAGTGCTATCATCTACAAAAGTAATGAAATATTTATTTCCTCCACGTGTCGTGACAGCTTTTAAATCACATACATTAGTGTGAATTAAATCAAGTGATTCACTACTTCTTTCAATAGTTTGAAATGGTAATCGTGTCGCTTCAACACAAGTTTCACACTTATGTTTTGAATCAATATAGAACATAGGTATGCCTTTCAATTTTATTAACCTGCGCAGGGTATTATAATTGACATGTCCCAGTCTACCATGCCACACAATGGAAGACTCAAGCATATAAACGGAAGAATTAACATTTTTATTAATTGTCATCACATTGAGCTTAAAAAGCCCGTTACATTCATAACCCTTCCCTACAAATGCTCTATTTTTTGGTCAAAATGTCCTTATCTGATTCAAACACCACACGAAAACCATGTTTGATCAACAAAGAACCAGACACTAGATTCTTACGAATTTTTGGTACAAAAAGAGCATTATTTAGAGTCAACTCTTTTGCAGATGTCATTTTCAGTACCACTTTCCCCACTCCTTTGGTGTCAGATGTGGCAGAACTTCCCATGAAGAGTTTTTCTCCATCCACCGTTTCGTCAAGGACATTAAACAGTTCCTTGATTGAGCAAACATGACAGGTAGCACCCGTGTCAATCCACCACTCATGTGGATTTGAACCCACCAGATTCACCCCGGATATAACTGCGGCAAGGTGCATCTCATCAACATCCTTGGCCAGATTTTCTACCATGTGGGCTTCTTTATTTTTCTTTGGCAACCTGCAATCAGATGCTTTAGGGCCAGGTTTATTACAATTATAACAAATTTCAAAAAAAAAAAAATTCTTGAAACTTTTGTTTCTTTGGCCCCATTACTGCCTTGCCAGTACTGCCATATTTTTTGTTATTATTTTTTCGTGAGCTTTCACCATGCTCAACAACATTGGCCTTGGACAAAGATGGATTAACCAATTTGTTATCGTAGCCCTTGTTGTCTTCTTCAATTCGAAGTCTAGCAACGAGCTCTTCAACAGTCATCTCATTTTTCTTATGTAATAAATAATTTTTAAGATCTTTCTAACTTGGTGGAAGCTTTGTAATTATGGCAGCCACCTGGAAAGTTTCATTCACTACCATTCCCTCGGAATGGATATCATGCAAGATTATTTGAAGCTCATGTACTTGACTGATTACAATCTTCGAGTCAACCATCTTGTAGTCCAGAAACCGGCCTACAAGAAATATCTTGGCTCCAGCGTCTTCGGTTTTATATTTTTTATCCAAAGACTCCCACAACTCCTTTTGCTGTTTTGATATAAATGTACACGTTGTACAGTGTATCAGGCAAACAGTTCATCACATAATTTCTACATAAGAAATCTGAGTGAGTCCATGCTTCCAACGCACTAACCGCTTTAATATCCGGATTTTCTCCCAACTTTGGGGGATTTTCCGTCAAGAACTTCGCAAGGTTCATCGTAGTGAGATAAAACAACATCTTTTGCTGCCAACGCTTAAAATTCAAGCCATTAAATTTTTTCGGTTTATCAGCATGATTTACCGGAACATTAACAGAAGGAGAAATAGAAATTGTAGTAGCAACACCAGTATTATCAACGCCAATAGTATTTTGTTCAGCAGCCATCTTTAATCGAATCTGTTTTAAGATTATAGGGAACTTTATTGGGAAAATGAAATTAAGATGACTATTTATACACAATATCGAAGCCTGTGAAAACATAGTGTTCTTAAAACAGATTCGCCCCGTATGAGCGTCTGTTTCCCAAGATACAACGGAAAAACTGAATCAAATCCGACGAACTAGAACTATGCCTGGACCAAAACACTTAAAAAATAAAAATTAGGGAAATGAACTTTCACAATCTTTTTGTTTTCTTCTTTTCGTATATCATTTCCTCAAAAGAAGAAGTCTCCTTATATAGGCTAAAATAAGCCATTTTAATAAATAGTTCATTAATAATTCATTAAATTAAAAACTTAATACGATTCTTGTAACATGAACACAACTTACAAATTTGAAGGTAAGACACGGTTTCAAATTAATTTTTCAGTTGCAAATTCATTCACAATTTTCCAACAATTATCTGCTTTGACTTTGATTTTATTTTTATTGTTCTCAGTCTGAAGTTATCTCCTTGATATTTAAACCATACAAACCACAATATCTAATCGCACGCCTTTCATTCAATAAATTAAAGAGTATTTAATCAAACAACATAATAAATCTGAGTATAAAAAAAAGAATTGTCCGTCTTTATTATACGATACGACTGTAGTACAAGATTTCGTTAGTGATCATAGTATTTGCTACATTTTTATAGTCGACAGAATCTTGTACATGTAGGAAAAAGAGATCTAAAACAATAAAGACAGACCGGAAATTGTACTTTCTGCATAATATGTGGATGCTATAATTATAATAAATTATATATAAAAAAAAGTTAAAATTAAACACAATGCATTTTGCATGCGTAGCTTCTCACCCTTTAACCAACATAATTTGGATGGCTGAAATGTGTAATCAAAAAGTGACCAACATAATTAAAGTCGTGGGCTTTCTTTCACATTGTTCGGCTTTGCGGCAAATTAAGCCTAGATGCCAACTTTATTTAGACCAACATTATTGTATGTTCAGCCCTTATGTTCTGTTTNTCTCCGGTGAAAAAGGTTCTAAATGAAAGAAATAAGAATAAATTGTAGCCATCAAATTAAATGACTTAATGATAACAAAAAATTGAACATATTTTATTCATTAAAGGTATTTTAGACATTTTATTATACACATATCAATTACCCAATCACCTATACCAATGATTACACGACACGTGGCCATTACACTCACATCATCCCAATTCCCACGTGCCCTCTCTCTCTCTCACACACCACACATACACGTAGTACACACATATCTCCACACGCAGAAACACACACACATGCACCACGCGGCTGACACACACACGCACGACCCACCCATCGCCGGCGTCCCACCCAACACACCGTCGAGCCCACCGGACCTTTTCAATCTCGATATTTTTCCCCGGTAGCTGCGCACGGTGGCCCTGCTCGCGAAATTAACAAGCCTGGCAACACCTGATGTGGGGTCGTACAGTCAGAGGATGCCAACGTCTCCTCCACCCTCCGCCGCCCGCCCGACGCCGCCTGTGAACGCCCGCCCTCCGCCGCTATAGTTCAAAGTAGTACCGTCGCCGCCGCCATGTCCCTTCTATGCGACTCGTCGCCGCCGCCGTCAACGCGTGGGTTTCATGGTGTTAGAGAGTCACCAACGCCGTGGTGGTTGAAGATCAGAAGACATGTGGGGTTTTGTGTTGAAAATTTGATAATGTCAAGAGCTTAATTGCAATTTCATGAATTTTAAGTATATTTCAATTCAATACATGGGTTCAATCTATAATTTACAAAAATATTATAAAAAAAAATACTATCTCCTATTCTTTTTAAATGTCATTTTGGCTTTATCAGCTATTAACCAAAATAAATGTCGTTTTGGATCTTTTGTACATATTTTTCCATTATTACCCTCATTTATACACTACGTCTTTTCATATTCTCTTCATCTTTTTTTTTTTAAAACATTCATCTCTATCTTCATTAATGAGGGTTATTAGTGACAAAAAAATTATTCTTAATTAGTGTGCAACTTCCCAAAACGACACTTATTATGAATAGGAGGGAGTATTACTTTCTTTTATTATGATTATTATTTTGAAAATTGCTTCTTTTTTGGGGGGTGGGGGTTGGTTCAACTTTATTTTCTACGTTATTTATTTGTTAATCTCTATAATATTTTTGGACATAAAAATAATTCAATAACAGATTGTTAAAAGTTACTATCTATTTATAAAAAGGAAAATTATTTAATAGATAATATATTAAAAGTAACTATTTATTGATAGGTGTCTTTTTTATAAAATAGATAATCCTTAACTTTTTTTAAAAAATAGAATTATNACGAATGCACATTAGAGTGTGTGAGAACGCACATTATCGATTTCAACCAAAAATAAATATAGAATTTAAATTTTAAAATACTTATATATCTTCATAATATAAATAGTAAATTATTTTGAGTATTTAAGATATTTTGTTTAACTGAGATTGTTTCGTTATGTTTTAATTTGGTTTGGATCAAATCATTAAAAATGCGGTATGAATGCATAATATTGCTATACAAGCTGTTATTGAGTGCGAGAATGCACCGTAGACCTAATTAAAAAATCAATTGTTCAATTTTTTTATTTTTTTTTTCAAACGCTCAACTCGATAATTCGGTTTTGACATTTTTGTATAATATGCGCTAATTGGTAAATTTGTAAACTTCTAAAGGTATAGATTATGTAATTTCATAATAATATGACATATTTTTTAATGTGTATATCGTCACATAATATTGTGCCTTTCATGTATATTGTTATTGTGCGTTCTATAAACGATATTGTGCATTTACTATTTGTATAAATTATATATTTAAGATGTTTATTTATAGACTTTAATAGGGGCCTTAAAGAGGTATTAAACTGGGCATGCCATATTTGGGACTAACTGTGGGTCAAGCCAACTTAGCCCAAATATGAACAATATAGTCATTTCACTAAAGTAGTATTATAGAATTCTCCTAATTTAAGTCCCATATTACGATTTCAGCTCCACTTCTAAATTACTCAAATTACCTTCTCATGTTTAAGATATATTGTCCGTGAATTTATTTAATTACTGATAATTAAATTAGTCAACTTCTTGAACTGAAGCTAACACCGTCCAATGCATTATTGTTATGTCGGAATTTATTCCACTTGTAGGATTTAACTTAATAATCCTTCTGATCTCTCTTCGGGGACATCATCAAACCTCAACTATGTGAAGTACACGGTGACCGTAAATATTATAACAAAACACCATGTCATGTAGGAATTACTACCAAGAACAGATAGTTATTGGTCCATAACTATGAACCTCACTTTGTTGATTCAAAGCAGTAACTACTACATACATGTGTCAGTTTATATCTTACAGGTTAAGAGAACGCAGTAACTAGCTGATCTCTTACTTATTTACGTCGATCAGTATAAAACGAATTGTTCCTCTTTGGATCCATTCAATACACTTATGAGTAATAGTGTGATCAATCAGTCAAGGCCGACTGTACCGTCCACACTACAACTGTTTCGAGGTCTGTTCAATTTGCATCTAGGTTGTGAACCAATTGTTTATGTTTCGCAAGTAACCGATAAATGATCTTTTGTCTACCCGTGATGAACCATTTATCTAAATGCAGAGCAATAGTACATAGAATTTTATTTAATCAACATGAAATCTCATTCAACATATATACATAGTGTGAATGACATCTAAAGCAAAGTTTTCAATATATATACTAACAACTCGCACTTAGATCCTCGGAGATTCCGTCGCTGTTGTAAAATGCGACGTTGTTCCATATCTGGAGCTTGACTGAAGGATCCTTATCACTAGCCCTCAATTTTCGTAAGCTTGGCAGGGAAAAATACTAACAACGACAACATAAACAAACGACAAAATATACACGCAGATGGTTTTCATAAAACATTTTACAATTTGAGATCTGGAAACAATTATATTATGTCCATCGAATTTAAAAAAAAAAAAAAAAAAAACTTACACCGACAAATAATTTTATACAACCACTGTTCGTAAATAATTATACACACAGTGCGGTTAGGACAATTTACAAGCAAATTTATGGACACATTGGTCATTTCAAAGCTTGGATTAAAAAATCTCAGCCTCAAGGTCGGACTAAAATTATCGGCCATTGTGGGATTAGCATGTGGGCCCCACATGACACTTAGGCACAATCCCATTTGCACTCAATAAATAAACAAACGAAGAGGGTGAATATATAAGTTTTATCACATTTTATCCCCTCAAGTAAAATAGGCCTAAAGGGTGTGCTTAGATATAAAAAATTTCATTTCATACTCAATGCAATTAAAAATCTAACTCAATTTTAATTCAATATCATTATTTTCAATATTATCAATATAATTAAATAATACCAATCAATTATTTTTACACCTCACTTCAACTTTAATTAACTATTCATTCACTCACATAATTTTACTAATAATCATTTCATACTATTTCTCTCATACTTTTAAAATCATAACTTTCATTATTATTTTTTAAATATTAGTTTAATATAAACACAAAATCCCTAAACATGCATCCACAATGCATTAGGTTTAATTTTACATATGTGGCAAATGAACCGAAGGTTAGCGAACGAAAGCTCGTTCGTGTTTGTTTAGAGCTCGTTCTATTAATAATCGAGGCCAGCTTGAACATAAAATTCAGCTCGTTTATTATTCGAACGAACACGAACATGTTCGCGAACATAAACGACCGTTCGCGAACAGAACCATTATAATAATATTATATATATAANTAACATTAAAAAAATATCTTGAAATTAGATAGTGGACCACTAATTCTCGTCAAGAAGGCAAGATAGGGATTCAAAGTTCAAACCAGAATCAGAGATTCAGAAATCAAAACCTTAATCCCTCTCCGCCTCTTCTCGTCTCCAAACTCCAACTCTCCATCGCCCTTCCGTTGCCCACCCCGCCGAACACCGTCTCTCACCTCCCATCCTCTGATTGTTTCCCGGCGATATATAACCCTCAACCCCTCACTCCAATAGCACTCTCGCCCTCAAATTCATCGCCATCGCCTCAAAATTCTCTCTCGTCTTCATTCTTCAATTTCATCGCCATCGTCCAACCTCAAGCATCGTTCACACTCGGAATTCTCGCACAACCCTCAGTTCACGACGACATCGTCCAACCTCATCTCCAGACTTCCAGTCCAGACTCGAATTCTCACATATCCAAAGGCCGCTTTATTGAGGACCACCAAACGCATCCCACCAATATTTTTAAGTTTAATTTGGGCTTATTTTTTGGATATTCTTATTCTGGTTAATTGTTTCTTGGAGCTGAAATTCCCTCAAAATGTGTTAATCTCTTGTAATTTTTTTTTTTTTTTTTNATGTGAATCATTGAATTGTCTTACCTCTGGACTGTGAGCTTAGACTGAGGCTGAATTGAATTTTTGCAATTTGGTCCATTGTTTGTTGGTTATTTTTTTTCTTTTGTAATTTTTTAAAGTCTTGATAATCGAACAATTCGAGCTAATCGAACGTTTGAAAAGTTCAAATAATTTCGTTTAATTAAACGAGCCGAACACAAACTTTACGAACAAATAAACGAACGAAAATGAACATAAATCTAGGCTCGACCAGTAAACGAACTCACTCGAACAAGCTCGAATATTATTCGAACTCGAGCTCGAACTACCTAAGCTCGGCTCAGTTCAATTACGGCACTATGTGGCATATAAATGGACTTAAGTTCTGAATGACATGGACAAACTCAAGTATAAAAATCAAAAAGTTATCCCGTGCAAAAATAAAATACTAGGTCCATAATATCTGTCAACCAATAAAAATGCTCTAAAACATTTTTTATATTAAGAGAAAAATTAAATTATGAATAAATGCTGACTGCTCAGGTTTGTACTTGGGTCCAAAATAGACCCAAATGTACACTTTGTCTTATTTTTTAATTGCCACATAAGTTAGACCTAGTTCACTTTTAATTGCATTGAAAAACATGTTTTAATAAACTAAGTCTATTTTCTATATGGCATATGATATTTTTTAAATTAACTATAATTAACCAAAAATATCCATTTTAAGCATAAACTTTTGTATCACCCTAACTTATTAGGACGTCTAATGAAAAATGGATCCGTTTTTTTTTTNNNNAATTATTATGGTGTAATAGGATGTCTTAATCTTGGAAACAAATGAAAAGGTGAGTGGGGGACAAAATTTAGCTAATTATAGCCTATCATAAATCCTTGAAAGCAGACCTATCGGGCAATCGGCATTGGCAGCGGCCACCTGCCATTTACTTACTGTTCCTTCGCCTATCATAATGGATACAGCCTTTTCCGATAATTTAATATGGCCCTTAATTAGAAAGAGATTGTTAAAAGAAATTAAAAAAAAAAGTATTGCTTTAATGCAAATAAACTAATTTTTGTATTAATTATTGTAGTTAACATTGGTCAATTTTTAAAAATTTGTTTTGGTTAATTTTTAGTGAAACATTAAAATAATATTTAATATAAAATTATTAAAATTTACTTCATATCAAAGTATGAGATAGATGATGTGAAGTGATAGTTAGTTAAAATTATGTGAGCAGATGAATAATAAACTAAAATTGATATGACGTGTAAGAATGATTGAGTGATATAATTCAATTATATTGATAATATAATTGAAACGTGAAAAATGAAAAATGAGAGAAAATCAAAGGCAAATATACGGATATAACCTTTGCAGTCGCACTAACCTGCAGCACTGAATAAAATTCCACGGTTTCGCCATATATAACCCTTCGCCTTTCGAAATTAAAAAACATTCATCAAATTCGTTTAACCGCGCTTTCGCTTGAACAGCTCTCTACCCGAAAAATTCCCTCTCTCAGTCGAAAATGTTTGCATTCAAGTATGATCCGTTTCAATATTTCACTTTGAAGCTGGATTGATTCAGCAATCAAATCCTATTTCCATGACTACTAACTTATTTCCGATTTTCTGGTGTTGAATTTTGAGCAACAGAGCTGAAGAGCAGAGCCAGCTGCAGATCGTGGAAAGAGAAGAGATCGAAGATGAAGAAGAACTTTTCGAAGCAATTGACAAACGTAAGGAAATCTCAAACTGTCACTCCGTTTAGTGTGTATGAGATTTTGTATTTTCATCTCAAAATCTAATTTATGTAGTTTGGTTGATTTTGATATGGAATCAGATAAATCCAAAATTTCTCTGCTGGAAAATTGAAATATAGTTTGCTTATTCATATTTCTATTCCTTTAACTCAAGTTTTCTGCTTCAATTCTTACAACTGATCCTGTTTGGCAAATTTGTTTACGTTTCGATCTAATGTCTTTCCCTTTGTTCAGAAAATTCTCCTGGTTTTTCTGTGCATATATGTAATGATTCAAGTGCAGTAGTTTTCGCTGTTTATAGAATACTGTTTGCTGGAGCTTTTTGTTTTCCTGCGTTTCTGATTGTCATGTTTGAATAGCGTATGGATAGATCTGATCTCATATCGAACATATTTCTTCGAAGGAATTAGAAATGTCAACATCTGTTTATATTCTGTCTCCAATGTAAATCAGTTCTGAATAGTTGTCTCACTGTATTCGGTATGAAGAAAATCGATTATAATTTTCAGGAAATGGTAAATCGTAACTGCTTGTTTATGTGCATAGTTCTACGCAGTTGGTATATGATATCTATTGCTTCATATATTATTACTTCACGTTCCCACTAAAATGAAATCCTCAATCGTACTCTATGTTATTTGGGGTGAATGTTGCTATATTAATCTGGAACTTGAAATTTATTGCAATCAATTACAATTTAATGTGTTGATTTTCTTATGAAAATGATCTTCTGTTAAAATGTGGTCTCACAAAGCAGTGATATTGCTTTAATAGCTACTTTACTTATGCAGTGACAGCTCATGGAATCAATGCTGGAGATGTGAAGAAGCTGCAGGATGCTGGAATCTATACGTGCAATGGTCTAATGATGCACACGAAGAAGGTAAGAATTGAACTGACCACCCAATTATCTTCTGTGTTGGTTGCAACACATTTTTTATATGTAATTCACATATATTTCAAACAGAATCTGACTGGAATCAAAGGACTGTCCGAGGCAAAAGTTGATAAGATCTGTGAAGCTGTAGAAAAGATAGTGGTTAGTGGCTTTGCCTAATAATTATTACTATGAGAAATATATCAAGTTTTGGTGTTTTCTGACGCTGTTTGCATTGCGCCTTTCAATTTAACAGAACTTTGGTTACATTACTGGAAGTGATGCTCTGTTGAAAGTGAGAATCTTAGTTCCCTTTTACCTATACAATGAAGTAACTTTGAATTACTGTGCTGTGCCTGATTGTTTCTTAGAAATTGACATGTAAAAGTTCTTGGTTGTATAGAGGAAATCAGTCGTTCGCATCACAACTGGAAGTCAGTCTCTTGATGAACTCTTAGGGGGTAATATTGGATATTCATTTTTTGTGTTCATTTGAACTTTATCATCATAGTATGCTCGTAACTCATTTAAGGCCATGATGAAGGTGGGATAGAAACTTCGGCAATCACAGAAGCTTTTGGGGAATTCAGGTAATAGCACACTGTCTTATACACTGCCCCGATCACCTAAATTCAAACCTTCTGTTAGTGTGTCTCTTGCTGCTAATGAATTTGCCGCATTCTTATTACTTTAAATAACAATTGAATCAGATCTGGAAAAACACAGCTGGCTCACACGCTCTGTGTTTCCACACAGGTGATACGTCAACAAATATTTGCCTCTCTCTTTTAAGAAGGAAATGAAAACTGAAGCACACATAATAATCTATGTTAAAATTGATTTTCTAAATGCTCTACATGCATTCCTAAGCTAGTGTTTAGCTTTGAAACCTTATTCTTCTGATGCATTCCGAATTCGCAGCTTCCGACTAGCATGAAAGGAGGCAATGGAAAAGTTGCTTACATCGACACAGAGGGGACATTGTATCCTTAGCTGATAGATTATTCCCACCATTTAGCTTAAGATGCTGCCTAACCCTTGTTTTGATAAAAATCCGTTTATATTTCCTTGTCGTTACTCCTTTCTCTTGTTATCCTTAATTGAATCGCACTTGCAGCCGACCAGATAGAATCATACCCATTGCTGAAAGATTTGGAATGGACCCAGGAGCTGTGCTTGACAATGTAAAGCTAAAACTCTCATGTGTTGTTATGTTTTGACCAAATCATTTCTGATATCGCTTTCTCATTTTTTTTTCTTGTTTCTGTCTTTTACTTTCTGAAAGATCATATATGCCCGTGCTTACACATATGAGCATCAGTACAATCTGCTTCTTGGTCTAGCAGCCAAAATGGCTGAGGAGCCTTTCCGTCTTCTGGTGAGCTATTCTACCTCTCTTTTTGGCAAATGATGACATCAGCTAATTCCGGTAATAGGCCCTGAGGTGCTTGGGCAATGTGATTTCAGATTGTTGATTCGGTAATAGCCCTTTTTCGGGTTGACTTCACTGGCAGAGGAGAACTTGCAGAACGTCAGGTCTGTCCCCTTCTACCAAAAAATTGTATCCACTCGTTGAAAAACTCTGAATACTTAAAGAGTAAATCTCAAGCTCTTTTCCTCTGTATTTTCAGCAAAAATTGGCTCAGATGCTCTCGAGGCTGATGAAGATTGCCGAAGAATTCAATGTGGCTGTCTACATGACCAACCAGGGTATATCCTAACTCTGTGTAGTTACTTCAAATCAGAGTTTAACAGAACTTGAGTTGTTTCCTGATTTTGATCTTCCACATAGTTTGCTAAAAACGAAAAGAGACTGCATTTTTTTTGTATCTTTGTTTTTCAATGATTTGCAGTTATTGCTGATCCTGGAGGAGGTGTCTTCATTTCTGATCCTAAGAAGCCAGCTGGCGGCCACGTCTTGGCCCATGCAGCCACCATAAGGCTCATGTTCAGGAAAGGCAAAGGCGAGCAACGTGTCTGCAAGGTGTTTGATGCCCCCAACCTTCCAGAAGCCGAAGCAATATCCTTTTTCCCTCCGAAATCTTTATATTTCTTAATTAATACCGCACGTGTCATTTTTTTATTTTTTTTTTTTGCATGGGTTTTTTGCACCTTATCGTTTATTTCCTTAACAGGAGTAAGTTTTCCAGATAACTTCAGGTGGAATTGCGGATGCAAAGGATTGAATCGACTGTTTCTGTCTCTTTAAGCTTTAGTTACAGGAAAATTGCAATTGTTATTATCTAGTTTGCTTGATTGCTACTTCGGAGTGTGAAGCTTTATACCAGAACTAAATTGCTCTCACGTTATTGCTGGGGAAAGTGTTATGATGCTACTTAATTGGTTATGGATTGAAATGCAAGTGTTTTAATTACTATCTCATTTGTGCTCTATTGCTCCTAGCAGATTGAAATATATACCAACTGGCTGCAGGTTTTACTTAAACATCAATATGATAGTTATTAAGGGAAGCCGTTATTTCTACTTTCTAGGCAGTTTTAAGTCAGTCGATGTGCATGAAACTTGAGAGGTACGGAATCTCTTAAGTTGTGATTGTTGTTAAATATTTCTAAATCT
>BKCP01004861.1:18046-43663 GCA_008636005.1 Striga asiatica
CTTGAGCTCACTTTGCAAAACTAGTTGAAACTTGGGCCTCATAATTCAGGCTGTAAAACGACTCATTATTGGGAGCTGAACATTTTGATTTTTAAAATACATTAAATAGTGGCAGAAAATCCAATGCATACCCAACCATGTCAAAAAAATAACACATATAAGTACACAGGACCTCCTATATAATTTGGGACAGGCAGTCATCTCCAACTTTCACATGGAAATCTAATCTTTTCAGGGGCAAATTTCATCAAACACGGTTATATGCGACTGACTTGCTGAACAAGCGACGTATGTACACAACCTGTAACCCACTCACGAGTGCAAGCAGAAGGTATTCCCCAACTGTGTACAATATCACACGCTTTCTTGTGCTTTCATTTGCTGAAACAAGAAACACACTTCAGTGTTAATAAATGAAATATAGTACAAGGAAAAATATCCAACCACAGGTGTCTCCTTCATTAGTATCTCATCAATACAAATTGACAAATAATAAACCATATGCTAATTTGCAGGAATACAGTCTCAAGAGCATTGTTGGCATTGTCATACTGATGAACTGAAAAATAAAAATTTACTGCACTATATAATAAAAAATTGACTATTCATAAAGAAGGTTGATTGAGCCCATCCAATGCAGTTGGGCATTTTCTAATTTCTGGGATAGTTTTATGAGAATGTACAATATTTCTTGCACAGTGGTGTAATACACACGATAGCTATTATACAGACCAATCAACTTGTTGATTTTATCCACATTCTAGTGCCAAATTCCTCCATGTGGTTAAGATACTAATTAAACAAAATGTAAGAAATTCTTTGAGAGAATACACTAATAGGGAACAAAAAAGAGTTACATGAAATAGAAAAAGAAAAGAGTCTTACTATGCCGATGACGCGCATCACGTGCTTTCAAGTACTTCTGCTCTGCAGTAACAGATTCAAGTGACTCCCGCAATTCAGCGATTTTAACATTAATGGGGTCCAGATGCTCTGTAAACATCGAAACAGGTGGGATAAAGAGAAGAACCACAAAATTTTATTATATTAGTGAACGAAAAATGTGTAAACAATATCAAGAATGCAATAACATCAGTTAAAGACATACCATCCTTCGCCAGGTCATGTTCGGAGGGAATATGGCCCGCATGAATGTAGAAAGAGACTGTTTCGGGTGTGGATTCAGGATTATGGAAACAGAATTTGTACATTCCACTTTTCGGAGCCTTAAACTCGAATTTATCTCCAGATGTTCCTTTCAACGTGTGTACAGTATTACCCGATGGAGATGTCACCTAAATCAAGCAAATCAACCGAATAATCAAATCATCAATTAGTTTGAGCTACTGCTCTCATCTAAAGTTAAAAATTAATAGTACTGCTTCATACATTAGTTTTCTCAGAGATTAAAGTTGTCCTTATGTCAAGCTATGCGAACGCCTACCAAACAGGCAAAAACATGTGAGCTTTGAAGTCTGAATACATAATCCCCAAAAGAAACTACACTAACAACTAATGACAATGGGGAAAATTTGGTATCGAGCAATTTACCCATCCAACATCCTAACTAGATTTCAATTGAGCTCGAGCTCAAGTTGAAAATGTCCGGTCCCAAAACATATACTACTTTTCAGTCTTATAATCATAATTAGAGATCTAATTGTTTGGTGGTGGAGAACAAGTGAAACGGCCTTGGGTTTTGCAGATATGAGAACATGTTCAAGAGGATCCAGTATATATATAAAAGAGAGAGAGAAAAAAGCATTCAATGAACAGTACAAGCTAACCAAATAATTTTGACGGATCCCATAAATCAAAAAATTGTAAGCAACTCTATATGGTGTTAATATTATAATACAACTTTATCCACGCAAAAACTTGTAATTCCTTACATCCCCAAAGTAGTGCAGAATACAAATGTGATGGCGCAAATAGAGCATCAGATTGCAAAGGTTGCTATTAGCTTTTCTAATTAACAACTGCATCCAGACAGATGTTACTAATTATAATTCAAGTCCATCAACGTCAATTCAGTAACATCTAACTATCAGAGAGTACTTATTCTTCCACCCATTGATCCAATAAACAATGAATTAGGCATTGCCAAAAATTCTCTGTTTCTCCACAATTCATAAGTAGAACAATCACTTCCAGAAAAAAACTATTTTCAAACATCTCCTACATCATTTTCAATCGGAGAATGAAAGAAATTCTGATTTAATTTGATAAAGGGTCCAACCACTATAACAAGCAGCATTGAGTATAACTTTAAGCGCAATATCGCTTTGAACATATATTAAAAACAGCATGGAGAACAAATTTCAGCAATCCTCACAATTCCCGTATATTGCTCAAGAAATATATAGAAGCATCTGAGCTAAACAAAGTGTATATGTAACTGGAATAACTTGCAAACTTTTGATTATCTGAACTTCTACCAAGCTACTACTACAACAACAACAAGACGTTAAAATCTCACTAAGTGGTGTCGGCTATATGGATCACATGTTGTCATCGTGTTCGATCAAAACTCATATCCTCATTCAAATTTAAATATTGCAAATCATTTTTATTGTTTCCTTCCAAGTTTTCTTAGGTCTACCCTTCTACCTTTTAATTTTCGTTCTTAATTCTAATGTTTCTACCCTTCTCACCGAGGCCTCGAAGAAGTCTCTCCTACGCACATGTTCAAACCATCTTAATCGTGATTCTCTCATTTTCTCCTCTAGGGGCGCTATCCAACTTTATTTCTAATCTTATCTAACCCCAACTTTATTTCTACTCTTATCTAACTTAGTATACACACACATTCATCTCAACATTCTCACCTCTGCAACTTCTACCAAGCGAATAGTAATTAAATTCAACGCAAGGAAATGAGAGGATAGTAATAAACATACAACAAAATAACCAGAATAAAAAAAAAATATAAGTTAAACATTTATGATGAAAAAAAAACAAGTCATACAAGCTATCAAGTTAAATGAGTAAATTAATTAAATAAGAAAGGAATAAGAAGATATATAGTTGTGTACATTAAATTATATAGGAAAAAAAAAGGTTGAAGAGTCACGTAAGTACACCAAAATCTCACCAATTTAATGAGATTTCTACTAGGAGGTTGCCTTTATAATTTTATTAAAAGTCTTCAAAAATCTTTCAATTTAAAATGTCCAATAAAGTCTTTCTACTTGGAATACATTTGAATACATGGTGACTCACACAGACTTTTAGAAACTTAGAAAGTTTCAATTGAATGCCTCGAGACTTTTATAGATTTATAAAGTCTTAAAAATCTCAATGGAATATGGGTAGATCTTTTAGAAGTCTCAAAATGTTTTAATCGAAAACACAAGAATTTAAAAAGTCTTTAAAAGTTGCAATTGAATACACCCTCTTAAATTGCAATGTGCAACTACATTATAAATATCACCAACATAATTCTTCTAAAATTCAAAACCTAACCAAATTTAATCAAACTCCCAATGAAAACTGCCAAACTTAAAGTTCAATAGCCAAGAATAACCAAATTAATAGTGCATTCAATTGAAACTTTTAAATGCTTTTTAAGACTCTTAGAATTCTGGTGTATTCAATTAGAATTTTTTGAGACTTCTAAAAAGTTCACATGTATTCAATTGAAACTTTTAAACACTTTTCTTATAAATATCTAAAGAGTAATGCTAAATTACCAACTTACTATACAACTAGGTTAACAACACAAGTGAAAATATTCAAAAAAAAAAAAAAAAAAAAAAAAAAAAATACACAAGTGGATGTTTTTCACTTGTGTTGTCAACCCAGTTGTACACTAGGTTGGTAATGTAGCATTTTTCATATCTAAAAGTTTCAAGATATTCAATTAAAACTTCTTGAGAGTCTATAAATTACCCGGTATTCAAAGTAGGAAAACTGTAAGAGGCTTTTTAAATTATAAGGCCTTTTTAATAGAATTATAAATACAAAGTCCTAACAGAAATCTCATCAAATTGGTGAGATTTTATCGGACTTACGTGACTCAAGTGACTCTCTTCAGACTAGTTTTCTCCTATATTATCAATGCACACGTGTTTTTATCTTATATCACTTTCATACATTATTATTTAACTCATTTAATTTGATAGCTTGTATAATTTATTTTGTCATCACGAATATTTAACATGATTTTTTATTTTATTTATTTTTTATTATGATTATTTTATGTGTGTATATTTTTATCCTTTCATTTGTTTGTTATAATAAGTTTAACTTATTAAGTTACAATTTTTAAATGTTTAATATTTGTATAGTTTGCACCTACCGAGAATTTATTTCTCTCCCTTTTTGTTTGTAAATTTATGTTTTCAAGTATTAAAATATGTGAATTATCTACTAAACGGTTATTTGTTGATATGAAATTATTCATTTATAACTTTAGAAGATATAATTATTGCCTTTTGACAATGACTGTGTCTTGTAAAAATATAATAATATTTTTATAATACTGCAACATGATAGAAAAATATAAAAAAATAAAATTAATCAATAATTAGATAAATATATCATGATTATAAGTGTCACTGCATTTGAGACGAGTATCTCATGTTGGAGCTTGTGCTCATTTAATAAACAAATATAAGATTGCTTGAGTTCGACTTGTTGAATCTCATGAAAGCTCGAAACAACTTGCTCGTTTGATAAACCTAAAACCTTAAACAAGTTGTTTGTGAAAACAAAATATATTTGCAAACAAGTTCGACATAACTGTATGTTTTAAAAAAAATACGAAATTAAAAAATAAGTAGTTTGTGAACAAACTCACTTTGATTCGTTTAATAATCAAGTTCGATTAGTTGTTCGAGCTCATTTTATTTAAGAACACAAATGAGCTGAGCTTGAGTTTTGACAAGCAGAACCAAGTTTTGTTCACGAAGGCTAAGTTTGAACTACAATTTTTATGGCTAACTCATAATTTTATAGAGAATTAGTCTATAAAAAAATTGTTCTTTGTTCTTGTGAATAGTTGATGTTTTCTATCATAACTCCTTTCAGTTTAATATTTTTTTAAAAAGAAAAACTAGCTTGATGGTGTTGATATCAGTTGTTTCATTCAAACGTAATAGCTATAACCACAAGTATATAAAAGCCTTCAAAAGTCCAAAATCTGTGTAATACGAAGCCTCTTAAAACTTCAAACATCTCATTTGGGTCACAATACCAACATACCAAGTCCAGAATACATAATGTCAAACAAAATTGTTTTCTAAGAACACAAAGTTTCAATCTTTCGACCCATCCTCGCACAAATCCAATTCAATTTCACAGAGCAAGACAAGATAATACGCGGAAATAATACACATAAAATAGTAGAGATAAGAAACATACAGTAAAGTCAATGCCGGGATGATCATTGCCCCAGTAGATATCATGATCTACAACCACAAAATTCCCCGAAACCGTGTCGCCTTCGTACAATACGTATTCGTATATGCACTCAACGTCGTCCACCGTCACGGACAGCGCCGAGATACGGCTCGCCGTGCTCAAAAGAAGGAGCAACAAGAAAGAATACGCGGCCGCGCCGCACCTGATAATTCCACCTTTCTTCTTCATGAAACCAGATCTGGGTTGGATTTCCGGGTTTTACTCGGACTTTCAGGTTTTTTGAATGAAGACTAGACTCAAGTCTTTCGTCGACGATGATCTTGCTATACCGTGTCATTGGACATTGTTTTGCTTTTAACACGTGGACGAATGTTATTGGATGCTTCTACGTGTTCAAAATTCCTTGACCCTTCCTTTCAGAATTTTCGTTTCTTTTAATACATTTTTCTTTTGATTGAAAAAAAAAAATGTTTTAACTGTTAGGCTCTTTTTAGTTGAAACTTTTGGTAGTAGGACTTTAAATAAGTCGAGCCAAATTACAAAATATTATATAAAATATTTTTTTTTTAGTTTTAACGAGTCTTATCAAGTTAAACTCAACTCGTTAACTAAACGAGCTGTGAAAATGAGTTCGAGTTTGACTCGTTTATCAAACAAATTGCGTCAAACTCAAATTTTAACGAGCCGAGTCGAGCTCACAAGCTGCTCGTTTCGTTTAACTACTCTATTTGGAAAGTTATTTAATCACACATTTTCCTTATTCTATATTCCACACACACCATAGGATGGTTGTTATATCTTATTTTTGCTCGAAATTATACATTTTTTTCTTCTTTCATATCGAACCCTATAAAAGGGCGAATGAGACGAATTCCTTCGGGATATCGTGATTGCTAACACAAGATCGATGTTATGGATCAAAGGTTGTCGTGTGATTAAGACGGTACTCGATCACTCATCACTCGTTTGTTTACATTCATCTCATCTGATCAAAGCAAATTTATTTCAATTAGGCAACTATTGCAACATAGGTTGAGATATGTTGTATTGGAAGAGATCTCTTTTACCAATAAAGAATTAAAAAATGTATTAAGTTATGAATCTTAGTAGAACCGGGGGAAGAGAGTGCGGTCCCGCCAAATGAAGTGCATAGACATGGCCAAAGGGTCGTCCGGCCCGCGACCCGGCCCGGTCAAACCCGTTGACCACGGGTCCAAGACCGGCTCGAATTTCAAACGGGCCGTGTAAGGGTCATCCATTTCATGACTCGGCCCGGAGGGTTAAGGCTGGGCCGGGCCGGGTCGATGACCCTTCTTTTCAATTTTTTTTTTATTCTTTTATACTTTTTTTGAAAAAAGCACGGACCCGGCCCGGACACGGACCCGGCACGAGTATAGGTCTGTGCCGGTTCAGGGTCAGTGTTTTTAAGCCCGGCGACCCGGCCCGGGTTTTGGCCATGTCTAGAAGTGCATCATAAGAGGGTGAGCTTAGGTGCACCATAGTGAGGTTCAATCTCTAAACTAATTGGTGATAGGAGAAGTAGCCCACTAGGCTTATACTATAGATTCATTTTCCCTATAGAATCAATGTGGGACAACTCACAAGTGATATTCCAACACGCCCCCTCACTTGTGAGTCATTCGTAAGCCCAAACTCACATAGCAGGCCAGGTAGAGAGATAAGCCCAAGCCCAGAGCAGGCCGGGTAGAGAGAGTCATTGCAGGTCCTAGGACAGGCCCACTCTGATACCATATTAGAACCGGAGGAAGAGGGTGCGGTCCCACCAGATGAAGCGCACCATGTGAGCCTAGATGTGCCTTGGTGAGGTTCCATCCCAAAAGCAATTGGTGATGAGAGGAGTAGCCCACTAGGCTTATAAACTGAGCTCATTTACCCTATAGAATCAATGTAGGAGAACTCACAGGTGATATTCCAACAAATCTCTCAATACTTGCAGACATTGGTGGATATAGAACTAGAGATATGATTGAATTCAGAAATGATATTTTTGAAATTGTATGTATCAGTACGATTTGGAAACTGCATATGGGATTTATCGTCATATTTTTGCAGAACTATTATAAGAACATGGGGACTAGATATAGTTAAGCGTGCCTTGAAAGTTATGGGGAAATGAAGTTCTATAGTAATATCTATGAAATAAGTGATGCTACTATCAAGTTAGAGATTTTGTGAAGAGGAAATTGTGCAACAAAACCCATAATTTTATATCTATATTTATATCTAGAATTGGGTTCACGTGATAATGGTGCTTAGTGAAAGAAATGAAAATAAATCGTGACCATTAGATCGGATGATCTAATGGCTAAAAAAGGGCATTTTTATACCTTCATTAAGGGTAATATAGAAACTTTAACACACAACTAGTGGGACCCCCTGCTACCTCATCCCTATCACTCATTCCCTATATCTCTTTCACACACAAATACACACGCCTCCTCAGCACTCCCCATACACAAACACACGCACGCACACAATAAACACACGCACACACACTCCTGCACACAATACACACACTAATACGCACGTAACACACACACACACACACATAACCACACACAATATACACATACTGGCGACTCCTAGCCTTAAGCCTGGGGCTGTCACTGCCAAATCGGTAATTGGTCCTCAGATCTGATTCCAAATACCTTCGTACGACTGACGTCGATCACCATAACTCGAAGTTGAACCACCTCTGGTATGAGAATTATTTTGCAATTGAATCTACCTCTCTACAAGCTTGCGGTCGACTTCAGGAGGCGAGAACTGGATCTCGGTTGTGGGGCTTCTCCTTCGTCGTGATGATGACTGCCTCTGGATTGGTCAATTTTCGCCATAGCGTGAAAGATGAGAGAAAAAATTAAAATAAGAGAGAAGACTCACATGAAAGACGAGAGGAAAGTTATGTGAAAAGAGAGATTGGTTGAAGGTGGCGTGCATCGTTAAAGGGATATTGGAGTTTTCTTTAACAAAAAAAAGAAAAAACACCTCTTACCTTTTAAAAAAATGAAAAAATGAAATAGAAAATTGCACAAAAATCACGTAGGAGTGCAATTACTTTGTGTAGTTGTTTTAATTTTGTTAATAAAATAATATGGTAGTATATTTGCAAATATTTCTTAAAGATCTCGTGCCTGCCATAATATTCTTTTGTGGCAAATGCCCCCCAAAATTGGTAAACTTTACATCTACACCGCGAATTGAGTTTAATTGCAATCATACGAGCAGATAAATTTTTATTGCATCATTACCAAATGAATGACATTTATTTGTGATAATGCAACATATTGGTTACCAAAACTAAAAAGATCATCCTTCCTTAATTTGCGGACATAATGGGATTTAGTTTTCGCATTAAAAGAAAAAGTACAAATACATGGCAAGTGTATATCCTAATATTTAGGATGTTGTTCAATTCAATATTCATATATATATATATATATATATATATATATATATACTAGAAGGCTACGGCTGTGCCATGCACAGCCGGCCCAAGCTAGGTAGACATTTGATGGCTATCAAGAGGTGAAGAGGTAAACACAATAAGGGAGTGACTATCACATTAGTGAAATACGAATCCATAACATATGAGCATCAAAAGAAGTCACAGTAGTTACCAGACAACACCAAAATATACCAAGTTTGGATTAGAACTCAAAAACATCTATTTGTAAACACCAAAATATACCAAGTTTGGATTAGAACTCAAAAACATCTATTTGTAAACAGATGTTTAGAAGTCTAGGCAATACAATTGGCAAACACAAAAGTTTAGTTTGTATGGCATATAGTGAAGCTACAGAACGCAGCAACATCTATATGTGAATAGATGGCTGAAATAGTGGGCAATGTAGATACAAAATACAAAAGATATGGTCCATAGAATTTGTGGTTCCCAAAAGTTTTAATATGCAGGAGCTAATCCATTTTTGGACGACTTTTCTTTGTCGGGCTTGCATCACATATTGTACTGGTTTGATGAGTTTGTTGGGTGGATGATTCAGGAATATGGGTAAATGGGATGCTGCTTTCTGGGGTGGAAGATTGTTGATTGTCGAAGCTGATTCGTTTTTTGTCTGTTGATTCCGAAGATGCAATTGTTGTAGGCTTTTCACGTGAAGTGAGGGAGGTAAGAACATTTTTCAGCGTTGGACTGAAGAACTCTTTGTCCGTTACCTGTTTCGTGAAAGTAGATTAGTTGCGAAAGCGAGGGAGCAATCGCATTGTATATATGCATACAAATCCTAACACCATTTCTAACCTAATAAATAAAAATGAATAATAATACTTAAAAAGTAACTGAATAATTGTAAGAACTTCAAATTCGCTGCAAATAGATTAGATAAAAACTTAAGATGAATACCTGTCGAAACGCGAACATGAAGTTATTCAAACATATCTAGCATAGAAATTAAAACTACATCAAAGTAAAAGAAATAAAAAAATCAGTAGAGTTTCTAAACAAAGTAGGGAAAATTGATAAAATTAAATTCATAAAACGGGTAACTAAAAGACACAACAAAGAAAGAATACTAACATTTTTTGATAATTTATGAAGAAAACACAGTTGAAATCAACAGGAAATTAATAGTAGAGTAAGAAAAATGAGAGAAGAAGTAGACTCTCTTCGAAGTGAACAACAAATTCCAGATCATCTAAGCCAAAACATCTCCGTATTGTGCAGTATAAAACATCATTGTTTTGCAGGTAAAACTAAATAGTTTATCTGTGGAGCGACGCGACAGAATATAAATAAGTGAATGACATGGCAGGAATATTGGGTAATAGATTTTTTTGTAATTTCATGCAGATGAAAATCCAAACACTGATATATAAAATTCCTACTCGTTTTCTTGAGCCAGTGGATTTTTGCATGTAATAAAACCAACTAACTATGTACTTTGTTGCTTCTCATTCCCAGAAAAAGCAAGAGGTTTCATATGTAAACCGGCAACAAATGATCAATAAGCACATAGATTGATTTCTCAATTATATAATAGCTATAACTTATAATACCATTAGTCTACCATAGGTTACTTAAGTCAAAATAATTCCCAATTTATTTAAATGAGAAAACGTTGTAGATACCTTGGCATTCCACATCTAACTTGTAGGGCAATATCTATATGTCAATAACCAATTTCTCAAATACAAACAGATTCAAATCATGACTAAAAAAGGCTAAATAACAATACCTGCACTTACATGTAGGCATACAAATTATAAAGCGCAACATTCTCCCTTAACCTCTGAAGCGTGTAGCTGCAGTTTTATGCAACAAAATCCTTCTATGCACAGTAGTACCTACGTCATAAAGACAGGGAGAGATCAAGGAAAAATGTTAAGGAAAAAAGAAAAGGTTAACTGCACCCATATAATTCGCTTTCACAGTAGTGCCTGCCTCTAGAGTCGAAAACTGTTGTTTCTTACCCCGTCTCACGCTTACCATTTAAAATATAGAGCATAAATGAACCATAAACTGGAATAAACATGAGAATAGCGAAGTTTGCAGCAATGGGCCCAAAAACACAAAAAGAAGATGACATCAAAAAAATACAACAAAGATATGGGAAAAAGGAAAGAGAAAAATAACAAAGGTTCTTTACAGAAATTTCCTAAACAATTAAGCATAAGGAGAATTTTAGCATATGTAGTGCTTCATAATTCTTATTCAAAATATAATATACTCTCAGCAATGAAAGCTAAAGGAAATATACCAAACGACTCTGATGCTTATTGGCACTTACATGTAGCCACAACCTTAGACTTTTCTTGCTTCCTGATGGATGCATTCTCATCATCAAACTTATCTAAATGCACCTTAGCTGTGCAAACTGATTATCACGAAAATAATCACTATCCAATTTCAAATGACTATCCTTCTCATATAGCCTTCCCGGTGCCATAACTCTCATCCTTATGTTTACGGCTACTCATATCTTCGTCCTCACCTTGTTCTTTATCTTTATCTTTACTGCTCATTTTAACCTTCTCCCACTCACCTTCATCATTACTTATATGTTTAATATTTTCCATCTCCTTGTCTCTATGCCTATCCCACTCCTTCTCCCTCTCTTTATCTCTGCTCTTCTCTTTGCCTCTCTCTCTCTCTCTCTCACACACACACACTGCCCTCAAGATCTCTCTCCCTATCCCTCTCTGGGTCCTTTTCCTTATCTTTATCTCTTTCCCTGCCATAAACACTTGCACCTGACATGACAAAGACAATAAATTATTAAGCAATTAGTTAGGAAAATGTAAGAGCTACTGACTTGAAGCAACCAAACAACAATGATAAAACTTTGAACCTCAAAGTCCTAATCCAGGAAGCATGAACGTACTCAGCAATTGGAACAACCTGCAAAAGCAAGAATATGTGCTCAATAAGGTAAGCAGAGTCAATGACGACAAAAATAGCTTAATTTATAAACATCAAACAACCCTTTAAAATCATAAACAATGAAGCATCCTTTCAAACCACGTATGGATAATATCAACATGCACCTAATTCTAGCCAATCAGCTGGGACTTATCAAATAGCTTGCAGGCAGCAAATACGTTAAGACATTAAAATTTAAACAAATCAAGGATAACAATAAGTGGTAATATACAAATAAAAAAGGGTGCGGTCAAATTTACACTACGCAAGTACACATACATCATATATTGAAAAACAAAAACAATGTTAGTTTTTACCAAAAAAAAGATTTACATGACCCTGATAGAACGTTTAAAATCTGTAACACCTGAATAAACCTACAAAAATATACTAAACTTTTTATAAGCTAAATAAGCAAGCTCAACAAACACATAATATACATGAAAATAAGAGAAACCTAATAGATGTAGCTACGTATGAGTTCACATAGAAACCTTGAAATCTTTAGAGTTGGATAAACCAACAAAAATATACCAGACATTTTTGAAAAACTAAATAAACAAACTCACCAAACACATAATATAGAGACCAAAAACAGAAAGTTGATAGATGCAGCTATGTATGAGTTCACAGCAGGTGCTATTCTTTAAAAAAAAGATGATATAAAAGGTAGATATTTTTGTGAGAATAGGGATGCTATGTTGTCTTTTGATTTCTAAAACATAAAAATGGAATAGATACAAATGAATGGATTTTACTTGATATGTAGAAAGTGTCAGACTTATCTCACACTATGTAATTTACAAAAATACATTAAAAGCTGCCATAAGCTATACTCAAAGATATTGATACACCGTGAAAATAAACTAAATGTATCGATTATAACTTACACAATACTGTAGCATATTAAAATATTGTACAAAACAGACAATGAACAGAAGAATTTTGCACAACCCTTCCCCCACCATCGCCATCACTGCCAACCTCAAAAAGAAAAAATCTCACATCACATGAAACATCCATTAGTCTAAAAAGAATAAAAAGCACTCAAACATCAATTTCTGTAAAGAACACAAAGCACCAACAAAACCAAGCCAAAACCCATAAAACCTCATTTATTTTAAAAGCATGTAACCTCAACATAAGCCCTAAAATTCCACAAAAAAAAAAAAAAAATAAAGTTTCCTGATTTTGGAGCCCTTCGATGCCGATTATCAATCGATGGTATCGGATCCCATAACATCGCCTACAAAAGAAACAAAAATAATTACCCCAAAAACAAACCTAGGTCAATATATTTCTTTGAAAAAAGAAAAATTAACACAGGGACGACAGAAAAACGAAGACATGCGGCAAAAAAATAACACATTCAAGATCGATTGTCTGCGAGGAAAGGCCATGAATAGAGCAATTACCATGGACTATAGATCAGACATTGTGTGCGTACAAAAATCACCCCACGTTGGAGAGAAAATCTGCATCACCAAAAATGAACAAATATAACCCAATGAAACGACTGAAAATTATAGGAAAATGCTGAAAGTATTAGGAAAGGGAGAGAGAAACAATAGGAAGAGAGAGAGAGAGAGCGCGCGAGCTCTGCCGCGAGCCTGCGAGAGGCAAGAATGAGAGAGGAAAATATTTAAAGCCTTAGCGAACGGATGAGATTTAAGCCCTAAAATCAACGATCCAGAACGACTTTTTAAAAAATATGAGCGAAGTGGCTTTGTAAAATGAAGCCACGTGTCAAAAAAATAAGGCATATGCTATCTTTTTATATATTAAGAGTAAAGATATATAGGTAAGGGATCATATGAGAATGACTCTTAATGCGAGAAATGAGAATGAGTCTGGATCATTGGATCCAATATATCAATGGTCTTGATCAAGTCAAATATTAAATATGACAGTCAAACATGAGTGGCAATTTTGTAAATAAGTGTTAAATCATTGGTCAAATATTTACATTTGACCACAAAATAAGGACAAATTGGTCATTAAACATTAACACAATTATCAACACCACACCACGTGGGGCCCACCCCTTCATCAACAACCTCCCACTCTCTTTCACACACTAACACACATTCACATGATTTTTACCCACACGCAGCACACACACACAAACCTCTGCACACACACACACACACTCCGACCAAAGACAGCGACTGATGGTGGCGAGGCAACACGGCGGCTGACGGCTGACGGAACCGAAGCGACGCGGCGGTGAGGCGCCACGACGGCTGACGGAAACGAAGCGACGCGGTAGTGGACGGCGGTGGATGACGGCGTTGTGACGCTGTGACGACTGAGACGAAGATATGTTCTTGTGGACGGAGACGAGGCGTCGATCCGACTGACATAGACGAGGCGGCGAGCCGGCGGCGGAGGAAGACGAGGAGACGCGTCTGCTGAAGGTGACGATGCTATGAGCGGCGGACTGCGGCGCGACGCGATGGCGACGGAGACGGCAGTCCGGCGACGGCTGCGTGTTCTGTGTGAATCAACGCCGGCGGTGGGCTGAAGTCGATGGACAACCGAGAAGGAAGAAATGTCCATGATTGGATCTATTTCATCCACTTGTGAATTGTGGGGTTTTTCTATGTAAATTAGATAAATTAAAGGGGCTAATTTGCAATTTTAAAAAGGCTGTAATTCGATTTTTTATAAAGTGCAACATACTGATGTGTAAAAAATAGTATTTGTTTATATGGTTTGGTTGGTCCAGTTATTTTGGTTATTTCAAAAATAAAAAAATAAAAAATTATATCAGACCGAAATAACTAAAATTTTAAAGGTAAACACACGTAATCGATCCGACATAATATTCGAATAAAAAAAACCAAGTCAGTCGGATTCGGTAGATATAGTGCAATCTGACATTCACTAATGTGCAATCCGTCTAACATTAAAGTGCAATATTGAAAACATTAACGTGCAATCAGTCTAACACTAATGCGTATTCGAAGTGCAATTATTTTTTTATAAAAAAATATATTTCGTATTAGTAAATTTTTTAGTTAATAGTTTATATTGTTGTTTGATGCAAACAAATAACACATATATATAGATATAAAATATAAAAAATAATATTTTCTTATATAGTTCGATCGGTTATTTAAAACATGTTTTATAAAGTGCAACGTGTTGAAAGTGCAATATTCTGCTATATAAAGTGCGATAATACATAGTTCGATCGATCGGTCATTTAAATCATGTTATATAAAGTGCAACGTGTTATTTTATAAAGTGCAAGATTATTCTATATAAAGTGCGATAATTTATACATTTATATATAAATTATGTGTATTCGAAAAGTAATTTTAATATACATAATTGTATATCGAATTAAGCTAAAAAAATAAATTATTTTTTATATCATAAAAATTAATTTATTATTTCAAATATATTATTTATTATTTTATATTATTCTTATTTAATATTTTATTTATTATTTCAATGTATATGAATATAAAATAATATATAAAAATGTTATGTTGTACATACCTTTTCTAAATTACAAATTAGGCATATGGCTAAATTGAATACAATCACTTTTTATCAAAATTGCACATAGGTCCCTGAATACTATCAAATTCTCAAAATGAAAACCACATCTCTCCCTCTACCCATCTCTCTCGCCGCCGCTCAGCCACCTCGTCGCCCGTTGCAAACGGCGTCGTCGTCGCCTAGACCCACCAGATATGGCCGATTCGCCACTCCTCACGCCAGACGCCGCGCCCTGACATCCGCAGTCGGCGACTGAGGGTTCCCCTGCTGGCCGTGGTCGCCGACGAGATCGGCACTCCAATAAGAGTCGACTCCCCATGACGGTGGTCGGCGTCGACGTGAAGGTGCGCCGATGTGGCTGATGACGGCGGCGGATGGGGGGTGCAGTGGTCAGTGGGCGATGTCCGGCGGCAGATTTCGTGGCGGTGGTCGGGCATCCATTCTCCGAAGTCCTTGCCGTCGCCAATGGCGGCGATTCTGCAGTTGTCCGGAGTGTTGTGGAGGTCGCCGGCGGGAGTGTGTGGGCGACCGACTGTGTGAATCTGTGCGCGTGTGTGTGTGTGTGTGAGTGAGATTAGTGTGTGTGTGTATTTTGTCTGTGTTTGTGTGTGTGTGTGCGTGTGTTGAACGTGTGTGTGCGTGTGTTGAAAACGTGTGTGCGTGTGTTGTGTGTGTGTGTTAGGTGATGTGTCATGTGAGGTGGATGATGATGTGTAATGGTAATGACTAAAATATCTTAATGAATGTATAAGTTTGATTTTTTTTAGCCATTAGATCATTTGATCTAATGACCACGATTTATTCTCATTTCTCGCATTAAGAGTCATTCTCACCGGATCTCAACCCTATATATATATATATATATATATATATATATATATATATAGAGCGAGAGAAGGGATCATATGAGAATGGTAGATAATGAAAGAAATAAGAATGAACCTGTACCATCGGATCAACCATATCAATGGTGATGATGAAGTCAAACTATGGTCAATCATTAATGGTAATCTTGTAATTATTTGATCTAGTATGGTCAAATATATGTATTTTACCAATAAATAAGGATAAGTTGGTCAATACACATAAGAGTAGGACCCACACATCAATTAACCACTTTTTCTCTTTCATCACTTTCTTCCTCACGATTCAGATCTCAAATCTGAAACTCACACACACACACACACACACACCACACACGGCGGCCACCACCAACAGATCCGCCGTAGCAAGGCCTCGCGAGTGCCTTCAGACAGCAAACCGCCGTCGCCATACCCACCCCCGAAGCCGCCGCCCGGCGTGAGCGTACGCCGTCAGAGAGCTCTGGCGTGTTCGTACGTCGTCAACGATGGAGGAAGGCCGATGAGTGCAGCGGGGAACTCGCGTGACCGGCGACAACCCACTGGGATGGGAGTCTGACAGAGGATGGCGAACGGGTGGGCGGCGAGATGGTGGAAGGCTGATGCTGAAGGCACACGCTAGGCGGCTGGGGCGACGACGGAAGCAAGCGGCTGGCAGCGGCGACGGGTTTGAGTTTTGGGCTGTGAGATTTGGGATTTTCTTTTGAGAATTAGACTAAGTTTAGGGACCTAGTTGTAATTTAAGGAATTTCAATTATATTTCAATTAAGCCCACATGCCAAATCTGTAATTATTGAAAGTTATTAAAAAATTATTTTTTATGTTTTTTCAAACAATGTATTATAGCAGCGCATTGAAACAGGTAGTAGGGGGTCTTAGTTTTTGCTGTTACAGTATCCCGTGCTAAGAATGATAAACTAATTATTAGATAAAAATAATATGAAATATAAAGATAATATAAAATAATATATAATAATAAACAAATTATATAATAATAGTAATAACTAATAAAATATTTAAATTATTTAAATTAATTATTTGTACAATTGTATTTATTAAAAAATAGTTTTCGATTACACATAATTTATATGTGTTCTTACAAATAATTTCACTTTATAAAAAAACACTTTTGCACTTTATAAAACAATATGTTGCACTTTATAAAATAACACGTTGCACTTTATAAAATAAAAAGCTACACTATAAAAATAATATATAATAATAAACAAATTACATAATAATAGTAATAACTAATAAACTAAATTATTTTAACTAATTATTTGTACAATTATAAATATTAAAAAAATGATTTTTGATTACACCTCATTTATATGCGTTCTTACAAATTATCTCACTTTATAAAAAAATACTTTTGCACTTTATAAAACAATATGTTGTCTTTATAAAATAACACATTACACTTTATAAAATAACAAGTTACACTATAAAATAATATATAATAATAAACAAAGTATATAATAATAGTAATAACTAATAAAATATCTAAATTATTTAAATTAATTATTGGTATAATTATATTTATTAAAAAATAGTTTCGATTACATATAATTTATATGTGTTCTGACAAATTATTTCACTTTATAAAAAGATACTTTTGCACTTTATAATACAATACGTTGCACTTTATAAAACAACACGTTGCACTTTACAAAACAACACGTTACCCTTTATAAAATAACAAGCTACACTTTATCAACACACTCCACAATTAAGGTCAATAATTCTCGCTAAAATACAACACAAATTAATATAAAAAATGGATCAACATAATATTTTATCATACATCACATCATATGTTTCAAAAATAAGAAATAAAAAAACAAGCATGCTGACATACCAAACTTACAACAATTTTAATTTATAGATCTTCACGTTGCACTTTATTAGACAATGCGTTGTACTTTATAAAACATCACGGTGCACTTTATTATGACAATCCACAATTAAACGTCGATAATTCTCGCTAAAATACCACGCCATATAAATCTAAAAAATATATCTACATAATATCGGTAGTTCAGTTCGGTAATGACTTTATCTTTTTTTTAAAAAAAGTAAAATTAATTATCTTAATTAAATTATCATATCAATAAAACTAATTATTTCAATATTGGTTTAGTCTCAGAGAAGTCATTAAAAAATAATTACACATAGAGTGCACATTAGTGTTAGACGGATTGCACATTATTGATCGTCAAATTGAACTATAACGATTGAACCGACATAAATTTATAAAAAAAAAAATATTATTTTGTTATATATATTTTTTATTATTTTTATATTAATTCAATATTTTATACCATTTTTATTTACTTTTTTAATTATTATTTTATTATATATGTATAAAACAAATGTATAATAATGATGATGATGATAATAATAATAATAATAATAATAATAATAATAATAATAATAACACTATGTTTTTATAAATTACACATTTGACCCAAAGACTCAATTGTAATATAACTATACTCAACAAAATTACAACCAAGTCCCTCATATAAATCCAATTCTCAAAAACTATGTCCATCTTTTCCCAGACAAGGCTGGGTGAGTTTGGGCGGCGGAGGTCCGATGGCTTGGGCGACTTTAGGGCGAAGGAGTTGCCGCGACGTCGACCTTGAAGACTGTGCCTCAGTTGCTGTGGCCGAGGACATTAAGTTCGTCGAGATCGGCGGCGGAGATCCGGGATGTAGCTCGAACCAGTGCGGCGGCCGGAGAATTCAGGGAGACAAGAGGCGGAGGTTGACAGTGCATCGGGTGTCGGACGTGTGATGACGAAGATGACAGCGAAAAAGTTGACGGCGTCGGGCGGTGGAGATCGGGGATGGATCTGGAACCAGTGCGGCTGCCGGAGGAGTTAGGGAGACAGGAGGCGGAGGTTGACGGGCGGCGGTCGTCGGACGTGCGATGAAGAAGACGACGGCGGGAAGGTTGACGGCGTCGGTAGGCGGCCGGCAAGGATGGAAGCTATTGTGCGTGAGTGTGTATCCGTGTGTGTCGGCTGCCGGCGTTACTGTGCCGGCTTGAGGTACCTGTGTGTCGGAGGCAACCAGACGGTGGCGGTGGGCTGGGTGTCGGCGAGCCGCTGCGTGTGTGTGTGGGATTGTGTATGTGTGTGGAAGCTTGCGTTTCAATTTGTGTATCATTATTAATGTTTTGACAGAGTGGGTAGTAGATGGGGTGGGGTTGGTGTGTGGGGCCTGCATTTAATTAGGGTCAAAGGGTTGGTAGTTGTGTTGGCTCTGGTGGGGCCCGTAGATGGTATAAAAATGTCTAAAATATCCTTAATGAAGGTATACCATTGTCTTTTTTTAGCCATTAAATCATCCGATCTAATGGCTACGATATATATAAATATATATATATATATTGAATTTCAAACATTATCACCTTTTAACGATACAGAAAGCAACACGATGGAATATCATTATATCTTGATGATATAAGCCCGTAAAATATACGAATTATACTTGGTAATTTTTGTTTTTGAAATTCTTTTTTACTTATTTTTCGTGTTATTAACATCTCTTTTTTTTCTGTATGTTTATTTGATATTTTCTGGTTTAATGTGATATATACAAAACAAACCCGGTATTTTTTTTTGTATATTTACAGTAAATTTCGTGGTTAAATATGATTTTTTTTCTTTGTCGAAATCAAACTATTTTGATGAACTAATGCTGCAAAATATATACAATATATAAACATCGCATATACAGTTTTGAAAACAACTACAGAGTTGCAAACTCGGGATATTGTAAGTATATTATTCATGTACATATACATAATATATTCGTGTCATATACTTAATATGTAAACATCGCATATACACAGTCTTGAAAACAACTGTAAGTATATCATTCATGCACATATACATAACATAATCAAGTTATCTACGTAACATGTACTTAACATAATAAAAAATTTTGATATATCTGCTTCTTGCGTTCGTCCTCCAGTATCTCCTTGTTGGGCCCTCGGATCACGCCCGCGGCCCCTTGCCCCGATTTGAAATCCTTGCTCGGACCAGTGACGACTCTATTCGCCCTCGCCTTCACGGTGAAGACATTCGCCTGAACGTGGCTGCTGGTGTTGGAGCCCTGATGGGTCTGCAAACTTATTCCGTTGTACATCGTTGGGTCTACAAAACTCGATCAATTTCAATGATTGCACAGATCACAAGTGAAAAAACAAGAGAGAATGAGGGGGAGAGGATATTGGGTCGTTGGCAGAGTGAGAGAGAGATGAGGCGGTGAGATAACGAAAAAGAAGATAGAGGGAGGGGAAGAGAGAGACGAAGAAGAGAGATAAGGAGAAAGAGGCGTGATTTAGGGAAGAGAAACTGATAAGTTTCTTTAAAATATGTAATTAATGCTTACATTAATTTATGGTATATCTACAAATAAAAACATGATTTTAGGTAGATATTGCTAATATTTATAATAGATATTTAATCTTGTAATAAAAACTGAAATTTATGGTGTGGGGAGTAAATTTCTCCCCAAAATTCCACCCTCCATAGGGCCCACATCCCTTAAGCCTTGTGGTAAATGCCCAGTCCAAGTCATCGTCTAGAATCATGTGTGACAAAATTCAAGCCCACGTGACAAATCTCTTTTAACGGGCCATAAGCGACCTACGTGGATACATAAATATCCACCCCTTTCCACCACCATGCAATTTCGCACTTCATAAAGCACCCACCATTTCATGCATAATAAAGTAACAGAGCAACTTCCAGTCTATTGTACATTTGGTCTTCTGCACACCACCTAACGTGTCTCCCCAAGATTCGTTAGACACTCTTACCTAGAAATTTTCACTCACTAGAANCCGAGGTATGTAAAACTTTGTTTTTTCTTTTCTTTCTTTTTTTTTTCTTTATATATATATATATATATTCGTTATATTCGTTGTTTCTTTTCTCATTTATGAACATGTGCGTAGTTTAATTCTAATTTGAAATCCCTTTGTTTTTTTCTTTCTTTCTTTCATTGGTTCCAGCAGGAAGATAAAGTCAATGAGCTATCTCAAGCAGATGCTACACCTACACCTAAGCCAACCCCTCCCCCGAAGCCCAAGGTATTTACTCAATTATTCAAATTAGACCTACAGATGTAAATTACAGAATTCTTGATTTTATTAATCAAAATTATAAGCAGCAGTAGCCATGTTTATATGTATGCTCATATCATAATCATTGACTATATAACCAAGACCTCGTTATGTAGAATGAATTGTTCTGGAAATTTCTTTTATCTTAATAAGCTAGAAAATCCTGATTCTGCTTTTTTTTTTTTCTTAACATCACAGGTGAGCACCAGCTTCTCAGATGTGTTAGCCTTCAGTGGGCCGGGCCCAGAAAGGATTAATGGACGGCTGGCGATGATTGGGTTTGTGGCGGCTATTGGGGTTGAGCTGGCTAATGGCCAAGATATTTTCTCACAGGTTCAGAATGGTGGGGTCCAGTGGTTCTTGGGTACGACTGTCTTGCTGTCACTTGCATCTTTGATTCCGATGTTTAGAGGTGTGACGGCTGAGTCGAAATCTGGGGATTTGATGACATCAGATGCCGAGCTTTGGAATGGGAGGTTAGCTATGCTTGGTCTTGTGGCATTGGCCTTCACTGAGTTTGTGAAAGGCAGTGCTCTTGTGTGATTTTGGCTCTCTAGTAGGTCGTGTTGTGGTTAAGGTTAAGGACCTTCAGGTTAAGGGATGAATTCACTGTAGTGAAAGTATATATCTGTATGTGTGATGTGTAAGGTATTGTATTTATGTTAATCACTACTAGTTGTAGTAGAATGTCAAGACTTNGATTCAAATTGTCATAAAGTATCTGCTAAGGACATCATGCTATGAAATGTTCAAGATTTAGCAGCTCATTGAAAAATTATAATTAACTCAAGCTGAGCAATGAAAAATCTTCAAGTTGAAGCGCCAATCTGCATAGTTCATAAATTATATTAATATTAATTAATGATATCCACACAATTTAGGTTTCGGTAATTTTAAATTTATCTAAAATTTTGTTAGATTAATATCTAGGAAAACTGAAGCTCAAAAATAATTCGAACAAACACGCACACAGATGCACCGAATGCGTATCAAGCTCTATGTTCTGCAGCTAGCCCCATAGGAAAGTAGAAGCAGCTATTAATAACAACAACAATATGCAAACACAGACTGAAAGTTCCTAGAGAATCGCAAATGACGGTAATATACTATGTATTTCAAAGCTCTTACCTTTTTACATTACCTTATCCACAAAAGAACGAAGACATGAAGCTATAAATGGAGAAATACGAGTAAAAGAATTTCATTCCTGATAGTCATGTGGATATGTACATAATGATCTCAAAGCCACTCCAGGTGAATAACATCTATACAGGTATCTCTAACTGTTGTGCATCTTCTGTCACCTCACCATTTTGAAGTTTCTCGACCTCCTGCTCGTTCATTTCATCCTACAATCCAATTTTGATAATCCATCACATACACTTTGGGGAAAAATAATAGGAATAAAAGGTGCAGTAGATCGTAAAGAAAAGGGAAACTTAAAAACAAAAAAACTAAAAAAAAAAAAATCAATAAATGGAAATTAATACTCTTACCTCTAGAGGCACCGGGAACAAATTTATGCTACTGGGATCGAAAGTGAAATCACTGCAGAAGACAATGTAACTCAAACCACCAAAACTGACTGAAGATCTATTTGAAAATCTTCACAGGATTAACAGCCTCAGATTAAATTTCAAATGTTTTTAAAGGTCAAGGCAAACAAGGACAGAATCAACTCAAGAAGTTGGGAAATGTATGTGTCGGTCGATAAGCATACCTGCGAGACAGTACCAACTGCCACACGTATGGGATGAAAAATTCCTCATGATGGCTCTCTTGTTCGTACGTGAAGCGTAATTGTGCAAACATCTTTGAAAAACAAAATAAAGTCAGAATATAAAGCTTCAGAGAAACTTTGCACTAAATTAGCTGTTTACAGGAGCATTTGGTTCATAATACCTTGATGCCCTCCCCTCTCCAAGATCGACAATTGCTAATTATCACTTGAAGCACTTTCTCCACCGACCACTCTCCATCCATCTTCTGAGCGTCTATACGGCTATTAAAGAAATTTAAAACCTGTAATGAGAGAATTTATTCATCTAAATTGATGCACACAAAGATAGTATAAGATTTATCAATATCGCTATCACGCAACCCAAACTGGAAACATTATCGAAGTGAATTTACTCAAGAAATGGAAACACGTACGGTATATATGTTGTCCAACAGCTCACTAAAACGAGGATAATTTTTGAAAGGTACAAACACTTCTTGTCTGTGCATAATTGCATAAACAACCTGAAATTCACAGCCAAAATAAGCAAGAAATGTTGAATACAAGTATACAACAGTTAGATTAAAAGTTAAAACCACCACCAATTTGCTTTCAGTAATGACATGAAAATTAAATACCTCCGGGTTCTGTGGCAACGCATAAGTAAGGATTGCGTTTAGTATCTCCAGCACAAGTCTCAGGAAATCGGTGTATATATGCAGCTCAGCTGACTGCAAGGACAAAGTACGAGCTTAAAAATATACGCTGTAAGTATGTAAGAAACCGAGACAGAGTTGTAATAAATTGCATATAGCGATGGTCGATGAGAAAGGACTTCTTACAAGATCATCCAGAAGGCCGTCTCCTCTTGGATCACCATTTGGAAGGCTCATCTTGTCGTTTTTAATCTCCGCTAATTTATTGTACCTAAAATACTTGATAAATCAAATCAGAGAGAATAGGGATACAGAAATTATTAACTTCACCAGTATTAAAATACATGCAAAAAAACAAGAAGACAATACTTACTTCCGTGAAAGCATATCAAAAAGGCTGACCAGCCGTTGTGAAGCATACGAACTCAGCCTATGTGCATGAGGCGCCATATTTGCCAAAGTTGCAAGACAATTTGTATGGAGGTAGACATCCTGCTTCCATAAGAATGTCAATGTCATCACTATGATTAGGTTAACACTGAAATACTTTATATAAACAAGGGGTATAATGAATTGAAGTACATGTTACAAATGCATTCGTTCTTACCTGTAGCTTAGAGAGATTGTACTTCACTGTCCTAATTAAAATTATCACCATGAGGGAACCGAGGGAAGTTTGACTAAGGATACGTTCTTTATACCATGGAACATTTGGCAGCATCTGTAAGAGCAAATGTTAACTTACAGTGCACCTCACAACAAGAAACTAATACGGGCAAATTAAAACCATCTTTACCAGCTTGTGAACGCTGGAATTGAAAGACGAGTCTTGACTTAGTATCAGAAAGATGACGAGAACCATATATATATGATTGGATGTCCTGCTCTGAGCATTATAAAGAGTCTCCAACATTGGCATCAACTGTTCATCATTAACAAATCAATAGCAAATCAATATTCATACAACAAATAGAGCTAGTGAAGAAAAAGAATATCAATTCACACGACAAACCATGAATTCGTTCTTAGAAAACTCATATCTGCAGAATGGGGTGCCAACTATGAGGGTGTTCTTCTAGAGATAGATGCTTATTAGTTTTTCTGATCACAGAAAATCTAATACCAACCAGTAGATTATAGTATTTTCGTTTTAAAAGCGACAAATTGTTGGCGGTAAATGAATATAAATTCTTAATATGGTAATATCCAGGAGCCTAATGTGATGCATAGCTAAAACAACATTAAAACTACTGTAAGAATATTTCCTTTATTCTCTGTCAGTAATAGCCTTTTCTTCAATTAGATAAATTATATACAATATGTTATCAGATAAAGGACCGTTTCATGTACTTTCCAATAAGACAACCCCCATAAACAGGATTGTTGATGTACCAGATTCTTACCAGTGTATCTAGATCTGTTCGCACCAGAACATACTCCAGAAAATTTGAATTCCCATGCACAAGCGAGTAAAGCAACAAGACAGAGGTTTCATTCGCCAAGCACCTACAAAAATAATGAAAAAAATAGATTAAACCATTGATCTATAGAAGAAAATTAGGGTGCAAAATAGATATGCTTTCCTTTTTTTCCCCTCAAGGGAAAGAAGGATTGAGGGAAAAGTTAATTAATTATAATGTGAAATGATGTAAATGAAGAAATAATAATAAACGGTAGTGTGATAAAAAAAAATAGTAAAATAATGATTGGTAGTTAGAAATGTAAGTGAATGAATAGTAAATTTCGTTGTGAAGTATTAATGATTGATTTAATTTTAGAAATAATTTAACGAGGAGAGAAAAAGTGAGATGAATGGACAACGCATTTTTTTCTTTAGGGGATGAAAAATGCTATTTGGTACATATCCAATTGCATCCTTAATTTCATCCTAATGCTCATTGACAGATTCCTTTTTTTTTCCTTTTTCTTTTTTTTCTTTTTTTTTTTTTTTTTTTTTTTTTT
>BKCP01004861.1:43677-72535 GCA_008636005.1 Striga asiatica
TTTCTTCATTTGGCTGAGACACCAAGCTGTAGGAAACCCTAGAATCTGCAACTTCAAAGAATGCAAGTGATTCAACAAAAAAATGTTATACAGAACACAGAATAAATCACCAAGTTGTAAAGAAAATGGTAAGGGAAAGACTAACATGCCAAGGGTATCAAAAAGAGATGCAAAAGGTAATCTAACAAGCGGGCCACCGCGAGCATTTGCCTCAGTATCATCCCGATCAACTGCAGACAGACCATTCAGAACCTTAGACCATTGTTATTTATCATGAAATCTTCAATCAAACAACTACTGGATCTGGAAAAATAGAGGACTGTACATTCAATATCCTGGGCATTTTCCAGCGCTTTACGGAAAGGATTTTCAGAAAAGTATACTTCTTCCTTTAGGAGGTACTCGGAACTGCTGTTATCATCTTTACACTTCACATAGTCGACAGATTTACATTTATGATAATAACTAAGAATGAGCAAAGCATTAAGACTGCCTTCGGACAACAGACTTCTTGAAGCTTCACCAGAGGAGTTAACTAAGTAATTGAAGGGCAACAACATCAAGCTTGCTGCAAAAATGTGTTATAGTTTGGTCAGAAAGATGATGAACTAAAGGCAAAAATAGTTAGACTTGCAACATGAAACGGAAACATGCATTTTTTTAAGTATGAAATCCCAAGTTGACAATATCTCTGATGTCCCTTTTCAATCTAAGGACACGTCAAAGAATAAAAATTAATACTAGGATAAAAAAGATAAAATCATGGAAACTATAATTTTGCCAACAGAAGTGTTTAAAAATTCACAAAATACGACACTAGAATATAAACCAGTAATACAATCAGAGCCACATAATAGATTCCATATAAACCAGTAATACAATCAGAGCCACATAATAGATTCCAGATCTTAAACGTGAAATGACTCAACATAATAACCACCCATTTCAAGAAAGCTATAATAAACTATAATTGTCAAAGTATAATCCCCCAAAAGACAAAAGATTCAACAGAATAACTGAAGCCGACGTATCTACCTATGAGTTAATTAAAATAAACGTTGTGGGACGTCATCATACCAGCTGCAGAGCCAACTCTCCTTAAAACACCAGACTGATTTTTTTCAGATAATATCATGGTATATGAGGTGTTTGCAGGAAACTCTGGACGTGTTATGTAATTGAGCAATAACTTGCGAACAACCAAATTAACCAAAGAGTTTTCCTGCAGAAAAATCATCCCATTAGTCCAGAAGAAAACTGCAATCAGAATAAAGCATGATAAGTTAATTAAATTACCTGAGACATTGCAGCATCAATAAAAGGATGCCTATCATTTGATCCTGGCGTGGGTCCAGAACGAAGTTGTGTAGACATGGCAATCAGTACAAAGTTAAGCAGTTCTTGGTGCAGAAGATATGTTCCAGGACTGTAGAAAAAATAATTGCCATTATATATACATATCAATGACACAGAAGCTCAAGGGGGGTGGTGTTGCTCAAGAGGCATATTTCAATAATCATAACATACCTCACATCAACTTTGCCAATAAAGTTGAGCACACTGCACATGATGAGGTTTTCAACATTTTGATCTGCTTTGGAAATGAAAAACACAAGGGAACGAAGTCAAGTATAACAACTGCTTTGAATTGTCCTGGAAAAAGATGATGAATGTGAAAAACATTGAGGTCTTCATTATTCATTGCCACAGGCTGCGATATGAAAGTTTTACAGGGCATCAAATGAGAAAGGTAACATTTTTAGGAGAGATGGAGTTGTATTGGAGATCCTCTAATATCAAGTACAACCACATTTAGTATCAGAACTTCTGGTTCCAACCATAAATATATTATCCAGATCTTATACAATCTTTAGATGTATTAGGTGTTGCTTTACTTCAGTTTAAGTAAATGAGTCCTGCATTCATCTCGAGGCACATGTTTTTATTAAGTATACAGAGGATCTACTGCCTTCCAAGTTCCAAATTTTGTTGGAGTATCAACATGAATTCTGTAAAATATAAAAGGACAGATGCATATGATCTTAAGAATTTTCTTCAAACAGTGGAGTTCACTGAGACATTCATTTCAACATGTTTCCTTAGGCTTTTCAGACTACTGTGTCAGGGGGACAGCGGAAGGATATGACATTTATTACCATATATGTTCTGTTCAAAATATATTCCAATGAAACACACATGAACAAGACTTACACAGTTAATTATAAGAACAATAAAGTTAAAGCTGGTCGTAATGATTTGTACTTCAATTTAAAGATTACAGTCACCATGGACGAGTAAAATATAATCAAGTAATGAACACCATAAAAGAAAAAGAAAAAAAAAGAACAGATTTTCCATAGCTACAAGGCAAACCTTTTGGAAAATTACTGGGCAGTGAATCAGTTTCGTCCAGCGATAAGTATAGTTCTTCAAACTCTTCACTCTTAGAAGTTTCAATTAAATACTTCAGAAAAACAAATGATACAAACAGAGCGTTTAGAGCTTTTGAGAAAGCAAGGGACACCATATCAGAAGCAGAAACACACTCTTGCAAGCACCAAGCTAAGTGAATCAAAATTTTCGCAAGGTGCCTCGTCCTATAATTGTTCTTGGCTGCATTGCACAAACATAATCAAATGAGAACCAATCCCATATAATCTAGTAAAAATGTATAGACCATAAAATACTGCTAACATATACCACAGTGGATTTCTCTTAATTTTTCCCAATCAATAAGCGTCCATGAAAAATTATGGGAAAACTTCACATTATGCTGGAACGATACAGAAGTAGCTTCCAATACCAATGAAAACAAATTTCCTCAACCTAATAACCAGAAAGTGGGATAAGAGACGCTATCTGGAGCTTCAGTTCACCCTAGACCAGAGCATAGTCCAGCAGCCTAAACTAAAAGAAACTATTGGCATCTAATTAACTTCAATTACATCGTTTTGGGCAAATATCATCAAAAGCTAACAATTAAACTCAGCAATGAAAGGAAAAGACATTTAATCTCTACAATCATCATCTCCCACGACAGCAGAAATCAGGCAACAAAGGTTCTGAAGGGCATATAGAATATATCTTACAGGGATTGTTCTCAAGACCAAGACCAGGACAAGAGATACTCACACCGACACTAGATGACACAAATTTAAAATCACTCGAGTAAAAGCTACTAAAAATAAATAAATATATATGTATCATGATATCAAATCTAATTTTCAGAAGCAAATTCGGAACAGCTAATGCTCAAGGCACAGGCGGGAAGCTAACTAACGCTAAAATTACAATAGTTAAGCACAAAAACACAAGACCCCACAATTTCAATGACTATAAGAAACTAAAGGAGAACATTTCTTCATTGAAAAAGGACGAGCAAAAGGGACAATGCGCTGACCGAGGAGTTGGCAAGCTTGTCGGACCCGGTGCGATGGCCATCGGAGGTCGAGAGGGAGTTCGAGAAGCTTCTGCCAGTAATCGGACGCGAGAGGAAAAGATTTTTCACCGACGAACTCGCCAATCAAGTACTCGGCCGTCTCGTGCGGCCGTGCTCCGCCGGCGAGTCGAGGCGTTGATGGCACTCCGCCCATCCTGTATTTGTAGCAACGCCAATACGAACGGATTTTGTATATGATTGCGCGTAAAAAATGTGGTTAGATCTGAAATGGAGAATGGAGTTTTGATACGAGGAATATTATTACGACTTGACGATGGTTAACATTTAACAGAGACAGAGGGACAGCACAAGCCATGCACTTTGACGATATTGCCCTCGGACTTATCTCAAACTTTATCTCATTTCATATTTTTCTTTTCCTCTTTTTCCATATCAAAAATCAAAATGGTTATGTAGGACGAATTTTTTTTTTTTTCCTCTTTTCCCATATCAAAAATCAAAACGGGTTTGTAGGACGAAAAAATCAAAACGGGTTTGTAGGAGTGTTCTCACTTCTCCTCCTTAGTAACTCAAACTCAAGACGTATGGGTCGTAGGTGAAGCATCTATCACTCAAGCAAGCTCGGCCTTTCCTATCGTGCATCGCTGGCTACATAAATTAATTAACTAAGACAGATACTTATATTAACTAAGATAAGACTTACATACTTGTGTGATGCATTATGAAATAGTATTAAAGTTGAACTTATAAATTAAATGCAAAATATAATCTTCAACACATTTTATCATATATTAATTAATTAAAAGTGAGATCACGCATTTCATTTGGCCCCGTTTGTTTTTCAACTTTTTGCTCTCAAAAGAGCTTTTTCATCCATTACCTGTTTGACTTTTTTAATCAGTTAAAAAAAGTATTTGGTAAATAGCTGTTACATATAGCTTTTTGGGTCCATCCGCCAAATTAAAAATGTTGCTTCTTTTACAAATGTTTTGATTCAGCTTTGCGTATATAAAAATCGAAAGTCTTGATTGCCCTTCTTTTCTCTCCTCACAATTTCAGAAGCGAGACAAAGAGAGAGAGAGAGAGAGTTATCTTGCACTCTCAAGTTTCGGTTCTTGGTTCTCTGGGAAGCTGTTTGAGTTCCAAGTTTATTTTTCGATGTTTTTTTTTCTTATTTATTTACTTTTGGAATCAAAGCGATTCCTACTTCAATTCAAGCATTGGATCTTCTGTCTCATCTCAATTAAGAGAGGTCATAGAAAGAATAGGTTCAAAATCGCGATCAATTTCTTTTTCAAATCCTGCTACAGCTGCACGAGCTCTTCCCGCATGCCACAAATGACCTACGAAGAAGAAGAAGAATCCTAGAACACATGCGAGGTAGCTAACCAACTTCTAGGAGAGACATAATTGACTGGTTCTTTTTCTGATTGTGCATATTTTTAGATTAGCTTTACGTAGTGATTTGGAGGATTTTACTGAATATCATGTGGTTGCATATGTGTTTTACTCGATCTTTCATGAGTTTTGCTACATAATTTTTGAAGAGTCTAATCGGCCAAGAAAAGATTCAATCCAGGAAAGGGTTTTTAGTTTTTACTGATGTGGATGAGTTGTGTTTGTGATGTGGATGACTTTTTCCATCTCTGTTTGCTTTACATGATTTTAAAATATTTCTGTAGGGATAAACAACAATCACACAATAACCAAGTGTCATTTTGTATGGTTTCTCTTGAACCCAATTTATCAGTCCTTGTTTATGTGTCAAGCTTGGCTTCCTCGACTTATTAGTGAGTTCTCAGTCCAGGTCCAAAAAATAAAGCAACTAAAATAATGCTAACATCTAATCGTAACAACATTTGAAGAAAATAAAAACAAATGCAAAATACAATTTGAGTTGAAAAGGGAACCAAATTATTTTGTGCATGATAAGCCACTTGAAAGACAAACAATTGCCAAGATAAACTAAACATGTACACAATAATTTATTGAATTCCTCTTGATGTTGAGGGATTTTTAGTATTATGGGACAACATCCAAGAAAGTTATAGCATGGCCTTGACCCATGAGTAAAATTATTGGTGAAATTATAGCAATTATGCATGACCCCTGAGTGAATAATTGTGTGTACTTGATAACTTCTCAAAATTCGATTTAATCTGATTTTTGCTTTGAAATTTATTTGGTGTTTAGATGAAAACCCCTATTAAAAAGAATCTTGAAGGAAGTGAATGGGATGAAAAAGATAACAAAGGAGGTAGAGTTTATTGGTCCAAAGACACACACACACAAACACACTCACTTATCATTACATGCATTGTTGCACGCACAGACACACACACATACACAAACACACTCACACGTAAATTTAATTCTAGTATAACTTATGTACGTTTAGGTAAATATTACTTGGTACACAAAGCTACCAAGAAAGAGAAAGTTATTTAATGCCTTACACCAAGACCAGATATCATCAGTCTGTGTTTTGTAGTCCAAACCCGAGGGAATCTCAAGAAATTTTTAACCGGGCTCATTCATCTTTAAGAAGTTGCATTGAAAGGGCTTTTGGTGTTCTTAAAGCTCGATGGAAGATATTGCATAAAATGCCAAGATATTCATTAACGGATCAAAATAGAATCATTTGTTCATGTTTTGCACTTAACAACTACATTCGAAGAAGCACAATTGGTGATCCGGGTATAGACATCGAAATTTTGATATTTTATTAGATAATGTCTATTTATTTTTGGACATAAATCTAGAAGAAATAAGATATATAATTAATAAAGTTGTTATTTCTTGTCCACCAAGTCAAATCTTAAGATAAGGACAAATCTTAGGATAAGAAAAGAGATTATATCAAATCATGAAGGACCAATCAAATTGATATCTTCTTCTTCAAGACCCTCTATCCTACACTTATAAATAAGGCTCTCCTCAAAGCCACAAATCACACCTTATAAATCAAAGTCTCAAGTTTAAGAACTCTCAAAATTCTCTTGAAGATCTAAGAAGTTTATCTTGAAGATTCAAAGGTGTTCTTGAAGATCCAAGAAGTTGAAGATCAACATTCAATCCGAAATCAAGCGCCCTAGCCTTCAAAGTACGTTTAATGGAGAAGAAGGCCAAGAAAAAAACAAGGTGGCGACTATTCTCCAATAAATAAAGAGGCGATATTCACTTATCTCAAATAAATCCAAAAGTATCAATGACGTTCAAACAATATTCAAGCCGCATTCATTGAGAAGTTCAACCAACATAACGTTTGATCCGGGAAACAACTATCAAGCCCTCGAGTCAAGGTTATTAAAGTCAAAATCTCCCTTTCAAGAAGATCAAAAAACAAGTTTTCCAAGAAGTCGTCTTCAATCAAATCAAGTCATAACATTTAATACGGATCAAGTCATTCGACCCCCCAATTAACGTTAGACAAGTTCAAGCTCAAGCATGAAGGAGATCCAACCGTCAAATCCAGCTTCGAAATATCCAAACTCCAATTCAAGAAGAGAAGAATCAAAGGAGATAAATAGAGATTGTGTTCACAATATTGTTTTATCAAAATAAATCAAGTTGTACAAAAGTTTTATGTTTTTCAAAAAATTAATTGTTACACCGGGCTTTAGAGTTATTGATGTTAATCCTTAATTCATACCTCCTGATGTGTTCCACGATGTTGAAAATAATTATGCACAAGGTGATGGGGAATGAGGACTCGGGAGATGGCAAACGTTCGTAATGATATAGCTTCAAGTTTAATGACATCCATATGTCGTTCTTAGAGCATTTGTTTTTCCTTTTTTTTTTTTCTTTTAAAAGTGTCTTTTTAATTATAATAATAGATATTGCAATTGACTCATATTTATATTTTAAATTAGTGATGACTTGGTGTTGACTTTGTTTATATGGCGTAAATCTTTTCTGCTCGATTATGAAATATTTTTATTTTATTATTATTTGTATTTTTATCATATTCAAATCGCTTTAATAAATATTTAAAGTATTAATTATTTCCATTTCCTAAATAATTATAAGTTCATCAGAAATTTAAATTAGAATGATAAAATATGTTGATGTCTTTATAAGTAATTTTACATGTTAACAACTAATTAAAATAGCTATTTTTTTTTTCGAAATGATAGAATAATCCTTCAAAAAAGGAGATTTTACAATGAAGACCGAAGGGCACTCGCCCTTATAATAGCACCAAAGAGGTGGAATCAAGGGAGATGTTAACCGTGGCACCCTAGAAAAACAAAAAACAACTGGGCTTTCTCCTTTCGCGGAAAACAAGAGAGAGGAATACATTTCAATCATTTAAAGCTCAATGTAAAGACCTCATAGAGAAACCTCGTATCCAATCCGCCAATGAATTGGAGCGTCATAGGCCTGGCTTTCGCCCTCTCAACATTGTCGCCCTCAGATCTAACTACAGGTCAATTATATCGAGCCTTGTTCAATCCGATGATGATTCTGTGAAAGGTCCACTTGACAACTCCTACGCGGCTAGTGGCCAATTCAAAATCAAACTAAGTACTCCCTTGCTGCTGTTCGTCGCTGATAATCCGGCAATGGCAACAGCATTGAGCCCGAACCGTTGGAGCCCAACTCTCAACAGAACCGAACTAAATACTCCAACAAGTGGAGAACACCCACTAAAAAAAAAACAAACACGCACCTAAACTAACTATAGACTACTACCTCCCCAACTACTACCAGCAACCCACAACAGAACCCAAACGGGAACGAAGTCAGCTACCACAAATAACAGACCACGAACAAAACCTAATGTGCAACAGAATCGGACCCCTAACCTAAAAGCTCCACGGAAGCGGCTAGATAAAACCGACGCTAGATCCGAAAGCCCGAAGTCACTGCTCGATCACGAAAGGAGGCTCAAATGGATCGACTTCGAGCAACACCTGAGGACCAGACGCGCATCCTTAGGAGACACAATCCGGTGGCAAAACCAGTCGGATGGTCACCAACCTGGAGGGGACGGCAGCGAAGCCGGCCGGGCGAAGCTGCGGCCACGACACCGAAATCAGTCGGACCAGGGTAGAGGCATCAAGACAAAGCAGCGACACTGAAGTCGGCCCGAGAAAGGGCTGCTCGGCTCGAGTGCCGCTGGCCCTCTCCCGCTCACGGCCATGACCGGAGGCGCCTCAAGGTGCAGCACAGGGAAGGCGGACGGGCCATTAGCCTCAGGGCCCAGACGAAGAAGGAGCAGTGGGGTGGGAGCTATGGGTCACCGGAGGAAGAAGGGGAGGCGCGGCTGAAGAAAGAGAGGAGAAGCTAGGCGGTGGCGGAAAAAAGGGGGGCGCAACTGAAGAAAGAGAGGAGGAGCTAGGCGGTGGAGGAAAAGAGGGGAGAGGAATTAGGGTTCTCCAAAATAATTGCTACCCAAGTATTTATCTAGTAAAATAGCTAATTTACCAAACATTTTTTCACAAACCAATATAACACGATCAACTGATCAAAATAGCTAACGCAATCCGTCAGTCAAAATAACTAATGCAATCCGCTAATAACTAATGTTAGCTTGTCGGTAAAGCGGAATTTGCATGCTTCTTTGCATGCTGTTACACGTGATCACCAACATTACTGCTCATTAGATCACTCGCGTAATCACAATCAATAGATTTCCAAAACAGCTGCCCCAAAATCAAAAAACAATTTTTAAACCAAAATTAAACAAAGCTATTGGGACAGGTTGCCTGAGGCAACTACGTGGGGATGTACAAGATGGCAAAACTCAGTCATGACGAAAAGCAGAAAACACAGGTTTAAAGGAAAATCATGTACTAGTATACAATACCAAGTTATGGACCAAATACATATCTTAGTCAAGCAAGTCTCACAAAATCAGAACATAGGGTCGATTATTATTAGGACAAGCTCATAATATATCACACAACATGGCTCTTCAAATAAAGTTCACACAATGATTTTTATAAGTCCGTACAGGCTTATACGTTCCCAGGTAATTATTTTCCATGCAAAAAAGACGCAAACTTTTCTCAAGCTGCAGAATCAACAGCTTGACCAGCCTCAGCCTTCTCCACAAAGGTCTCAACATATTGTTTCCTGCACATAAAGTATCCTCGGACTATTAAAATCCTTTGTCCGCAACTTCTTCCTTCATCAGGGACTACAAAAGCTGTATGCCTGATTAGGAAGAAGTTGTGTTGCAACTCAAGAATTCTTATATTTCCACCTCCAAGTGATGCAAACACCTCTCACTTTTTTTATTCTTTCAGACTGGGGGGAGGGTTTTTTTTAACTTAACAAATACCTTACTCTTGACGGAGCAATTAGTAAAAGAGAAACAAAAGAAAAGGTGTATATTTTACAACAATTGGGTCTTTTCGTCAGTAGCAGGTAAGGGTGGTTTTGTAACTAAAATTCTTGTTAGGTGATTGGACATTTTAGTTTAAAATCCTTTTGCCAGGTATTTATCGTTGATTAGTATCACCACACGCTAAAGATTTGGGATTGGATTAAATATTGAGAAAATAAAAACCAAACCTAGCAGGAAGATGATCATGAGGGCGATTATATGGGGTCCATACAGGCTCACCAACAAACAGCCGCATTGCCTGCATATAAAAATATAATAATCAACAATGCATCTCGTATTATTATGCTAATGTTCTCAAGTATCAACAAATTTCAAATATGAACCCAAAAGTTCAAAATATCAAAAAATAGTAAACAAAGAATCAACAAAAAGTGAAAGCCCAACAGAAAAAACAATGATTGATCCCTTGTGTCATCATCTAAAACTAGTTTGAAGCAAGCATCCTGGTTTGCAGAAGCTCAACACATGCTCCTCTTATCCTTACCTTGATATAATTGTCTGAATCAAGTGTAAAACGATGATAAATCCCAGCTGGTAAGACAATCATGGCCCCTTTCTTCACCCAAATGCGGATCCAAGACTCATCACGATCACGCACATCAAAATAACCTTTAAAAGAATATATTTACTTTTACATTGTGAGAATAAAATCAGTTAGATTCTTAAATTTCACTGATTCAACTTATAGCCATCATGCACTCACCACTCCCTGCAACACAATACCGAATTTCCTCATCAGTGTGCAGATGTTCTTCAAAAAAGTTCTTAATCTTTTCCTCGTAGTTTGGAAGCTTTTCCGGACAAACTTCGCAAAAGTCCTGACATTTGTTACAAGTCCCATCAATCAATTAATATGACACAGGAAAACAAATAACCATTTTTCAAAGAAAAAATATCAAATAAAAAAGAACAAAGAAAAATCCTCAAATATCCAGACTTTACAACTAGCATACCATGTAAGAATATCCACGAGCTTCGCGAATTTTTTTCAGCTCTGGATCTGTTTCATAGTTGTCAGCATCTAACCTCCAGCTAAGTACTCCAAGCTCTATGAAAATTACAAAGAAACAGCTCAGAAAATTCAAAAAAAATAATTAATGTAAAAAAAAGTGCAAACTTTGTGTCATGGATATAGAAACTGGATAATGCATACCATCAAGTTTTTCAAAGGACACAAATTCCTTTGGGTTCCTATGATGAGGAAGTCTCTGATCCTCGTTGCTGTCATCCATGTACCATGCCTGAATAACTTCTTCCCGTGAATCCTGCATGAAATATTTGTTTATAAGGTTGGTCAAGTACTCAAGAGTGGCTCCACCTTTTATTTTGGCATGTCTTCTTATGCAGAATGGCAAAGTACTGTAAATAGAAATAACGAACATATTTTTTAGGTGCGGTCTGTTAATAAAAAGTCACTTGTTAATTGGAAAATCTAAGAAACGTTCGGAAAGAGAGGACAAAAATAATATGAATAGAAAGAGGTGTGGGTAAATTAAAAGACATCATATGGTCATACATGTTCCAAGAGTGTTCTGCAGCTAAAAAGACGTTCTGTCTTATTTAAGAAACAACTTTTGAAATATTTGAATATAATGAAACTAATGATGAGACATATCACCTAAGACATGAATAATGATTTTTTTTTTTTTTTTTTTTTCTCTAATGCATTTTTATCATAACTAAAGGAGTTTCTTAAGACTGTAAGAATAATTTTGGAACTTCCAATAATTTCTTCTAACTCCTCACATCTTACTTAAGAGTGCTCAAAGGTTCCTACACATGAGAATCTACCAGTTTTAAAAACATTATTGTATAATATCTGAAATATCTTGAAGCATTAGATTTGTAAATTCAGCCAACACACTTTTAATTTTTTTTTATTTATTTATTTTTGGCAGTATCTATTTTTGCTTCCAGAATAAGAAGGCACATATTTATATGTCTGAAACATATGTTCAATCAACTACGTTATGTAGCAACAAGCAAATTGGATCATATTTTATTCAGTGCATTCAATTTTGCTCTTATAATAGTGGAAACAACTCAAATGGCACAATCGCTTTAGAATTTAGGGAACCAAAAATACTAGTACAAGCTGAAATCCAGTATCAGTAGCACCATTAAAAGAGAAAGTGCAAAGACATCACATAAAAGCTACAAAACGAGACTGATCAAAAGTCTCTAACTATCATATAAGCTGCTAAGAAAAATGGTAAAACCTGAATATCATACCTATATTAACCTTAACACAGAAAATTATAAAATTATAGGAGATGAACTCAATTGGGGAACTTGATTCTATCCGACATGAATAAGAATTGCAACGATTGTAACCTTTAGAACCTATGCTAGGATGGTCAACCAACACTAAGCTAATATGATTCACAAAAATGGCACGGAGAACACATGAATCCAACATACCTTGTATGTAAATAGACATATGATTTAAGAAATGAAAATTCTACAGCTCCTATTAGAAACAAGAAGGGGTCTGGGGTGATAATGAGATTAAAGTCTAAAATCTTGCAATAAAATAAAAAGGAAACGTCATAGAAAACACAGACAATTTTCATGACGGGAACAGAGAAGATCTAGTTTCAAGAGGACTTTGGAAAGATTTTGATAATTGATTTACATCATTCACAGCTCAAACAAGCACGAAACATGATCGGTTTGAAACGAATTAGAAAACAAAGCGACAATCAATGCGCATTATATTTGATTAAAAACAAATTGACAGACACGGAATCGAAAAAAATGAACCAAACAAATTAAGAAGTTGCATACCTTGCTAAGAGAACCCATTTGTGCTCCTTTCGCCCTCACTAAAGGAAAAACTTTTAGCTCTAGAAAAATTTCGTTACTGGTGGTGAATTGTGTTATCTTGATCGCTAATTTGTGCCTTCATATCTAATTAAAAGACTATATTGCCCTATGCCGCCTTAGAACGTTTTTTGTCCAGGTTAATTGAACGAAGGATAATCAACTGTGGTATTTTCGTCATTTCAAGGAAGAAGAAGGAGCATCACAATGCTTTAAGTTCAATTAAAAAAATTGATATGTTACCTAACAAATAGGCCCAGTTTAAAAAAAATATATTCTTAATGCAGGTGCAATTAGACTAGGTACGTTGATGTGACAACAAGAAAAAAGAGACCCGATATATCTTAAGTCTATTTTAAATTCAAGTAGAGGTCTAGTCTCTTTATATTGGAGTTAAATTTGTTAATTTTACATAACTTTCCATGTCATGCAAGATTTTAGTTTATTTACATGCTACATAGGAAAAATTAGTCTCAATGCATTGTAGATGCTCTAATGCATTGGGTCTAGTTTTCTTTATGTAACATGTAAATAAATTCAAGTCTTGAATGACATGGATAAAACTATATAAAATTAATAAAATTCACATCAATGCAGAGAGATTACGTCTCTACTTTAGTCTAAAATAGACTTACGGACAAATCGGCTCATTTATTCTTGACGGCACATCAGCAGACACAGTCCACATGCACTTGCACTGAAAAATATATTTTTTATACTGAGTCTATTTTTTAAGTGATATAATTTTTTTTAATGAAGCCAAAGAAATGTGGGTTCCCGAGAGTGCAACGCAACATAAATGTGTGGGTTACCGATTTTTCATTTTACTTTTTTTTTCTAGGATCATGCTAATATATTACTTTGAATTGTATCTTTCTTGGGCCTGCATCGGGGCATGATGGGTGTTGTAACACGTTTAATGGATGCAAAAGAAAATACTCATTGGACTTATATGGCAATAGCTACAAATGGTAAGTTGGATCTGACCTCGTGGGTCCTTTCTATAGGTTTTTAGCTCAAACGATATTCTTGACGTTGGAAATTAACAAAGTCTTAATACAGAGTTAAAAGGGATAATTACACTTTGCCTACCTAACTATCCGGAAATTTACACTTTGCCTACAAAATTTTGTTTTCTTACACTTAGCCTACCTAATTTTGCATTTTTTGTACACTTTGCCATTTTCGGTCACCGCCGGCCTCATAATCCAACACGTGGCTTTTGTGTCTGATTGCCACGTGTGGCCGGCAATGACCGGAAATGGCAAAGTGTACAAAAAAATAAAGTTAGGTAGGTTAAGTGTAAAAAAAAAAGTTTTGTAGGCAAAGTATAAATTTCCGGATAGTTAGGTAGGCAATGTGTAATTATTTCGAGTTAAAATGTAAAGCGAGAATTAAATTAATATAACACAAATTATGAAGAATGTTATAAAACTAGAGGGAAAGAGAGAGAATAGAGAGAATGTATTCTCTTGGTACGATTTTCATTATAACTGAAGCTCAACTTGTAATAATACAAATACATCGAGGGCAAAATAGTCGTTCACATATATTATTTTATTATTTCATAACACTCCCTCTTGAATAACTATTTTCTAAACAAATTTTAACTGATTTGAACAATGTCCATTCTGAACATCTTGAAGTGTATCTTGTAACCATCAGGTACTGGTGCTTCAGATATCAGGAAAACCCGGTGGGACAAAACCTGATCATTGTGGAATCATAACGTTGCTTCCTCAGGAAAACTGGAAGGACAAAACCTGAGCATTGTGGAAGCACAACATTGTTCCGCCTCAAATAGATCATCTTTAGTGGAGTATCCATGTGCTGCCTGTAAGAAATTTAACGGGTATATTCATGACTATTAGGCGGAATTGAATAAACCCTAAGCATGTAATTCTATCAATTCATAGAATAGGAATCTTTGCATAAATTAAATTGCACGTAGAACTTACAAGAATCCAGCTTATAGTCCTTCCCTGTTTTCTTGATTCATGAGGTTGATTTACGATCTCTTTCCCGTAATCTCCCATCATTGGTTTATCTTTGCCTATGAATTGTTTCTCTCTCACACGTCTCTCGTCTTTCCATAAAGCTCTTGATGTTGAGAACTCTATTTTTGTATGAGCCGAGAGAGAGGGACATGTAGTAATGTATATAGAAGGAGACATACAATCCCAATCCTACTAACATTCCCCATGTTCTAACCTAACTTATTGTCCAAGTCAAACATCATAAATTGGACTCTTTAATGTTAGAACATTAATAATCTATTAAATGCATATTCTCTTTAATTAAGTTTGACTATTAATTCAATTAAGTCCAACTAATTATATGGTCCACAATAATAGAATAATATAAAATATTATTACATTCTCCCACTTGGACCATATAAGTGTCGAAACCCAAAGAACTATTTTAAGCGCGCACTTTTCATCAAACTTATAATTGAATACATATATCTATAAGTTTAAAATCAAACTAGAAATTAACCGAGTCATGGCGGTCACAAGTCTTCGAGCGACATGATCCCTTCCATGTACCACAAATCATTTCTAATTCAACTCTACTTTAATATGGAACAAACAGTTTGTACCATAACCATAAGTCATCCAACTTTTATGTATATACTATAAAATCAAATATCTATAATGATGATATTGTATGTGAAGAACCAAACATCTTTAATAGAATTCAATAAGTGTCAAAATCATTAATTGAGCAATTTCATTATGTAACGGTCAGTCCACCAAGGCCCCGTTCGTTATTCTCAATTTTCTTTATATGCCTTGCAAAGGCTATAGGGAATAACCCTTTAATGGATCCACTTTCATACAATTTGTACTAATGCTCAAATGACACTTTATTTCTTCACTTATATTTTACGACCAAGTATTTATTGCTACAAAACTACGTTATTTCTTAGCGGCTTGGACAAGATGCCAACATTTCCAAGTCCTAAGATAAAGTTTTGTAGCCATAAATTTTGAATTGTGGTCTCAAAGCACACCACAAACTCAAACTTAATTGTGGAAGTCGCAATGATAGACTTTGTTCCACTTCTCCATAATCTAGCTCCTTTAGACATTATAGCAAAAGTCTGAATCAGATTATCCAATTATAACAAATAAATTGGATCTTCTTTAAGTTAGCATGTGTTCTTTAATGCCTTGTAAATACTTTCAAAATTTTTTTGCAGCCTTTAAATAATAATTTAGGGATTACTTTTATATATTTGTTTAATGTACCATCAACAATATGTTATCAAACCTAGTACAAGTTCGTTTCACTTAAGACTCCTAATCATTTATATTTAAAGAACTTCCTCCATCACTTTCATTCCATTTCACCTTTCGGACATTTATTTTAGACCAAATGTACCCCTTTTATGAATTAGAATTTTTCTTATGGAACAACCATCCATTATCACTCAAATAAAACTTTTATGGGATAAACTTTTAGTCCTTGTGATCTATTCAGGAATATTTTTATTCCAATTACCAAGGACGTTTCATTCATATCCTTTATCTCACAATTTTCAGAGAGATAATACTTTACTTCGTGCAACATGTCCACATTATTGGCAACTATAAATAGGTCATCGACATACAGAACTAAAATAACAGATCTACTCCCACTGACCTTAATGTAGATACACCAATTTACGGTGTTCTCTACAAAACCATAAGCAATGATGATATCTTTAAACTTAAGATACCATTGACGAGAGACTTGTTTTAGTCCGCATATAGATCTATTCAGCTTAAACACTAACTTTTCATTTCCTGTGACCTCAAAACTTTAATTAGTTCATGTAGACACCTTTTAAGTTTATCATTTAGAAGGTGATCTTTATGTCCATTTGATAAAGTTCAAAATCATACCGAGCCACCACTGCCATTATAATTCTCAAGGAATCTTTCTCGAAACGAGAGAGAATGTTTCCTTGTAGTCAATGCCTTCCTTTTGAGTGCAACTTTTATAAATAAGTTTAACTTTATATCTTTCGATATTACCTTTAGAGTTGTGTTTGGTCTCGAAAAAACCCATTTACACCTAACTCTTTTAGACGCTTCAGGTAATTCTACTTAATTTCAGACTTTAATGTCATCCATTGACTTTAATTCTTCTTTCATAGCATTGACAACTTCTCCAGAATTTTCACTTTTCATGGCTTGTGATTCATCAACCAAAGGTTGTTCTATAATTTCTTGATTGCTTGTGATGATTCATTATCAAGTGAGTTTGGATCATTTTGTTATTCATCTATGTTACATGACGGTACTGTAATTAAAAGAATAACAACTATTGATGGACTCTCGGGTTTGGACTGTTCACCCGAGTTTCTTTGACATCCAAACTTTGCAGTTCCAAACTCCCACTGATTTGATCATTTTTAATGAACCGAGCATTGCTGGGATCAACTATTCTCGTACTATGGTTAGGGCTATAAAACTTATATCCTTTAGAACCTTTCGAATAGCCAATGAATAACCACTGGCTGTCCTAGGATTGATTTTTTTTTTTTTTTTTTTCATGTGAATTACATACTTTTACTTCTGCTTGACACCCCCAAACATGAAGATGCCTTAAACTAGGTTTCCTACCCTTCCATAGTTCAAAAGGTATTTTAGGAACTACTTTACTAGGAACCTTGTTTACCCAATATGCAGCAGTCTTTAATACATGCATCCACATAGAAAACGTTAATGTTGAATTACTCAACATACACCTAACCATATTCTTTAAGTACAATTTATCCTCTCAATAACACCATTATGTTGAAGAGTCTCAATTATAGTGTATTGCACACAAATATTTCAAATCTCAAGAAACTTTGCAAATGGACTAGGATAGTATCCTCTTTCATTGAACTTACAACAATATTCACCACTCTAGTAGATCTCACAACTTTTACTTATTTGTCTAACTACGTTTCCATCTCATCATTGTATATCTTTGGATAGTCCAATGATTGAGTCATTTCATGTAGTAGATAAATATAACATAACATGAGAAATCATTTATAATGGTGATTAAATATTTTACATCACCCCATGGAGGGATGTCGAATAGACCACAAAAAAATTAGTGTACATAAGTTATAAGATTTAAGTGCTTCTATCGGCAGATCTCTTTAATGTATGTCTAGTTTGCTTTCGTTTAATGCATTCTACACATACATCTTTATCACTAAAATCTAAATGAGAATTGGTTTCATGGTTCACCATTCTCAGTAACTTTTCATCAGATATGTGACCTAATCTTTAATGCCATAAGAGAGTAGAATTTTAATTATGTGCACTACGTTTAACCTCAAAATAAATATGAGATACATAAGTAGTTGTACAGAACTAAGCCACCAAGTATTATTGGGAATCTTTAAGAAATTTGATTCACAACATACGAAAATTTAATGTATGTCTTTCTTTTCGAATTAAGATTTTATTCGAGCAATCTTTCCTAAGGTGACCTAACTTTTTATAGAAATAACACCTCATTTCTTTAATGATTGGACCTGCAAAACTGTAAGTAAGCCAATCTCCTTTTATTTGCCTTTGCTTCCCTTTTTATCTTACTATTATTTTCTCCCACATGAGATATAAAATGAATCGATTTCTTTCATCTCATTTATTCCCGCTTCTTCCTGTACCAGCATAGCCTTAACTTCCTTACAGTCCCATTTATATTTAATGGTGTTATAGTTCACCTAGGATTGACCAAACTTGACAGGTAGGGAGTTTGAGTATAACCATAAATGAGTCTATCATATTCATTCTCATGTTTGTAAGTTCAGCTTATATTTGGAAAATGTGGGTCACGAGATTATGGATGGAGCGGAATTAGTAGAACTTTTATAGTGGCGAGCACATTCATGAAACTTCGCACAATAGATTTTTTCCCGCAATTTTAAATGGAGATAATCCTTGATTTTTATTTAGAAATTCTTTTGCATTATCAGCCTTAATGTTATCCTCCATGATTAACTTTATAAAATTCAAACACAACCTATTTGATCGCTCACATGCCCTACGAAAAGTTACCTCTACTTCGGAGCTCTCATCAGTAATGGTTGTGGGTGCTTCATCAGTAATTAAAGTATGTCCAAATTCAGTGCACATAATTGAAAAATGGATATGCCCAGACCATTCATTGAAGTTCAGCCCATTGAATTTTTCAATAATAATACTTGACGGAAAACCAAATCAAACACTGCAAACTTTAATACATGCTATTTAGTTAAGCTTTGAGAGAAAAATTAATAGATTCAGAAATCTTTTAAATTATATATTTAAATATACCTTTGGGCAGTATTTATATATATAAAATATATTTGATTGATGCCTAAGAGGAAGATCTTTAATAGAAATTATAGGCATTGTGATTAATTAGCGGTTATCTTTGGACAAAATGACTAATTAACTTAACTTTAATTATAATTTCTCTTTTATATATTAATCCTTGATAGAGATTATACAAACTTGAGTCAACTAGCGGCTATCTTTGGATAAACGCGCCAATTAACATTTCTTTAAGTATAACTTCTCTTTTAAATATTTATCCTGAATAGAAATTATATAATTTTGATTAATTAGAGGTTATCTTTGGACAAACACACTAATTGACCTAACTTTAATTATAATTTCTCTTTTAATTTGTCATAACTATAAACACATGGTCCGCCTTTGCCAATACAAGAATATAACATATGTACAGAAAAAACACTTTGCGGCAATTTAACATGCTCATTAAATAATTCTCAACCATGAAGCAAAAACATGTCCACAAACGCACTTACGGCAATTTAACATGTCCAACAAATAATTCCAACATATGCTGCTAATCACACATCTTTTTGCGCCAATAATTCTGTAACAGGCACGGGAATGAGTTTGAACAAACAACACGCACGAATTTCATTCAATGTGCGGCAATATCACCGTAAACTTTAATCGGCAAAATAATTAAGCATAAATACATGCTATGATACCACGTGTAAAAAAATTAACGAGTATATTAATGACTATTAGGCGGAATTGAATAAACCCTAAGCATGTAATTCTATCAATTCATAGAATATGGATCTTTGCATAAATTAAGTTGCACGTAGAACTTACAAGAACCCAACTTATAGTCCTTCCCTGTTTTCTTGATTCATGAGGTTGATTTACGATCTCTTTCCCGTAATCTCCTGTCATTGATTTGTCTTTGCCTATGAATTGTTTCTCTCTCCCGCGTCTCTCGTCTTTCCATAAAGCTCTTGAGGTTGAGAACTCTATTTTCGTATGAGCTGAGAGAAAGAGGCATGTAGTAATATATATAGGAGGAGACCTGCAATCTCAGTCTTGCTAACATTCCTCATATTCTAACATAACTTACTATCCAAGTCAAACATCATAAATTGGATTCTTTAATAATAGAACATTAATAATCCATTAAATACATATTCTCTTTAATTAAGTTTGACTATTAATTCAATTAGGTCCAACTAATTATATGGTCCACAATAATAAAATGATATACAATATTATTACACTGCCTCGTTAAAACCTTGCCAAGAAAAATCCAGTGGGAAAAAACTTGATCGAAGGAAAAAGAGTACATGTACTCCAGTGTCGTCTTTTCATCATGAAGAATTATATCGATTATCCAGTAGTCCTCATTATATCATTAATATGCCTTGTTAAAACCTTATTAGGAAAAACCCTGTGGAACAAAATCCTAATGAAGGAAAAAAGAGTACACTATTCAGGTGAATACGCCATCCCTGTTGTCTCATTAAAAACCTTGCTTGAAAAACTCGATAGGACAAAACCTCAGCCAAGGGAAAAAGAGTAAAACGCGTATTCCATATAATTACCATAATAATATTTCCATAATTTGCATGAGTTTTATTCATTCAGATTTTCAGATATTGAGGGTATTCATGATAATGTGTCATATCATGCTTTGTGCAACTTTCAGTCTTAAAATCATTCTCATCATCAACTGATTTCAATGGTTTTACTGGCAATAGTTCCCAGTATTCACATTTCAGCTGATTTCATTCTCCTCAATATCATTCATATAACGTTATTCATTTGTTTGTGTCGACACTTATCCATTTCCATTATTCCCCGTAATATTGAGATATCTCATTATCAATTGATATTATCAATAGTATATATATGTCTCCTTTCATCACTTAATTGAGGGATTTTAATTTGCACAATACCAACACTTCCAGCATATTATTCCACCATCATATCATTTCATATATTTTACCATCATCATTATCATACAATTTATGATTTCTACACTTTCATTGTGATGCATCTATCATTTACAAATTTCAATCATTGATTCTCCCCCTCATCTTAACAGATCTCTGATTTGTATTTTCAGTGTTGAATTTCTTGAGGGAAGTTCATATAGTCTCCGTTTTGTTCTCGATTTCAACATATAATAGGAGGACTTTGAACTCATATCACTTGTAATGTGCACATATTTCTTTTCAAGAGCTCATTCATATCAGTTGCGTATATTACTAGCTTTATCACTTTCATATGACACTTATTTTCATTCTTTCATAACAATCTCGTAACATCAGGTTACGTGTCATATACCCATTATGTGATCAAACTATTTCGTAACTTCAGGTTACGTGTCATATATCCATTCTTTGATCAAATCATCTCGTAACTTCAGGTTATGAATCACACACATGTGGCTATCTAGCAGATCCATAATATCTAATAGCACACATGGAGGGGTAGTAGGCCCATATATATCGTACCCCTTTCATACTCAAATTGATCAAATATCGATTCACAAATATTTAACAAGTAATAATTTTCACCAATTGAGAATAAAGCATCTCATATCACAAAGAATCAGTTAATCATGCAAACCATCATCATTTATATCACTAAACATCACAATAATTCATTGTGACACATTTATCACAACATATCACATCATCTTTCGGCGCCAATAAATGCACTTTAAGTGCAAATTCTAACACACAATCTTTTAATCACTGTTTAAATCCAGAATCATATCATGTCGTATGACACACATACTTTTAAACACTGTTTAAATCTAGAGTCGTATCGCATACGCATCATGTTTTCTATAAATTATCAGATAATTTCATCCAATCTTTCGTAACAATGATCCGAATTTACAAATGGATTTAGCACTCTCAAATATCCATAAATATTATCCATTTCTTCCAATAAATATTATAAAAAGAATTTATCGATCTCGATTAGAAAGATTGAGGGTGCTAATAAATATTGGTATTTTCAAGTGATGTTCGATGGTTGATCAAAGCACAAGTTCGATCGTCTGGAGAGTTTTCAAATTCATATAAATATATGTCAGGTATGGGTAAGAATACTTTTTCAAAGAAACGAATAGAGAAAAGAGTAGGAGGGTGCTTCAAATGCGCTCGATGGACTTGTGACACACGATGTAAATCTGTGGGGTTCGTGTCCAAAAATTGAGAAAATAAAATAGCATTTATAAAGATGGATTGAATAAGGAGTCTATAGATCAAACGATTCATCAGATTCTTGAGACACACCTTAGTGGGTATGTCCACGTGAGCTTATATCTTTGTGGATTCAATTCAAAAATGAAGAAGAGCGTTATAGTCTCGAAAATCTTATTTCAAAAGATCAAGTTTGTAAAACTGGTCTAGTTAGTACGAAAATTCATACTAATGCAGTTTAGTATATTGCACTGTACTTTTACAGAAAATCTCTTATAGCCACCAACAGATAATATTTATTTAAAACTCCACGCCTTATCTGTCGGTTGCAATTGTTAGAAGAAAATAGTAAAATTATTTATTGTTTTGTGAAACTTTCCTTTAAATAGCGTGTCATTCATCATAATCATATGTCTCACTAAATTTTGAAAAAATATAGTTTATCAATAAATAGATGAATATTTCAGAGTCTTCGCAAGGTAATAATTTTCTTCAACCGATCAAAACCATTTGTGTTCTTGGTGGATCTAAACTGGTAAGTTTTTCTCAAAATATTGATATTTTAAGTTAGTTAGTAAAGGAGATGGGGAATCAAAACATCAATTTGCTATATGGAGGGAGTAGCATCACTTTCTTTGATAGTCTCTTAATGGCTGGACAATGTTTTGAGATAGAAGTAAAAAAGTATCATACCTTTTCGTAGAGCTTCAACAAGGGTCGTCAAGGATTAAATAAGCTTGATGCTAACTCATTCTATTTATGATTGTATGCTGGTTATGGTGAACAACAGCGATGCTATTATCATTCTTCCAGGCGGTTATAGAACGCTAATGACAATATTCATCATTGCTTCTTGGGCAGAATTGAAACTTCATAAGAAGCCCATAGGTTTATTATATTTTATTAACCTCTTTCATGGTTTGCTTGAATTTTTAGACCAAAGAATATATCAAACCTTTATATCTTCTTCAACAGAGAAGTATTCAAATCTGCTGACACATCTGCTGAACTTATAAAAAAGCTTCAAGAATGAACCCAGATTATGTGGAAACACAAGAGGTCAAACGAAAAAGAGCTTTTGATCCTTTAAATCTTTATGAACTCATATATTATTCATGGGTGGCAGAGTTACGGAGTTTTATACTCTCGAGACGCACCCTTCTTTTATGGGTTCTATTATGTAATCATTCTGTATTTTGTATTTATCGAGTATTTACTGTCTCTTCTTCATATTTTCATCATCTGAACCTTCTGTACTTGTTTCTCAGTAATAATAATATCAATTCACTTTTCCTCAAGATAAGTGCGTAGTACTTCATTACTACAATCATTATCATATATGCTTCTTCTAGAGCACTTCATTGTAATATCTATATGATCTTTAATCTCAATGTGATTTCGTCATCTGATATATTCTCTTAGACTCATATAATATATATTGAGAAATCATTTTGTGTGCTCACCCATAACTGGTACTTTTGATACCACTTTCTCAATTTGTTCAATCAGCCAATGATAGCTTCTGGTACCACTTTATCATTTTGTTTAATCATAACATAGTAGCTTCCAGTATCATTATATCATGATATCATCATTATGTGGTAGCTTCTTGTATCATATGGTAACTTCTGGTACCATCTCATTAATTTTCGTTTCTCCATTAATAAATCTTGGAGAATTTATCAATTGTTTTTCAGAAACATGTTACTCCATATCATGTCCATTCACAATCAGGACTTTAGTCAAAATTTCATATGGTCAGATACAAAGTATCATTCATCGGCTATCACCAATTAGTATTGCTCGTCCCAGGCGGCAGAGCCGCACTGGCCGACGCATGTATATGTAGCCATTCATATCATTTGTTGCATATGGCCTTATCACCTGGCCATTTCATATCGCCGGCTATTAATACACTGACCGGTCTATTTAGCCGTTCAAGCCTTTAATCGTATTGTCTGTTGCCGGTGGTTGCACTCGGCCATATTACATAACCGTTCATAATATTTTGATCAACAATTGACCCGTCGGCTACTGTTAATTATTACCTACCGGCGGCAGAGCCGCACGGGCCGGTCCTCGTAGCCACACATACTTATTGTCATATCACAAGGGTCAATCCATAAATATTCGCATGTTCATGTATCAAATAATTTTTATAATAACAAAATTCAAACATTTCATAATGACAATATAAATTAATATAATTATATCAATATTGGTCTCAAAATGAAGCTTTCATTATTCTAGACATAACTAAATTAATAGCAAATAATTTTGATAATACCCATTTTTTATATATGATGAATAAATCTTTTAATGAAAACAATGGCACTAATAAATGTTTAATGTCACTTTGTCCCTGCCATTTCAGTAAGTGATCAGGATGTGATATGTGAGTGAAGCAACTCACCAAAAATTCTATGGAGCCATCGGATAATTTTCTTATGGAGCCATCCATCACTTAATATATTAACACATGTCCAAAGTGTATTTATTAGGACACATGTCAATACACTATTTATGAATAAGTGTGGATGACTCCATAAGTCGTGTCATCCAATGGTTCCATAGAAAAATTGAGCAACTCACTCCCCATATTTATTTTAATGAAATGATATCATTTATGACCACTCCTTTTATTCTATAACCTTTGGTTATCATAAACTCTTGTCAGCAAACTACTCCCCATACATAATACTTAATTATTCCAAATGCCAGCTCACGATAACAAGGACATATAGACATAACCAAACAAAATCAACTTAGCATTTATCGAACACAAAAAAATGACGAATTACGGAATCCTCCCATGTGATCAAATTATGCAACCGTAACACAACTCCATTAACATTCAAGATGCATACCAGTATATTATACAGAGTGCAAATCTTCATCTTCTGTTAGTAACAATAGGAAAATCAAAAGATTTTAACTTGGGTGAGAAAACAAAGATGAAGTAGAAGATGATCCTGTTCACTGTGGCCTTGAGGGAAATTGACGATGTGGATCCCAGCCGCCGCTAGTTTACGAAAGGTCCTGCGCACGCTTGCCATATCTTGTTGTTTATATTCTTTTATTTTCGATCAATTCTCCATTCTATATTGATGTTTTTGACTTTTTGTTGCCTTAACTGTTAAAAGGGCCTTGTATACTACATCGGATACTAGTATTCCTGGGAGAATTCTATAGGTTCACATTTTTATTAAACTTTTGAATCGGTTCTTCAAGAAAATCATGTAAAACAACCAGGAAATTCTTGTATAATATTACACTAATGGTTGTATTCAATTGAGATTCTTAAAGAATTTTTAAAACTTTTTAAATTTGGTGACTTTTGTGGACTTCGTAAAACTTTCATGACTTTGATACACTTGTCGAGACTTTCAGATAATTCTCATTAATGACTTTTTGAGATTTTCATTAAAACTTATTGAGACTTTTATATACTTGTAGTTATAATATTATGTTTGAATGAAACATTAATAAACGTAACATAACAACTAATATCAAGAAGAATAAATGAAAAAAAAATATTTTATATATTAATCCTCTAAAAATTTATGAATAAACTCATTGTTATGCGAAATGAGTTATTCACTAACAAAGTGTTTAGGATTTAGATTTATTAAACGAGCAAATCAATCCGAGCTTCAACGAGTCGAACTGTGGAAGATACAAACATTGTCGAAAAATAGTAATTGTATTTTATAAAGTTCTCAATAATATTCAAAATAATTCAATATCAACAAATAAACTATTAGAAAATAAAATAATTTTATTAATATTAGAAAATAAACATTGACAGATAAAAATAGAGAACAAATAAATTATTTGCAAGTGCAAACTATGGAAGCATTTAACCTTTGAAAAATTAAATTCACAAGATAACAAAATGAAAGAATAAAGGTATACATACATTAAATAATCATAATAAAAAATATATAAAATAAAGATCACATTGAATATATGTATTGAAAATAAAAATTATACAAGGTATCAAAATAAATGAGTAAAATTATAAAGCATGAAAGTGGTATGAGATACAAAGTCGTGTTAGAAAGAAAAAAGAAAGGGAGCGTGAAGAGAGTCACATAAGTCCAGCAAAATCTCACTAATATTGATGAGATTTCTGTTGGGACTTTGTCTTTGCAATTTTGTTAGAAAAGTCTCTAAAAGTCTCACAATTTAAAAAGTCTCGCAAAGTCTTCATGTTTTGAATATAGGGTAACTTATAGATACTCTCAGAAAGTTTTAATTAAATACCCTGAGACTTTTAAGGACTTTTTAAAAGTCTTTAAAAGTCTCAATTGAATACATGTAAACTTTTCAGAAGTCTCTAAAAGTTCTGATTAAATACACCAGAATTCTGAAAGTCTTAAAAAGTCTCTAAAAGTTGAAATTGAATACACCTTCCTAAAGTTTGCCGGTCACAAATAAACATAGATCTGGAGGAATAAAATGGATAGATATATATGTGCTGCCGATTCGAGAACAGGCATATAGGCCTTCCAAAATTCTAGCATATGGACTTTATTCAAGAGAAAAACAATAAGTAATAATCGAATTTCTGATACAGATGATCATTTATAAGACGCAACTGTAGAGCATACTCTTCTCAATTACAAATCGAGCTCTAAAGGGCAGAGACTCGGGCTGATAACGTGTTATAAAATTAGATAGAAAGGGAGAGAATAAAGAGAATGTATTTTCTTTGTACGATTTTCATTATAAATGAAGCTCCTATTTATAGGAAACATCTGATGACACAACTTGTAATCAAATACATCAACGGTAAAATAGTCATTCACATATATTATTTTATTATTTCATAGCAAAGAAATCTATCCCCTCTATATATAATTTCAGAATGCGCTGAGCCTACGTGACAAACTTCGTAATCTTATTTGACAAAAAATCATGCTTTGGAGTTAGGCTTGGATATAAATTAATATTTGTATTAATTGTATTTTAATATCATTTCCTATTATAACCAATGAATTGCAAATATATTTTAAAAGTTGATAACTTTTGTATTTCTTATCGGTTTTACGTATATAATATATCAAATTAATCATCTTTTGATGAGCTTCGATTTGACATCCATATTTTATATATAAAATAAATAAACTATATTTATTTTTATAATAATAATAAAATTATTTATTAAAATTAATTAAAAAATAAAATTATTTATCAATTAATATATTTATGTTTAATGTTTTTATATGTTATAAGGTATAAAATATATTATAATATAACACATATAAGTCGCACGAGTAACATGTATCATACTAAAATATATAATATATACTCCCTCCTATTTTTATTATTTGTCACATTGGCTTAATTGATCATTGATAAAATAAATGTCGTTTTAGATATTTTGTTCATATTTTTCTATTTTTAACTCTCCATTTAATACATAGTGTCTCTTCATATCTCATCTCCATCGTTTCCCATAACATCTATTAAATAGGGTTAATATTGTCAAGAAAAAAAAATTCTAATTAGTGCGTTGCATTTGAATTGATATTATGAAGTCCGTTTGTATTTTACTATTTATATATATATATATATATAATACAAAACAGTAATATATATCCTTATAAATAAAATTTAAGTTTATTTATCAAACTAAATTAAATTATATCAAATAAAACTATAAATTATATTATAAAGTAATAAAAATTGGTATGTATTATTTTAAAAATGATATTTATTTCAAATCTAATTGGTATGTTGTCAATGAAATAAAAATAAATAATTATTTATATAAAGTTAAAAAATTATGAAGCACGACTGATATGGCACTTGTTGTATTAGACATCTTATTTAGTAAAAAAATTAATCTATTTTGCTTAATATTAAATAAACATATTCTACACTTATGCATATACATATCACCATATTATTTATATTTATTTAAGATATATATTGTAATTATGTAATATTAATAATATCGATATTTTTTTATGATATAAGTAAAAAAATTCAACACGGATTGACATTTTCATTTAATGTACGAGTGTTTAATTATTATGATTAAAAAAATATAATTTGACAATTCAATTAAAACCAAAATAATGTTTTATATAAAATTAAATTATTTTAGTTTTTAAAAAATAAAAAATTGAATATTTTTTACAAAAGCTTTATACCCATGTAATACACAGTATTGTACTAGTATATGATTAATATATAACAAAGTGAAACATTTACTTAAAATAGAATGGAATTTTAAAGCATGTGAACGAATTTCAACCACTTGACAGGAAAATTCATTTTTCGTTAATCTAAATCTAACAAAATGTTATTTACAAAAATTAGAAAAAAATCTCATATGTTATGGAGTTTTTATATTATTTTTGGACAGAGACTACATTCACGGCATTCATTTGAACTAATCTCACAGGTCCATGATTAATTTAGTGTACAACTATGTTAACAACACAAGTGGAAAACATCTATATTTTTTTATTTTTATTTTTATGAATATTTTTACTTGTGTTGTCTAACTTAATTGTACACTAGGTTGACAATGTAGCATTTCTCTTAATTGACCATACTTGATATGAAAGTATACATGGTGTGCGAATAATTTTTTTGTTTAAAACAAAATATTCAATGACAGACTGAAGAAAAGAGTTAAATAGAATGATTAATAAATTTGCATTTATATAATAAAAGTCTCAATTAAGAAAAAAAAGTTGTCTAACCTAAAAACTGTTAATAGCCACTTATAAATACGTGAAATAGATGGGAATTAAAGCATAGTAACGAAAAAACCTGTGTTTTT
>BKCP01004861.1:81060-97478 GCA_008636005.1 Striga asiatica
TTTGTTTTTTTTTTCTTTTTACGTTTTGGAAAAAAATGACAGGGGCAAAATTATTCAAGGGGGCGGTAAGTAGTAATAAAGGGAGCGGTGAATAGTACTACCCTTTTTCATTTAATACAAAAACTTGGTCAATAGTTGAAAATGTTTATGGGCTTTCAACCACCGTAGGCCCATTACTCTCTATACCGTCAATCTTACCAAACCGGCAAAACACATTTTAAATGGTTCGTTGCTCCAAATCAATTGCTAAACGGTTTTACATTTATATATTTAGTTATTAAATTGTAATTTAAATATAAATATTATAAATATAAATCATTTATTAACTATTAAAATATTTTAATAATATGTAAATGCCTAAATTCATTGATATTAATAATCAGTTTCAAATCCGGTTTTTACAACTATGCACTCAATACTCTCCACCCCTTTTTGCTTGAAAGTTATACTTACAATACTCTCCACCCATATGGCTTTGCCACATGAATTTCCCTTTCGAATTTGTTATTCTTTCCCAAAACAATAAAAAAGAAAAAAAAAATACATATGTGATCACAAGGTATGGTATAGCATTTGTACTACATCTTGAGGACAGTCCTCCACCCCCTCTGCATAGATCAATCAATTCAATCCAAATTTATGGACCCCTCCACTTTATTTAATTTTTTCCCTTCCATGGAAATAGATCAAAACAAAGACAAATCTATGAGAATCCTTTTTTTATCTCTTGTCCACGCCAAGGTACAATCGTTTTCTCCTTCTTAGGAATCAGTTGGGATGCCCAGAGAATATTTCAATTGCTTATAAATGTTTTGACAATGCATTATTTGAATCATGATTCATCAATGAAGCTGGTGCAGGACCAGAGATGACAAAATATTGTTACAAATTGAAGATCAGCAAAACAGGTGTGATATAAAATCGTATGGTCTCGTCTTATTTGACGAACCTCGAGTACACGATGTGTAATATATACGTGCTAGTGTGCAGACAAAAATGTTAGCCAAACCAACAAATTTAAGATTGATGTGGAACTATGATTCTTCTTCAACAAATATCCATATTTTACAATTAAAGGTCACACTATACTAAACAATTTGAATATATATGACATTAACGTATACATTTTTGTTTACGGCGTGTTCAACCGCCTCACCATTAGGTAGCATGATAATAAAATATATTAAACAAATTAGTGTTGTTGCACCAACTTACTTATAGACGCTAAGTTTTCAGAAATGGTTTGAACTTTTCAACTAAAAAAAATAAAAACTCTTATTGGGCACTACTGAAAACTCTAAAAAAAATAAAAACTCTTATCGGGCACTATTGAAAACACTTTCTTGTCAAAACCTTTTAAAAATTAATGCTTTTCTTTTCTTTAAAAGCTTAACCTAAGCCTCACACTTAAGTTCTTAGGGAAATCACTTCGCATACATCTTTATTGCTTCTCAAACAATCGAGACATAGTAAAACTTTCAAAATACTTAAAATCTCAATCAACATAACTTGGTCTCAGTCTCAGATCATGAAATAAATAAAACAAACAATGAGTTTGTAAAATGTCTTCGGAAGCATAAAATAATTAACATCATTTGACCACCCTCGTTCTTCCGTGTCCGCCGCCAGTTGCTCAACCTGAAAAGGAGAGTGTGAGGTGGTGAGCAAAACACTAGCTTGCCTTGGGCAACCATACTATGCGATTATTCAGAATAGTAACAAATAACATGATATATTAGTATGAAACATGAATAAACTGATATAGTTGCCCCTCACAGGGGTTGCCCCTCACAGGCAGGGTTAACTGATTTGCCCCCTCATAGACGGTGCACCTCACAGGCAGGGTTATAAATGTTTTGTCCCTCACAGGTGGTGCCCCTCACATACAGGGTTTAACTGTTCTCACAGGCGAGAATACTCATAAAACATACAACAATAATTTCATGTAATTATAAGGAATAAGACATAGTATAGAAACAACCCACCTTAAATCGAATGAATGAATATGCTGATGTCTTAATGAAATGTTCGAGGGCTCGAGTCATTGAAATCTACCTTTTGAGTAATTTAACTTTTATAAGTATCTCACTTTTCTCTTGATAAAATAAATTACAAACTTAATTAAAAGGAATTTATTTTATCTTCAACACTTCTTAATTTGTTTAATCCCCCTATATATTAATTCAAAATGTGATGAGCCTAAGTCGCAGGCTGGCATGCTTCGGGATCCTATGTGGCAAAAGTACATGCTTCGTTATTAGGCTTGGGTAAATTTTAATTTACTTTCAATCCAAAAATAATTAGGTTCGGATTATCCATAAATATGTTGATTATTTATGGTCATGTTACATGTATTAATTACATTTTAATATCATTTCTTATTATAACCATTGAATTGTAAATATATTTTAAAAGTTAATAACTTTTGCTTTTTTTTTTATCAGTTATAAATATATAATATATCAAACTAATCATCTCTTGATGAGCTTCGATTCAACATCCATATTAAAAAACAATATGGATAATTCGAACCTCATTAATATTATTGTTATAAAATTGTTTATAACAATTTTATTTTAATATTAATTAGAAAAATAACAATAATAAAATTGTTTTATCAATTAATATATTTATATTTAAAATTATATTAATTTTTATAAAAATAATAATTTATTTTATTTATCAATTAATATATTTATATTTAAAGTATTTATATGATATAAGTTATAAAAATTGCTATAATATAACACATGTAAGTCGCATAAGTAACAAATGTCATTCTAAAATATATAATAATATATATTTTTTGTAAAAAAGTAAACAAAATTTAAAATAATTTTTCTCACTAATTTTAAAATTTAAGAATAATTTTTTAACAAGCACCCGTGTAATACACGGATGTTGTACTAATTAACTTGAAAGCAAAACTCTCAGCTAAGGGGTAAAATATGGCTCATAAAGAGGTTCTTGGAACTGAAAACTAGCTCGACTAATGCTCGACTCCAAAATACATAATGTAACACCCCGATCCTTTTATCTATATGAGCTCGACTTCAGTTCTAAGGATGGCAAGTTTTTAATTATTCCAAGTTCTGATACTTAAATTCAAGGCATTAATTTATTATTATGAGAATTTAATCTAATTAATAAATCTTAAGTCTAAGCCAAGGAGGAGCCGTTCGAATTTTATTTCGAGAATCGAAATAATTTTAGCCTAAGTCTCGGTTCATTTTACCCTAAAAAATGGCCGTGAACATGGCCATTTTCAATCCAACACAAGCTTACGAAAAGTCGGGAAAAAAAAAATAAGGGCCGAGGTCAAAGCAAGCCAAGACCTAGGCCCAAGACCAACCGAGCGGCCCAAGAAGCGCCCAGCTCGTGCATAGGCGCACCCAACTCGCGCACAGCCCACGACCGACAGCAGCAACCCAACGCCTAAGCCCGCATCGCAGCCCAAACCGCGGAGGCCCAATCGGCGAAACCCAAAAAATCCCTCAATAGCCAAATGGCCCAAGTCATAATACATTAGAGTTTTGAGCTTGGTCTCCAAAACTCAAGTTTGAATTGACAATTAATGTCTCAACTACCCAAAAATTCTATAGAGCCATCAGATGGTTTTTTAGAGGAGTCATCCACCACTTAATGTATTGACATCTGTCCAAAGTGTATTTATTGCAGGACACGTATCAATACACTATTGGTGAATAAGTTTGGATGACTCCATAAGCCGAGCCATCCGATGGCTCCATAGCAAAACTGCTCAACTACCAAGCTTGTATTATGGGGGACATAAGGCTAGTCAAAGGAGAAAAATCCAAACAACTTTTCATCCTTGTCCCCCAAACCCTAGTGTACGAAAGAGAAGGCATCTTATTTAGCCTCCATTTTCCTTCAAACACTTGAGAAAATGCTAAAGCTCCGAAATGTCCTAGCCTTAGTCCAAAATTCCCTAGCCTTAGCCACTAAGAAATCTGGCCAAACTTCCACCACCTGAGCATATTCCGGCAAGTCCGAGTCCACTCCGAGCCCTAGCCACCCATGCGCCTAGCTTGAGCCTCCAACTCGTAGTAGGAGCTCCAGCAGCACGTCACGCACTTCGAAGACCAGCCCCAACACGCCACCAAGGCCTCACAGCAGCCGAACGCCGAGCACCAAAGTCGCACGCGTCCGAGAGCTCCACTAGCCATCTCTATTTTCTGTTTTTGAGTCCAGAAGAAGGTAGATTCACCAAAACCCCCTCCTATGACTTAGATTTGATTTATAAAAATTTTAAAAATTAAGGAACCGAAAAAAATGAAGAAGAAATAAGAGATCTAGAATTTATGCTATTTAATGCTTGATTTTCGTATTGTGAGATGTACAAGTGCTAAAAATGAGATTTAAGTTCCTAAAATCTTGAAATAATGTGTAGAGGCTGACGTTTAAATTTTAAAACTTTTGGAGTTTGTTTGCTATATGAACTAAAAATCGAGATTTAGATCTAAATCGTCAATTTCTTGAAGTTTATGTTATAAGCGAGTACTTGCTAAGATCTTTGGCCTAAAATTCTTGAATATTAGGCTGAGGCTATGTTTAAAATTTGAGGATTTTTAGAGGTAATTTGATAGGGTATCTAAAATTGGTAATTTAGCCACAACCAGTGAAATTTTGAAGGCTATTTATGAATGAGTTCTTGCCGAGTTTTATAGGTCTAAAATCCTCATAAATTATGTTAAGGTCATGCCTAAAGTTTCAGCTTGAAATGAGTTAGGTTGCATGGAGAACTAGAACCCTAGATCGACTCGATTTTAGGTGCCGGGTAAATTTTAAATGCGTGAATAATTTCCCGAGCCATAATAGCCTAAATGGACTCTAGACGTCATAAGGAACATTTTGAGCCCTGGGTTGCTAGAAAAGTCATCGGTCGGCCGGCGAGTCGCCAACCAAAGCCGCAGTTCGCGCCCAGCGCGCGTTGCCGAGGCTCAGCGCTTCACAGATGTTGGGATCTGTAAGGATCTCGTTATGTACAAGTCACGAATTCAATAGCAAACGTAAACCTATGCGCAGCGGATCTAAAGGTTTGACGTAGAAAACTTACGGCTTAAAATTTATGTAGATCTAGTTTACCATGAACGGTTGACCGCAAATCACGTCTTGGGTTGCACGAACAAGATCAGATCAAAACCAGATCAAACAGATGCAACCAGATCCAAACGAAACTTGCAGTCTGGGAGCTTTCGGCTGCGCGTGAGGGCGCGTGCGGCATCGAACGGTGACGATGGAAAGCTCTCGTCGAGACGGTCGTCTGAGTATGTTGTGCGTCTCAATCGGACCTCTGGTTAGTTTTGTAGGACAAAATATATTTCGTCTCGGTTTACCTACAGATCTTCTACTGTGTTACTCAATATACCCTTCTTCAACTTGTACCAATGGAGCAACAAGAAGAAGATAAAGCTCGAATGAGATCTAGAGAGAGAGAGAGGCGTGGGGCATGTCTCGTTAGAATAGGAATTCTGTTCTCTTCTCATGAGCTTAATGATGTATATATAGAGCTACAGTAGGGACCCTTAGGAGATTAGGAAAAGGGCTCCTTATTTAATTAGACTAACTGTGGGCCAAGCCCACTCTTCTAATTAATTAAATAATATTAATGGGCCACCAACATTACATTATTGCACTCCCTTTTCTTAGCCCAAATTACATTTGAGACTCTAATAATAATTACTCGATTTACCTCCCCACGTTTAAGATATAATGTCCATTAATTAATTCGATTATTGACAATCAATAATTAATTAATTTATTATTATTTCACCGAAGCTAGCGCTCGTTCATTACATTCTTATTATGCCGGAACATAATCCATCTGCAGGGTTTAGCATAACAATTCTTCATGAACTCACTTCGGGGACATCATCAAAGTAACGCACATGGTGACCGTAAATATCCTAACAGCACATCCTATATATAATAATATTATCCAAAACAGTAGGAATATTAATCCAGCGAACTGAACCTCACCCATGTGAATCAAAGTAATATATATTATATATATTTGCCTATTTAATATCATACGGGTTAAGAGAACGCAGTAATTAACCGAGGCCTAGTTCATTTACGACGATCATTATAAAATGAACTTCTCCTCTCTGGGATCCTGTTCAATACATAAATGTACTAGGTGCAACTAATCAGTCAAGACAAACTGTACAGTTGACACTACAACCGTTTGGATGGGGTGTTCATGTCCATCTAGGTTGTGAACAACTATTCTTTTTCGCAAGTGACTGATAGAGTGATCTTTGGTTCGCCCGATGATGACCCACCCTATCTAAGTGCAGAACAACAGAACGTAGAACTTGTTTAGTCTAACACGATTCTCATTCATAAAGGGCAAATGTGTAATAACTAAAAGAGTTTATGGTGTGAATTACTGAATGCCTTTCTATTGAACATGAAAACCCTCAGTTTGAGCGGGCGGTGGACAGACGCTCAAGCTGGAACGAAATGACTGGAATAGCTGTCGAGGGAGCCCCTTGGTGAAAATATCCGCATATTGCAATGAAGAAGGCACATGAAGCACACGAATGCGTCATACACGAACTTTCTCACGATCAAAATGTATGTCAATCTCGATGTGTTTCGTCCTTTGATGCTGAACTGGATTATTGGAAAGATACACTGCTGAGATGTTGTCATAGTACACAACTGAAGCAAGAGTAAGAAGCGTGTGCAACTCAAGAAGTAAATTGCGTAGCCATGTGGCTTCAGCTACCGCATTGGCAACACCCCTGTATTCGGCTTCAGCGCTGGATCGTGAGACAGTAGGCTGCCGCGTGGAGGACCAGGAGATCAGATTGTCACCGAGAAAAACACAATATCCCGAAGTCGAGCGACGGGAGTTCGGGCAACCACCCCAGTCAACATCAGAATAAGCCACCAATGAATGAGATGCGGATTTGATGATACGTATACCATAGTGAATCGTCCCTTGAATGTAACGGATGATCCTCTTCATGAAGGCAAAGTGAGAATCTCGAGGCTCATGCATAAACAAGCAGATCTGCTGAACCGCATATGATATGTCAGGTCTCGTAAAAGTAAGGTACTGTAAAGCCCAGGCAAGACTGTGATATAAAGTAGGATCCGAGAACAGTGGGCTATCTGCACTGCTCATTTTGGGCGAGAGGTCTACTGGAGTCGTGCACGGCTTACATGAAGACATGTTGGCCCTAGCAATTATGTCCTGTGCGTATTGAGCCTGTGAAAGAAAAATACCATGGGAATGTGGGGAGACTTTGATGCCCAAGAAGTGATGTAAACGGCCCAAATCAGTCATAGCAAACTCTCGTGACAAAGTGGCAATTATTTCACGCAAAAGCTTGTCATTAGACGCAGTGAGAATTATGTCATCGACGTATAATAGCAAATAAGCAGTGTTGGACGAACCCTGATTATAAATAAATAATGAGTTGTCGCATGCACTGCTACGAAACCCATGAGTGGTGATATAGTTAGCAAAGCGGGTGTACTAGGACCGTGGTGCTTGCTTGAGCCCGTAAAGAGACTTTTTGAGATGACATACCAGGTTGGGTGCCCGTTGATCATAGAAACCGGGAGGTTGGTGCATGAAAACGGTTTCATTGAGATCCCCATGTAAAAATGCATTTTTGACGTCCAATTGGTGGATAGGCCATGAGTGTGAGACTGCGAGTGATAGCACTGTCCGAATGGTAGCCGGTTTGACAACCAGACTGAAGGTGTCCGTGCAGTCAATGCCCACTGGCTGTGAATTTCCATTTACAACTAACATGGCCTTATAACGTTCAAGTGATCCATCAGCCTTAAACTTATGACGAAATAGCCACATACATCTAATAATCGGGCGATCCGCAGGTCGAGGTACTAGTACCCATGTTTCATTGTCTTGTAGAGCAGTAAATTTGGCTTGCATATCATTCAACTAATTAGGATCAGATAAGGCTTTGGCATAAGTAGTAGGGATGGGTGAGATATTGGTGGCTGAAAAAGCCGATTGGGTAGTGGACCGAGTTTTGGAGCGTGTGGTCATGGGATGGGAGTTAGCTGGTAGAGGTAGGCCGATTGATGTAGAGTGGGCTGGTAGGTTGTGGACGGTCGATTGGGCTGCTGGAGGGTGGGCGGTGTGTGTTGCTTCCAATGGGTTTGGGCCTGTTGTGTTTTGTGGTCTGGGACGGCGGCTATATGTGAAGGGATATGGAGTGGTAATGGAAGATTTGCTTGTGGCTTGTTGAAAGGTAAAACCTGGGGGAATGGTTTCGTTTAAAAAATAATAGGCGGTGGGGTTCTGAGGAATAGTGTGATAAACACATGTTCGTTAAAGGTTAATTGGCGAGATATGTGTACTCTGTCTGTTGTTGGGTCAAAACATCTATACCTACGAAAGTCGGGTGGATACCCGAGAAAAATACATCGGATGGAACGGGCATGTAATTTGTGGGGTTGGATGGCAGAGGTATTAGGATACCAAGCACACCCGAACACCCGAAGGTGGGTGTATTCAGGATGCCGTAGGTAGAGGGCAAAAGTGGGAGTGTAAAAATTGAGACGTTTGGTGGGTAAAATGTTGTGCAGATAAACGGCCGTGTGTAAGGCTTCTACCCAAGACGAGGGACGGAGGTTAGCGTGTATGAGCAGAGCACGAACGATGTCGTTTAGGTGACGAATCATTCATTCTGCCCGGCCATTTTGGCTGGAGGTTTGTGGGCAAGCAAACCGGAACAGAAGATTTTGTTGGTCTGCAAAGGCTTTGAAGGCCGAATTGTCAAATTCACCCCCGAGGTCACATTGAAAAGTTTTAATTTTTTGATGAAATTGAGTTTCAATTAAACGGTGAAATTTGACAAAAGTGTGAAACGTGTCAGATTTATATTTGAGAGGATACACCCACACGAAGTGGGAGAAATTATCAATAAGAACCATATAGTATTTGAGTCCTGTTTTACTCGTGATAGGAGAAGTCCATAAGTCACAATGGATGATATCAAAGGGTGAAAAAGTAAAAGTATTAGAAGCATGAAAGGGCAAACGTTTACTATTTGAAATTTGACAAGAATCGCAAACATGAGAGTTTTTACTCTTATTACTTTGAAAATTGAAAGTATGACTTAAATTATCCAAAACTTGAGCCCCTGGGTGACCTAAACGATCATGCCAGGGGTGACTGGTGGTAGCAAGGAAAGTGGCTTGAGGAAGTAGTTGCGGCTGAGTGAACGGATAAAGGTCTCTTGTGCTGTTGTGTCGGAACAACAGCCTCCTAGTTTTGAGATCCTTCAATGAAAAACCAAACGGGTCAAATTCAACAGAGACTTGATTATCACGAGTAAAGCGTCTGACAGAAATAAGGTTTTTAATAACTTGTAGGCTGTAAAGGACATTGGGAAGGACATAGGTTTGGTTTGGTAGGTGATGCAAACCCGTACCTGATCGATGTATTGGTAAAAAATTGCCATTGCCCACCAATAATTTACTACAAACAGGATTAGAATGTGGTATTATTATCTTACCCTGCTCATGAGTTACATGAGATTCTGCCCCGGTATCCATGAGGTCCGAAGCCCACGAGGAAGACGGTTGATTCATCTGCATGTTACTGAATGCTGTGCTGAGATCTGAAGGGCTCAGTGCATTGTATACGCCTTGTGGTGAAGGGCTGTACCCGATGAACGGCTGCTGCGGAAATCCAGAAAAATGTGCCTGAGGTTGGGCGACCAGCTGCTAATTTAGGGTGCTATTTGGATGCCATTGCTGTCGCTGCTGAGTCGGATAGGGGCATAGTGGAGGTGTCCACCAGGCCCAGTTAGGGAACCCGCTCTGATACCATAAAAGAGTTTATGGTGTGAATTTCTGAATGCCTTTCTATTGAACATGAAAACCCTTTTAAATAGGGAATGATACAACATAATAAAAGGAAACAATATATACACCAAATCAATCACAATAAATAATAATCACAGAAAATCAGCCGAGTATCTCAGCTGATTATATGCATTGCTAAGAATAACATGCAAAACCAATCTTTCAGTACATAACACTAACAATCTCCCACTTATACTTAAAGCTTTCGCTTTTACAGTATAGTCCTATCAATCCGTTATTCTAAAAGACCTATGTCGATCCTATCGCCATGCTCATGACTCCTATTCCTTCCACGTGTTTGACGAAGACCTTCCCCGGCAAATTCTTCGTGAAAGGATCAGCTAGGTTGTCCTCTGACGCAATCTTGGCAACATCAACGTCTCCTCTACCAACGATATCCCGAATCAGATGGTATTTGCGCTCTATGTGTTTGCTTGCCCTGTGGGCTCGAGGTTCTTTTGAGTTCTCCACTGTTATCATAGTACACGGTGATACCACGTGGCAAACTCGGTATAACCTCTAACTCCACTAAGAAGTTCCTGAGCCAAACTGCCTCTTTCGCTGCCTCTGAGGCTGCTATGTACTCGACTTCCATGGTGGAGTCTGCCATGCATTTCTGCTTCGCACTCCTCTATGAAATGGCTCCACTTCCCAAGGTAAGCACATAACCCGAGGTTGACTTACTTTCATCCCTATCTGACTGGAAATCGGAATCACTGTAACTCAGAGGTAACAAGCTGCCTGCACGGTAAACTAACATGTACTCCTTAGTCCTTCTCAGGTACTTGAGTATATGCTTCACCGCAGACCAATGTTCCCGTCTCGGATTACTTTGATATCTAGCTACCATGCCAACGGCGTAGCTAATATTCAGCCTAGTACACAGCATTGCATACATGAGACTTCCTACTGCCGAAGCATAAGGAACTGTCTTCATCTCCTCTATCTCCTTAGACGTCTTAGGAGACATCTCCTTGTTAGTGTTATATACTGAAAGCTTGGCTTTGCATGATATTGCATATTTACCCTTTATGAATGAGAATCATGTTAGATTAAACAAGTTCTACGTTCTGTTGTTCTGCACTTAGATAGGGTGGGTCGTCATCGGGCGAACCGAAGATCACTCTATCAGTTACTTGCGAACAAGAATAGTTGTTCACAACCTAGATGGACATGAACACCCCATCCGAACGGTTGTAGTGTCAACTGTACAGTTTGTCTTGACTGATTAGTTGCACTAGTACATTTATGTATTGAACAGGATCCCAGAGAGGAGAAGTTCATTTTATACTGATCGTCGTAAATGAACTAGGCCTCGGTTAATTACTGCGTTCTCTTAACCCGTAAGATATTAAACAGGCAGATATATATAATATATATTACTTTGATTCACATGGGTGAGGTTCAGTTCGCTGGATTAATATTCCTACTGTTTTGGGTAATATTATTATATATAGGATGTGCTGTTAGGATATTTACGGTCACCATGTGCGTTAGTTTGATGATGTCCCCGGAGTGAGTTCATGAAGGATTGTTATGCTAAACCCTGCAGGTGGATTAAATTCCGGCATAATAAGAATGTGATGAACGAGCGCTAGCTTCGGTGAAATAATAATAAATTAATTAATTCTTGATTGTCAGTAATCGAATTAATTAATGGACATTATATCTTAAACGTGGGGAGGTAAATCGAGTAATTATTATTGGAGTCTCAAATGTAATTTGGGCTAGGGAAAGGGAGTGCAATAATATAATGTTGGTGGCCCATTAATATTATTTAATTAATTAGAGGAGTGGGTTTGGCCCACAGTTAGTCTAATTAATTAAGGAGCCCTTTTCCTAATCTCCTTAGGGTCCCTACTGTAGCTCTATATATACATCATTAAGCTCATGAGAAGAGAAGAGAGTTCACATCTCACGTGAAACACGCCTCACACGCCTCTCTCTCTAGATCTCATTCGAGCTTTATCTTCTTCTTGTTGCTCCACTGGTACAAGTTGAAGAAGGGTGTATTGAGTAATACAGTAGAAGATCTGTAGGTAAACCGAGACGAAATATATTTTGACCTACAGAACTAACCGGAAGTCCGATGGCGACGTACAGTATACCCAGACGACCGTCTCGACGAGAGCTTTCCATCGCCGCCGACGTCGCCGGAATCCGATGCCGGCACGCGCCCTCACGCGCCGCCGGAAGGTGCCTGGCAGCAAAATCTCGTTTTGATATGTTTGTATCCGTTTGATCCGGTTTTGATCTGATCTTGTTCGTGCAACCCAAGATGTGATTTGCGGTCAATCAATTGCGGTCAACCGTTCGTGGTCAACCAGATCTACATAAATTTTAAGCCATAAGTTCTCTACGTCAAACCTTTAGATCCGCTGCGCATAGGTTTACGTTTGCTATTGAATTCGTGATTTGTACATAACGAGATCCTCACAGATCCCAACAAGTGGTATCAGAGAACTTGGTTAATTCGTTTTGTACAAAGTTTGAATTTTTACGGCTTTATTTGACAAGATGTGTTCAAACGCAGCCATATATTGGATTATATTTGTATAACTCGGTTTTGCAGAAAAATAGTTAATCCACTATTATGGCCGATTATGTGTTTGATGAATGTTGTTGAATGTGATGTATGGTTTTAAATTTGTTTTTAAAGCCTTGGGCATGTCGAGGAATTTATGGATGAATGCTTGTAATAATTATTCGTCCGGGGGTTGACCGGATAGATTTAATTATATGTTTAGAAAACATGTACATCCATTCGTTGGATCTAGGATCGAATTATGTAATTTTGTAAATTATATTTTTCGTATTGTGATCGTGTGTTGATGACCGAGAGATCACAAGAGATCAACGAGCCTCGAGGAATTAAAAAAAAAAAGGGAAACGGCGCGTTTTTCCGACCACCGGCGGCGGCGGCCAGGCGGCGGTCGGCGGTTGGCTACAGGAGGTGGAGAGGTTTTGCCTTCTTGTCCAAGCAGTACAAGATCAACCAGGATTCTACTGCTTAAAGGAGTTCCAGTTGAACAGGGAAAGGACTGTCACAGTTTCCTTGTTTAAGGAGACTCAATATTTAATGGCCATAATAGTGGATTTATTTATTCATTTATTTAAATTTATTATGCCATTAAATTATTATTTATGCATGTTAATTAATTATATTTTTGCATGAAATTAATTTAGTATTGCAAGATTAATTATGCATGTTAATTAATTATGTAATGCATATGATTAATTTAGAATTGTGTCAATAAATTATGCATGTAATTAATTATGTTCTGGCATGGATTAATTTAGAATTGCATAATTTATTGAACATGTTAATTAACTATTGCATTGACATAGATTAATTTAGAATTGCATGAATTAATATGCATGTTAATTAATTATTGCATTAACATAGATTAATTTGGAATTGTATAAATAGTTAAAAATCCTCATTAAATTATACTAAGTTTGAGAAGGGATTTTAAATTAAAGTTAATTGTAAAATTCCTAAGGCCTCCATTTCTAATTTGTCGGTAAATCAATTAATTGCGGTTATGGGCTCCCCCTCGGGTGACATTGCTAAAATTAATTGTAGGAAATTACCAGGACAAATTTCTAAAAGTAGACGGTTAGAGGAAATCTTATGAGAGCGTACGGGCTTCCCCTCGGATGACGTATAATCAAAAATTTGACGACCTTAGGACCGAGAAATGGGATTCACTTAGAATGCGATTAAATTTATTAACCCCCCTCGGGGTCCCTGAATTCTATTGCATGGCCAAATGGAGACCGACTATTAATTTCGTTCGTCATGAATTTGGTTTTGACTTATGGAAATTAATGGGCCTTAGAAAAGCCCTTCTCTTACAAAATGCGAATTTGTAGGGCGACCCTCGTAGCATGCATTCTCACAAGGTGTAATAGATGTCGGTGGATTTAAGTTAATGTTGTTTTGAGGATATCAATATTAACAGTTAAATTCAAAAGTGTTAATCTGTAAAATTTATGTGCATGATTCTCAGGATATTCATCATGTCGTTCAATCCGTTGTCTGTCATTCTAAAAGAAAATCAGCTTACTGGTCCTAATTACATTGATTGGAAGAGGAACTTAGACATAGTGTTGACTGCTGAGGGCTATAAGTTTGCTATCACTGATGCTTACCCGGCGGTGCTGGCGGCTGATGCTCCTGAGCAGGAGAAAGAGGAGTATGCTCGGTGGAAGAAGGCTGATGAGATGGCGAAGTGTTACATTCTGGCTTCTAAGTCGAATGTTCTTCAACATCAGCATCAGTCTAAGGACACTGCAGCAGATATACTTCTCAATCTCAGGGATCTGTTCGGACATCAGTCTAGGGCTGCTAGGCAAGAGGCTTTGAGTGCTCTGATGAGTACGCGCATGGCCGAGGGCACACCCGTAAGGGAGCACGCTCTCAGGGTTATGGCGCAGCTCAATGAGCTTGAGGTTATGGGAGGTTATATTGACGGGGAAACCCAGGTCGATATTATTCTCCAATCTCTGCCGAAGAGCTTTGATCAGTTCCGGTTGAACTACAACATGCACAAGATGCATATGGCTCTTCCAGAACTGCTTGCAGAGCTACAGTCGGCGGAGGCCATTTTCACTCAAGCACCTCAGGTGCTAGTCGCCGAGAAGGCTGGACCTTCCAGGCCTCACAAGGGCAGGAAGAGAAAGAAGTCTGCAGGAAAGGCGAAGGCACAAGATGCTCCGGTTTACCCACGACCGACTCCTCAAGCTGTGGCAAAGAAACCGAAAGGAAGATGCCACAAGTGCAATAAGTCAGGACACTGGAAGGTCGATTGCCCTCTCCTCAAGAAAGGTAACTCTCTCGTTAATGTCGTAGAAACATGTTTAGCGGTTGTATCTACCAGAACCTGGTGTGTAGATACTGGAGCCACTGATCATGTCTGCAATTCTTTGCAGGGGTTCCAGGAAACCAAGCGACTTAGGGAGGGAGAGATCACCGTCTACATGGGCAATGCTACGAAAGTGGCGGCTGTTGCAGTGGGAGACGTTACTTTATCGTTCGATAGTAGTAGTTTGGTTTTGAGAAATTGCCTTTATGTTCCTAGTTTTAGAAAGAACCTTGTTTCAGTTTCTAAACTCGTTATGGATGGTTTTTCAGTTTCGTTTGATGACATGGTTATTATTCGTTTTGAAAATCGTTTCATATGTTGTGGTTCATTAGTTGGCAATTTATATGTTCTCAAACCGAACTCTCCCACAGTGCAACATAATGAATTGAATAATGTCATAACTACATCTAATAAGAGGAAGGAGTCTTCGCAGATGAATCAAGCATATCTGTGGCACCTTAGACTTGGGCACATCAACCTTAGGAGGATTCAAAAGTTAGTGGCCAGTGGACATCTCGGTCCATTGGAAGAGCACTATCCAACTTGCAAATCCTGTCTGGAAGGCATGATGGCCAAGAGGCCGTTTACGGCAAAGGGGTATAGGAGCCAAGAAGTGCTAGGATTGATTCATTCTGATTTGTGTGGTCCTATGACGATCCAGGCTAGAGGAGGTTTCGAGTACTATGTCTCTTTCATAGATGATTACTCGAGATATGGGTACGTTTATCTGTTGCACCGCAAGTCCGAATGCTTTGAGAAATTCAAGGAGTATCGGGCAGTTGTGGAGAAGCTTCATGGTAAAAGTATCAAGTCACTTCGTTCTGATCGAGGTGGTGAATACCTTTTTGGAGAGTTCATGACATACTTATCGGAAGCTGGGATTGAATCCCAACTGACTGCACCCGGCACGCCCTAGCAGAATGGGGTTGCAGAGCGAAGAAATAGGACTCTTATGGAGATGGTTAGGTCTATGATGAGTTATTCGAGGTTACCAGATTCGTTCTGGGATTTGGCATTAGAAACGGCATCGTATATTCTGAACATGGTTCCATCGAAGTCAGTTGACACTACCCCTTATGAGATATGGAAAGGGCGCAAGCCCAGTTTCTCACAATTTCGAGTTTGGGGTAGTCTTGCACACGTGTTAGTGCAGGAACCTGGCAAGTTGGAGAAAAGTTCGGAAGCATGAGTTTTCGTAGGCTATCCCAAGGGAACAAAAGGTGGATTATTTTATAGTCCCGAGGATCAGAAGGTGATCGTTTCGACGAACGCTAGATTCTTGGAAGAAGACTATATTATGAATCATAAGCCCGCGAGTAGACTAGTCTTAGAGGAGTTAAGGGGTGATATCGATGGTTCCCCACCGAGTGCGCAAGTAGATACATCACATAATACTGCAACACGACACACTGAGAGTGTACCAGTGCAGACAGTGCCTCGTCGCAGTGGGAGGGTTTCTTATTTACCCGACCGATGGATAGGTATTGGAGAGTCATCGGACTCAGTTCCAGGAGGCCTAGAATCGGACCCAAGAACTTACGATGAGGCACTCCAAGATAAAGATGCAGATTCATAGAATGTTGCAATGAAAGCTGAAATGGGGTCAATGGACTCTAATCAGGTCTGGGATCTTGTAGAACCACCCGATGGGGTACGACCCATTGGATGTAAGTG
>BKCP01004861.1:98273-109831 GCA_008636005.1 Striga asiatica
TACCTTGGGAAGTGGAGCCATTTCATGGAGGAGTGCTAAGAAGAAATGCGTGGCAGACTCCACCATGGAAGCCGAGTACATAGCAGCCTCAGAGGCAGCGAAAGAGGCAGTTTGGCTCAGGAACTTCTTAGTGGACTTAGAGGTTATACCGAGTTTGCCACGTGGTATCACCGTGTACTGTGATAACAGTGGAGCAGTAACGAACTCAAAAGAACCTTGAGCCCACAGGGCAAGCAAACACATAGAGCGCAAATACCATCTGATTCGAAGGGATATCGTTGGTAGAGGAGGCGTTGATGTTGCCAAGATTGCATCAGAGGATGCATGGCAATAGGATCGACATAGGTCTTTTAGAATAACGGATTGATAGGACTATACTGTAAAAGCGAAAGCTTTAAGTATAAGTGGGAGATTGTTAGGGTTATATACTGAAAGCTTGGCTTTGCATGATATTGCACATTTACGCTTTATGAATGAGAATCATGTTAGATTAAACAAGTTCTACGTTCTGTTGTTCTGCACTTAGATAGGGTGGTCGTCATCGGGCGAACCGAAGATCACTCTATCAGTTACTTGCGAACAAGAATAGTTGTTCACAACCTAGATGGACATGAACACCCCATCCGAACGGTTGTAGTGTCAACTGTACAGTTTGTCTTGACTGATTAGTTGCACTAGTACATTTATGTATTGAACAGGATCCCAGAGAGGAGAAGTTCATTTTATACTGATCGTCGTAAATGAACTAGGCCTCGGTTAATTATTGCGTTCTCTTAACCCGTAAGATATTAAACAGACAGATATATATAATATTTATTACTTTGATTCACATGGGTGAGGTTCAGTTCGCTGGATTAATATTCCTACTGTTTTGGGTAATATTATTATATATAGGATGTGCTGTTAGGATATTTACGGTCACCATGTGCGTTAGTTTGATGATGTCCCCGGAGTGAGTTCATGAAGGATTGTTATGCTAAACCCTGCAGGTGGATTAAATTCCGGCATAATAAGAATGTGATGAACGAGCGCTAGCTTCGGTGAAATAATAATGAATTAATTAATTCTTGATTGTCAGTAATCGAATTAATTAATGGACATTATACCTTAAACGTGGGGAGGTAAATCGAGTAATTATTATTGGAGTCTCAAATGTAATTTGGGCTAGGGAAAGGGAGTGCAATAATATAATGTTGGTGGCCCATTAATATTATTTAATTAATTAGAGGAGTGGGTTTGGCCCACAGTTAGTCTAATGAATTAAGGAGTCATTTTCCTAATCTCATTAGGGTCCCTACTGTAGCTCTATATATACATTAAGCTCATGAGAAGAGAAGAGAGTTCACATCTCACGTGAAACACGCCTCACACGCCTCTCTCTCTAGATCTCATTCGAGCTTTATCTTCTTCTTGTTGCTCCACTGGTACAAGTTGAAGAAGGGTGTATTGAGTAATACAGTAGAAGATCTGTAGGTAAACTGAGACGAAATATATTTTGACCTACAGAACTAACCGGAAGTTCGGTTGAGACGTACAGTATACCCAGACGACCGTCTCGACGAGAGCTTTCCATCGCCGCCAACGTCGCCGGAATCCGATGCCACACGCGCCCTCACGCGCCGCCGGAAGGTGCCTGGCAGCAAAATCTCGTTTTGATCTGTTTGTATCCGTTTGATCCGGTTTTGATCTGATCTTGTTCGTGCAACCCAGGACGTGATTTGCGGTTAATCAATTGCGGTCAACCGTTCGTGGTCAACCAGATCTACATAAACTTTAAGCCGTAAGTTCTCTACGTCAAACCTTTAGATCCGCTGCGCATAGGTTTACGTTTGCTATTGAATTCGTGATTTGTACATAACGAGATCCTCACAGATCCCAACACTCCTTAGATAGAGGTATTTCATGTCTGAAAGGTAACATACCTTTCTTGGAATCCTGCATGCTGAATTTGGCCAAGACAGTATCTATATATGAAGACTGGGATAAGCACAACATTCTCTTCTTACGGTCTCTAATGAGCCTAATACCAAGAATGTGTCCTGCTTCACCTAAGCCTTTCATATCAAACTGCTTAGACAACCACACATTTACGTCTGACAACTCCTTTTTACTGTTTCCAATAAGCAGTATGTCATCTACGTAAAGCACAAGAAACAGCACCACGCTCCCATATTTTCTTATAAACACAGTGCTCATCCGGACATTGAGTGAACCCGTACGACTGGATCACCTCATCAAAACGGATGTTCCAAGATCTCGAAGCTTGCTTCAGTCCATAAATAGACCGATTAAGCTTACACACTAGATGCTCACGACATTCAACAATGAATCCCTCTAGTTGCTGCATATAGATGTCTTCCTGCAGGTTCCCATTAAGGAAAGTTGTCTTGACATCTATCTGCCAGACCTCATAGTCCATATGAACAGCTACAGCCAAGAGAATCCGAATGGACTTAAGCATCGTTACTGGCGAAAAGGTCTCATCATAATCAATACCCTCGATCTGGGTATAACCTTTCGCAACAAACCTAGCTTTGAAGGTTTGCACCTTCCCATCCGATCATCTATTTCTCTTATAGATCCACTTACATACAATGGGTCGTACCCCATCGGGTGGTTCTACAAGATCCCAGACCTGATTGGAGTTCATTGACCCCATTTCAGCTTTCATTGCAACATTCCATGAATCTGCATCTTTATCTTGGAGTGCCTCATCGTAAGTTCTTGGGTCCGATTCTAGGCCTCCTGGAACTGAGTCTGATGACTCTCCAAGACCTATCCATCGGTCGGATAAATGAGAAACCCTCCCACTGCGACGAGGCACTGTCTGCACTGGTACGCTCTCAGTGTGTCGTGTTGCAGTATTATGTGATGTATCTACTTGCGCACTCGGTGCGGGAACCATCGACTTCACCCCTTAACTCTGTTGACACCCGAGTTCGAGAGCCGAACCGGAAGACCCGGTCCACTCGGAAAGTGCCGAGATGGACCGGATTATTTTTTGACCTAGACGTCCCCATGAGTCCGTCCGCCAGTCCGGCGTTTGCGACTACGAAGCCCCGATGCCGACCTGAAGAGTGACGGTCTGGGAGGAAGGTTCCCCAGGGTCGGAGGAACAAGTAAAGAAAAGGTGCCGACTTGGAGTCCCAGGACGGGCTCCTGCAATGAAGGTGTCGACCTCGATCGTATTATAATAATGCCACTTGGAGGGTAATCATTGGCTAATGGATGGGACGCCCTAGCCTGTTGACCTACTTCCCCTAGCCAAGACATAAAGCCTGTCAGCATTAAATGCCCGTCAGACAATGATGAGGAAAACCTCAAATCGCATTAAATTCTGTCAGGGAGGCGCCGAACTACTCTGCAAAAAACACTGTACGACAAGATTGATGAACAGTACCTGAACAGTGCCACATTTAAGGCAACTATAAATAGCAGCCCACTTCATTTATTTTGGGTTGTTGAATCTCAACTGTAAAGAGCTCTTTCTATATTTTCTCTCTCTAAGACTTGTAAGAAATTCGTGTAAGAAATCTAAGTATATCGCAAGTGCCGACCTCGTACGAGAGGCCGACCTCGTGATCTTTTAATAAAACTGCAATTAAACCGTATTTCCTTGTCTTTTCCTTATTTCTTTCCCATTATTTACCTTTTTAACCGTTGACCGGAAACGCCCGTCAACAAACTCCTATAAGACTAATCTACTCGCGGGCTTATGATTCATAATATAGTCTTTTTCCATGAATCTAGCGTTCGTCGAAACGATCACCTTCTGATCCTCAGGACTATAAAATAATCCATGTTTCGTTCCCTTGGGATAGCCTACGAAAACTCGTGCTTCCGAACGTTTCTCCAACTTGCCAGGTTCCTGCACTAACACGTGTGCAGGACTACTCCAAATTCAAAACTATGAGAAACTGGGTTTGCGCCCTTTCCACATCTCATAAGGAGTAGTGTCAACTGACTTCGATGGAACCATGTTCGGAATGTACAATGTTGTTTCCAATGCCAAACCCAGAACGAATCTGGTAACCTCGAATAACTCATCATAGACCTAACCATCTCCATAAGAGTCCTATTTATTCGCTCTACGACCCCATTCTGCTGGGGCGTGCCAGGTGGAGTCAGTTGGGATTCAATCCCAGATTTCGATAAGTATGTCCTGAACTCTCCAAAGAGGTATTCGCCACCTCGATCAGAACGAAGTGACTTGATACTTTTACTATGAAACTTCTCCACAACTGCCCGATACTCCTTGAATTTCTCAAAGCATTCGGACTTGCGGTGCAACAGATAAACGTACCCAAATCTCGAGTAATCATCTATGAAAGACACATAGTACTCGAAACCTCCTCAAGCCTGGATCGACATAGGACCACACAAATCAGAACGAATCAATCCTAGCACTTCTTAGCTCCTATACCCCTTTGACATAAACGGCATCTTGGCCATCTTACCTTCCAGACAGGATTCGCAAGTTGGATAGTGCTCTTCCAATGGACCGAGATGTCCACTGGCCACTAACTTTTGAATCCTCATAAGGTTGATGTGCCCAAGTGTAGGTGCCACAGATATGCTTGATTCATCTGCGAAGACTCCTTCCTCTTATTTTATGTAGTTATGACATTATTCACTTCATTTTGTTGCACTGTGGGAGAGTTTGGTTTAAGAACATATAAATTGGCAACTAATGAACCACAACATATGAAACGATTTCCAAAACGAATAATAACCATGTCATCAAACGAAACTGAAAACCATCCATAACGAGTTTAGAAATTGAAACAAGGTTCTTTCTAAAGCTAGGAACATAAAGGCAATTTCTCAAAACCAAAACACTACTATCAAATGATAAAGTAACATCTCCCACTGCAACAGCCGCCACTTTCGTAGCATTGCTCATGTAGACGGTGATCTCTCCCTCCCTAAGTCGCTTGGTTTCCTGGAACCCCTGCAAAGAATTGTAGACATGATCAGTGGCTCCAGTATCTACACACCAGGTTCTGGCAGATACAACCGCTAAACATGTTTCTACAACATTAACGAGGGAGTTACCTTTCTTGAGGAGAGGGCAGTCGACCTTCCAGTGTCCTGACTTGTTGCACTTGTGGCATATTCCTTTCGGTTTCTTTGCCACACCTTGAGGGGCCGGTTGTGGGTAAACCGGAGCATCATGTGCCTTTGCCTTTTCTGCAGACTTCTTTCTATTCCTGCCCTTGTGAGGCCTGGAAGGTCCAGCCTGCTCGGCGACTAGCACCTGAGGTGCCTGAGTGAATAAGGCCTCTGCCGACTGTAGCTCTGCAAGCAGTTCTGGAAGAGCCATATGCATCTTGTGCATGTTGTAGTTCAACCGGAACTGATCAAAGCTCTTCGGCAGAGAATGGAGTATAATATCAACCTGGGTTTCCCCGTCAATATAACCTCTCATAACCTCAAGCTCATTGAGCTGCGCCATAACCCTGATGGCGTGCTCCCTTACGGGTGTGCCCTCGGCCATGCGCGTACTCATCAGAGCACTCAAAGCCTCGCAGATGTTGGGATCTGTGAGGATCTCGTTATGTACAAGTCACGAGTTCAATAGCAAACGTAAACCTATACGCAGCGGATCTAAAGTTTTGACGTAGAAAACTTACGGCTTAAAGTTTATGTAGATCTGGTTGACCATGAACGGTTCATCGCAAATGATTGACAGCAAATCACGTCTAGAGTTGCACGAACAAGATCAGATAAAAACCGGATCAAACGGATGCAAACAGATCAAAACGAAACTTGCAGTCTGGGAGCTTCCGGCTGTGTGTGCGGCGTCAGACGGCGGCGAAGGAAAGCTCTCATCGAGACGGTCGTCTGGGTATGCTGTGCGTCTCAATCGGACCTCTGGTTAGTTCTGTAGTACAAAATATATTTTGTCTCAGTTTATCTACAGATCTTCTACTGTATTACTCAATACACCCTTCTTCAACTTGTACCAGTGGAGCAACAAGAAGAAGATAAAGCTCGAATGAGATCTAGAGAGAGAGAGAGGCGTGGGGCGTGTCTCGTTAGAATAGGAATTCTGTTCTCTTCTCATGAGCTTATTGATGTATATATAGAGCTACAGTAGGGACCCTTAGGAGATTAGGAAAAGGGCTCCTTAATTAATTAGACTAACTGTGGGCCACCAACTCCTCTAATTAATTAAATAATATTAATGGGCCACCAATATTATATTATTGCACTCTCTTTTCCTAGCCCAAATTACATTTGAGACTCCAATAATAATTACTCGATTTACCTCCCCTCGATTAAGACATAATGTCCATTAATTAATTTGATTACTGACAATCAAGAATTAATTAATTTATTATTATTTCACCGAAGCTAGCGCTCGTTCATCACATTCTTATTATTCCGGAACTTAATCCACCTGCAGGGTTTAGCATAACAATTCTTCATGAACTCACTCCGGGGACATCATCAAACTAACGCAAATGGTGACCGTAAATATCCTAACAGCACATCCTATGTATAATAATATTACCGTAAATATCCTAACAGCACATCCTATATATAATAATATTACCCAAAACAGTAGGAATATTAATCCAGCAAACTGAACCTCACCCATGTGAATCAAAGTAATATATATTATATATATCTGCCTACTAGTGCGTAGCCCATGCGATGCACGGGTAAACAATATTAAATGTTAGTTATAAATTAAAGATGTAAATAAATAATATTAAATAATAATGTGGGTTAACACGTGATATAATTTACAAGTAGTACTAAGGAGCCAACAACCGAGCATATTTATTGTAAATAATATAAAATTATCTTGTATAAAATAACATAAAACATGTATTTGGATACACGCAATTAGTTTTTTTACCGTTAGCACAAAATGTTGGTGCAAGTACAAATATTTCCCAAAATGATGTGAGTGCAACATATTTTGAAAATTAGTTTTCTTACCGTTTGCAAGTACACGTCGAGCAAGCATAATAAATATTTAGATACCAGAATTATGATACAAAAACACGTCACGTGAGTACAAAATATATTGGAAATTAGTTTTTTTTTTTTTTATGTTTAGTAATTTATGCATAATAAATATTTAGATACCCGAATTATCATTAAAAATAACGTACAAAATATTTTTCATTAAAAATGACGTACAAAATAGTTTGAAAATCTATGGTCAAACTACTTTTATTCAATTAAGTTCAAATTTAGCTAGTCTGAAAATCTATGGCCGAACTATTTATTCAATTATATTTATGTTAATGATAAGCATCACAAAATTCTGTACAAACTATTTTTGAAAACATGGTTAGTACGCTGGCGAGATTCATGCAGTTGACCTAACAAATTGAATATTGCATTTAATACTCCATCTTTTATTTCTATTTATAGTATACAATTAATTTTTTTGGTGGGAATTACTTTCTAAATGTAGTAAATAGTAATTCTTATTATATATATATAGATTTAATATCTTACGGGTTAAGAGAACGCAGTAATTAACCGAGGTCTAGTTCATTTACGACGATCAGTATAAAATGAACTTCTCCTCTCTGGATCCTGTTCAATACATAAATTACTAGTGCAACTAATCAGTCAAGACAACTGCACACTTGACACTACAACCGTTCGGATGGCGTGTTCATGTCCATCTAGGTTGTGAACAACTATTCTTGTTCGCAAGTGACTGATAGAGTGATCTTCGGTTCGCCCGATGACGACCCACCCTATCTAAGTGCAGAACAACAGAACGTAGAACTTGTTTAATCTAACACGATTCTCATTCATAAAGGGCAAATGTGTAATAACATGCAAAGCCAAGCTTTCAGTATATAACACTAACAATAGACGCATAGTCGCGCGCGTCGAGGTGACCACAATGCGGTTGTTTGTGGCTGTCGCCGCTATCAAAAATTGAAAAGTGCATCAGATGGATGTCCACAATGCTCTTCTTCACGGTGACTTAGTTGAGAAGGTATACTTAAAGCCTCCCCCTGGCTTCCAGGCTGATGTGGCTGATCAGGTGTGTCGTTCTCTTTATGGGTTGAAGTAAGCTCCTCGGTGTTGGTTCGGTAAGCTTATTACTACCTCAACACAGTATGGTTTTTCTCAATCCTACCATGATTATTATTTGTTTACTCTTCATCGTGGTTTAATTAAATGTTTTGGTGTATGTGGATGATTTGACTATCCTTTGGGAGTGACTCTAAGTCTATCGCCACTTTTAAAAGTTATTTGAGTTGATGCTTTCACATGAAGGATTTGAGCTTTCTGAAGTGTTTATTGAGCAATGAGGTTGCCTGGAATTCTTGTGGTATTTTTCTTTGTCAGCAAAAATATGCCCTTGATATTATTTCAGAAGTTGGCTTGTTAGGAGGGAAGCCAGCTGATATTCCTCTCGAGCAGAATCATCGGCTGCCTCTTGCTAATGATTCACTATTGGAGGATCCTGAGAAGTATCTCCAATTAGTAGACCGTCTGATTTATTTGGTTGTTACTAGGCAAGAGTTGTCATACTCTGTTCATATGCTAGCTCAGTTTATGCATCAGCCACGCATGACTCATTGGGACGTTGCCCTTCGTGTGGTTCATTACTTGAAGGGTTCGTTCTGATTGTGATCTCAGTTCTATGGTTGGTGTGACTCAGATTGGGCAACCTGCCTTCTCACTCGTCGCTCTCTTACTGGGTGGTTTATCAGTTGGGTCAGTCTCATATTTTTTTGCCTACCAAGAAACAACATGATAGTCAGTATGGCAACCACTCTCTGTGAGCTAAAGTGGTTATGGGGTTTATTGTCTAGTCTTGGTATGTCGCTTTCCCAACCAATGCAGCTTTTCTGTGATAGTCAGTATGCTCTACATATCGCCACGAATCCTATTTTTCATTAGAGCACCAAACACATTGAGGTGGATTGCCACTTTGTTCGAGATGCACTTCACCAGGGTCTCATCTCTATCTGTCATGTTCCTACTGGCGGTCAATTGGCAGATATTTTTACCAAAGCCTTTGAGAAGCGCGAGTATGATTTTTTTCTTGGCAAGTTGCGCATTCGGAATCCGCTTGCTCCAACTTAAGGGATAGGTGTTAATGTACATTTTATGTATTTACATATTTAACCTTAGTCTCTTAGTTGTATTCAAAACCCTAATCATAGATATATATACATGGCGACTACTCTGCTCTCGGCATCACGGTTGGATGACCGAACATATCTTTGTTCTTCTATTTCTCATGATAAACATTTACTTTATTTACTTCTATTTTTATAAACTCTCTCTCTCTAAAAATTGGAAAAATCCCCAAATTTGAAGTCGCCTAGCCCTAGCCTCTCGTCTTCTTTGGGTGAGCCTCCTTTCCGGCTGTCACAGTTCTTGCGCTTTCAGCGAGCATCAGACTCGCACCAGGTCTGTCGGCACGGGCATGTCGGTTGCTCGCTTCTCCCTTCTCAGCGGTTCGACTCTTGTTTTCGAGCACCATGGTGAGTGATCTCAAGGCGGAGGGCGTCAGGCGTGATAGCCGGCGGTCGCTGCGGGCGTCCGCGGAGGTCTGTGGTGGCAGTCCAACCTTGTTCTTCTCCTTATTCGGCCTCCCCTGGAGTTGGGATGGTCGGGACTTCCGGCGGCGGTGGCGGTTTGAGTGCCGACCCCGGAGTTTGCATGGGGGACTGTGGTGGTGGATCGACTTGGGCGAGGCTGCGAATCCTGGAGGAGGCCTCAGATCTTTGGTCCGGTTTGGGCTATAGCTCTTTCGGCTTCTTCCCAGCGGGCCGCGTTTCGATTTTTGCTTGGTCGTGTTGGCACTAGGGCGGTTGTCCAGTGGGGAGGACGTAGTTTTCCTTAGTTTTAGCTTCTGTTGTGTGTTCTTTTGTTGGGTGTTCTGTTGTTTGTTGTACGTTAGTGTTTTCTTTTTCGGTTCTCCTGGTTGGGTGCTTCTCCCCTTGTGGGAGTTTCTTTCTCCTCTGGTGGGAGTTTGTTGTTTGTTTTTGTGTGTTGTGTTTTGCTTGTTATTGTTAGATAGGTTCTCAGCGGATTTGCTGGTTCTAGTCTGTATTTGTGTTTTTGATCTATCGTTTGGAAAAAAAAAAAAAATTGTAAAAAATAATTTATATGCAAGAAAACTTAGTGCGAATCCAAATTGATTGACACAATGCATAAATTAACCCGGTACCTATCAAGTCAGCTTGAATCTTGATGGGTTTAGCTTCGGTTCAATCCGAATTGGAATGCAATTTCAATTCCATCTACGTAGAATAGACACATATACTGTATCTTACAGACCATTTTCTCTCTCATACACACACAACACATCTTTTCAATTTTTAACGAGTGAGTAAGATAAGATGTCTGTTTGACTTGGACTCAATCACACGCTTGCACGCAAACACTATCACCATTCACCAACAACAATAATAACAATTTCACTCTATCTATCTACTACACTTTTACATTTCATTTTTATTATTTCCAACTATTTCCCCCCAATAACTCCTCTCCTTCTCCACCTTTTCAATTCACACTTTACAACCCATACTTACTGTTTAGACAATTCGTATAACCAAAACTAAAAGAAAAAAAAAAAAAGACCAACACTGACTTGTACGTGCAGCCACCGCAAGCGACGGCGATGGGCGGGCGTAGCCGCCGTCGAGTGACGTTATCTTTTGCCACGCTGGCGTTTCTTCTTCTTGCATCAATCCCAGTTCTGGGTTTCACCCCATCTCGCCACTTGAGTAAGTATATGATAAATTATATTTGTGTGTCTTTTTCTTAATTATCAGAAAATCAAGGCCTTTTTTTTCCGATTTGTAAATTACAAGAAGGTACAGAAAGTATGAAGAGGTTTTAATTTATGCTTATCTTTTTGCCGATTCACTCATTTTGTTAATACGAAATAACATTATTGTGTACACGCAAAATGTATTAACACTATTGGACATTGTAAAATGTAATTAAGCCCAAAAAATTTTCGCACTCTCGGAAAAATCTCTCTTCTATTTTGTTATTTTTAACTAAAATGAATGTTGAAATGTTTTATCTCAAGAAGAAAAAGAAAAAGAAAAATAAAAAAAGAAAGGAAACTGACATGTGTTATCTAAAAGGTCGTACACTGTACATCCCATACTCTTATCATCTGTGTGCTTCACACGCAATTCCAATTCTCCTTTTCTTTATTGGCCATAAAAAAATTAATATTTTATTTGGATGTGATTTAATTAGGTTTTGGAGTAAGGAAAATAAGAGAGGAAGTGGAGGTGGAGCGGCTAAATACGGCCAGACGGCGACTGGGTGGGCCCGGTTCATCTCCACCGGTTTGCAGATCCAAGTGCGGGAAATGCGGGCCGTGCAGCCCGGTTCACGTACCGGTTCAGCCCGGGATGAGTATGCCACTTGAGTATTATCCCGAGGCATGGAGATGTAAGTGTGGGAACAAACTGTTCATGCCTTAGAAGAAGATGACCCAAAAAATTGTTAGCATAATTAATATTAGTGGATTATTTCTGTATCTTTTGTTCAAAATTTATATTCGAATTACCAAAAAAATGCTATGCTGTTATGGT
>BKCP01004861.1:109855-142939 GCA_008636005.1 Striga asiatica
GTTTTGTAGCCCCTTTGTTTAGTACTTGAGTATTTTTGCTTTTTTCAAATTTTTAGATTATTGATGATGATAGTTATCTGTCGACAGAGTGTCTTGGGAATGTAATCTTTTGTTGAGATTGTTGAGTGGTTTTGTTTAGTTGTGTATCTTTTTGTTTCTTAGAAAATGATTTGCTAAAAATGAACTTTTCCCTCTTCTTTTTTTACTCTTTTTGAGCAAATTGCAGTAGTGCGACTTACGAATTAGCATTAAAGTAAGAAGGTAGTACGTTATGGGACACAGAATGAAACTAATGACTTGTAATTCAGATGGGATTTTTATGATTGTAGGCTTGTAGCAGCTTTGGTACATTTATATAAATTAGTTAATTGTCGGCAACACTTTATTCACTTGGGTAAGTATATCTTTAAAGTTGCCCAGTCGGCTTTCTTGTTTTAGTTACAAAGGATTCTTCGATCTGAAAAAGGAAAATTAAGGAATTGCATAAGAAAGTAAAGCTGTTTGATTAGTGTACCAGACGATTGTTGCCAACCTTCGATTATGATATACTGCAAGAAGGCCAACCTTCGATTATGATATACTGCAAGAAGGCGGTGTTCTGAGTAGAGCCGGTCCTATTAATTTTGAGGCCCTGGGCCACATATAAGAAATAATGCCTCAAGTACTTTTTTTTTAATAGTCAGACAGAGTTTGAAGGGACCCTTTAATGTTCGGCTCGCCCGCGAGTGACACCAAATCGTACTCGTGCAGAAAAAAAATAATACCAACAACGATCCAACATTTCTGTTGTTAAAAAAATAAAATTACAATTTTTAAAATATTTCAACCTCTCAACAAAGCTAAAAATAAATAAAAATCTAATAAAAAACTTATCATGAGTACAAAAGATAATGTCTTGACAAAGCTAATATTCCAACATTCTTTTTATAAAAAAAATAAAATTACAATTCATAAAATATTACAACCTCTCGATAAAGCTAAAAAAAAAAACAAATAAAATCTAACGGAAAACTTATCAAGCATACAAAAGATAATGTCTTGAGGCACTTTCACCTTGCAAAAGATAATGTCACTAGTGCTTCCACGAAAAAACAATGTCTCGAGAACAATATGTTAAGACCTTGACTCATGGTCAACAGAGCCACGTCAGCATGTGCATGGATGAGTTGGACGTGCATGAAGACAAGGAGCACCTGCCCAAGTGTCACCAACAGTACAAGGATAATGGCCGACCTAGCTGTCACCTAGCAAGGATCCAAAAGTGTAACCCTAGGGTTAATGATAAGTTAGATGTGTGGCCTAGATCATCCCAAGTGTCCATGAACCCTATAGGTTGTTGTTAACCAGCCGCCTCTTATATAGTATAGTAAGAGGAATTGAGATGTAGTATGAAAACTTTGAATACAAATGAAGAAAATGAAAGAACAAGAAAGCTGAATGCAAAAAGAACAAAATGAGTTTACCTAATATGGAGTTTGTTTTTGATCCTGTACATCACGTGCTTGCATTTTCTATTATGGCATCAGAGCCAGCTTTCTGATTTGCCTCTTTTCTTTAACCCTTTTTTTAAGCTCTTTTCAAAATGGCTACTGTCCCACAGCTTGACCCTATCGTGCAGCTACAAAATCAGCAAATCACCACAAAGCTCAATGAAACCAATTTCTTGGTTTGGGAGCAGCAGATCTTAACAACTATCAGAGGCCATGATTTGTTTGGTTTTCTCACAGGAGATACCCGTGCACCCGACAAGCTAACACAAGACCCTACTACTGGTGAAACCATTGTCAACAAAGTTTATCTTCACTGGGTGAAACAAGATCAACTGGTGGCTTCTTGGCTACTATCTTCTCTTTCAGAAAACATCTTGGTTACCACTGTTGGCCTCAATAATTCTAAGGAGATCTGGAATTGCTTGAAAAGGAGCTTTGCTAGTCATAGTCTAGCAAGACAGATGCAACTCAAGCTAGAGCTACAAACAATTGAGAAAGGAAATCTGAAAATCAAAGAGTTCTTCACCAAAATCAAAGGAGTTATTGATATGCTAGGAGCAGTTGGGTACAAGCTTTCTAAAAATGATCAAGTCCTTCACCTTTTACTGGGCTTGGCCAAGAATATAACCCAGTGGTGGTTAGCTTAACTTCAAGAGCTGAAGAATGCACTATGATGGAAGCCTACTCAGTTCTCTTAAGTTTGAGAGCAAGCTAGAAAGCCAAGAAATCTTCACTGAAACAGAAGCTCCTTTTTTGGCTGCCAATTTGGCAAATTTCCAGCCTAAAGGTCGAGGTTTTAATTCTTCAAGAGGCAGATCAGGCAATCAATTCACTGCTGTTAGAGGCCGAGGAAGAGCTGGTAATTACAGATGCCGTGGTGGAAGGACATTCCATGGACAAGGCAGGGCAAGGTGCCAAATCTGTAACTACAACAATCCTACAACAAAAGAATGCTATTTCAGATTTGATGCAAACTTTGTTGCCAGAAATCAAAATGGAGCAGGAGCCTCAAATCCTTCTACCAACACTGGTCTCTCAGCTCATGTTGCAAGTGTTAGCAGCTCCAATGACACAGCAGGCCAAGACTTTTACTGGTTCCCAGATTCAGGAGCCACTCATCACATCACAAATGACCTCAACAACTTGAACCTAGCCAGTGACTATCAAAGAAGTGAGAAAGTTTAAGCATCAAATGGAATAGGTATGCACATTGCTCATGTTGGTAATGCTATGTTAAAATGCCCAAATTCTACTCATTCACATGCATTTCTCCTTAACACTCTCATGCATGTACCTGAAATAACTAAAAACCTCCTTAGTGTCTCTCGGTTTGCAAAAGATAACAATGTCTTTTTTGAATTCTATCCATCCTTATGTTTTGTGAAGGATCTCAAGACTGGTGCACCTCTTCTTCAAGGAGCACTTAAAGATGGCCTTTATTGTTTCAAGCTCACCTCAGTTCCAGACCACATGCAGAATCCTTTACATGTTTTTCTTATTGTTTCCAAACCAGTTTGTAATTCTGTCTCTCAGAACATTGTTGATCTTAGTATTTGGCACCAAATACTTGGCCACCCTTCTTATGACCTTGTTAAAGCTGCTTTGAACAATGGAAGTATTTCCTTTCTTGAGAATAAAAGAAATGCATTTTGTGATGTGTGTATGCAATCAAAATTTCATAAACTGCCATTTACTGATTCTGTTCATGATGCTTATAAACCTTTTGATCTAATACACTTAGAGGGCCAGCTCCCATCACATCTTCTAAGGGTTTTAAGTATTATGTAAGCTTCATTGACCACAACACCAGGTTTATTTGGCTATACAATCTCAAAGCAAAATCTGACACTAAAAAAGTCTTTCTTCACTTCACAGCTTTAATCCAAAACCAATTTCACACCACTATAAAAACCTTCCAATGTGATGGTGGTGGTGAGTTTCAGTCCCTCAAGTCTTTATTTTCAGACATGGGAATTATATCTAGAATTCTTGCCCACACACACCTAAACAAAATGGCCTAGCTGAGAGAAAGCATAGGCATATTGTTCAAGTAGCCTTATCTTTGATTTCACAGTCTAACATCCCTTTATACTACTGGGACGAAGCTTTTTCTACAGCCTCTTACCTTATTAACAGGACACCTAATAAACTTTTACAAAACAAATCACCCTTTCAAGCCTTATACAATCAGACTCCGGATTATAAATTCTTGAAAAGTTTTGGCTGCCTTTGTTACCCTCATTTAAAACCCTATAACAAACACAAGTTTCAACCAAAGAGTTTGCCATCAGTCTTCATTGGGTACATCCCAAATCAAAGGTTACAAAGTCATGCTGCCCAATAAGAAAGTGATCATCTCCAGGCATGTCCTTTTTGATGAACATGTCTTTCCTCTTCATCATACAACAAAAGACAACAAGTCCATGCCAACACCCTCTCAACCCTCTTTAGTCTCAGCTCTTATTTTTCACTCTATATCTTTTGATACCTCTCCAACAAATAATACTCTTCAGCAACCACAAAATTGTCCTATTAACAACACACCCCCTCATTCACCTCACTCATCACCCAAGACATCTCAAAGCCACTCTCACAGCTCTTCTTCTACACGCTCCAGTCACCAGTCAACTCAATCATTACCTTCACCATATCAATCCCCTTCTGCTATTCCCATTGGGCAAATTATCATAGACTTACTAATAGAACAACCTGCTGCACCTAACTCTCATATTGCAGGTACTCATACAATGGTTACCAGATCTAAAGCTGGTATTTTTAAGCCCAAAGTACTTTCTGCCACCATCTCAGATTGCAAAGAACCATCATCTCACTCTGAGGCCTTCACTAAACCTGAATGGACTACAGCCATGAAAGAAGAGTTCAATGCTCTAAAAAGAAACAACACATGGACTTTGGTAGCCCCACCATCTGATCAGAATATTGTTGGCTGCAAATGGGTTTATAAACTTAAAACAAACCCTGATGGTACCATTTCCAGGTACAATGCAAGGCTTGTAGCCAAAGGCTACACCCAAGAAGCTGGGATTGATTATGCAGAGACTTTCAGTTCTGTAGTTAAGCCAACTACCATTAGAATTGTACTCCCCATTGCCACTTCTCTTGGTTGGGAACTTAAACAGATTGATGTCGACTATGCATTTTTGAATGGCACTTGAGATAGAGACATCTACATGCAGCAACCTCCAGGATTTGAAGTGGATTCTGACAAAGGTCTTGTTTGCAAGCTTCACAAGTCGCTTTATGGCTTAAAACAAGCATCTCGAGCATGGACCTCTACTTTCAGTGCAACCCTTTTATCCATTGGATTCTCCATCCCTAAAGCTGACACTTCATTATATTTCAAGCACACTTCAACATCATCAACATTCATCTTAGCATATGTTGATGATTTATAATCATCACAGGAAGTGATCCTACTGCCATTCAATCTACCATTGCTCTTTTAGCTGCTTCATTCTCTATCAAAGACCTTGGACCTTTAAATTTCTTCTTGGGTCCAAGTATAGGCATCTTCCTCAATCAATCTAAATACATTGATGACATCTTGGAAAGGGCTGGCATGATGGAGGGCTAAAGGTCTCTCCTCACCTATGATCTCTCATCCACCCCTATCCAAGGACCATGGCCAACCAATGTATGATGGATATCTTTACAGACAAACTGTTGGAGCCTTGCAATATGTTGCACTTTCCAGACCAGATATAGCATTCAGTGTCAACAGGGTTTGTTAATACAGGCATTCTCCCTTAGATAATCATTGGAAGGCAGTGAAAAAATATTGAGGTACTTGGCAGGAACAAGGGACTATGGTTTGAAAATTGATAAGTGCAAAGACTTCAACATAACTGGTTTTTCAGATGCTGATTGGGCCTCCAATCCTGATGATAGAAGATCAACCAGTGGACTACGTGTGTACATGAGAGGAAACTTGATTTCTTGGAGCTCTAAAAAGCAACATGTAGTCTCCAGATCATCCACTGAAGTTGAGTATAGGAGTGCAGCCCAAGTTATTTGTGAGATAGTGCGGATTCACTCACTTCTTGATGAGCTGAAGGTCAAATTCCAAAAGCGTAGTGTTGTCTGGGTGGATAATAGGGGTGCTGTGTGTTTATCTGCAAATCCAGTGAACCATTCAAGAACCAAACACCTAGAGAGTGATCTCCACTTCATAAGATAAAAGGTGGATTCAAAGATCATTGCAGTGAGGCACATCCCAGCAAGTGAACAAATAGCTGATCTCTTTACCAAGGCATTGTCTAGGCAATTCTTTGCATGCTTGAGAAATAAATTGAAACTATTTCCCTCCACATGCATAGAATTGAAGGGGAGTGTTAAGACCTTGACTCATTGTCAACAGAGCCACGTCGGCATGTGCATGGATGAGTTGGACGTGCATGAAGACAAGGAGCACCTGCCCAAGTGTCACCAACAATACAAGGATAATGGCTGAGCTAGCTGTCACCTAGCAAGGATCCAAAAGTGTAACCCTAGGTTTAATGATAAGTTAGATGTGTGTCCTAGATCATCCCAAGTGTCCATGAACCCTGTAGGTTGTTGTTAACCAGCCGCTTCTTATATAGTATAGTAAGAGGAATCGAGATGTAGTATGAAAACATTGAATGCAAATGAAGAAAATGAAAGAACAAGAAAGCTGAATGCAAAAAGAACAAAATGAGTTTACCTAATGTGGAGTTTGTTTTTGATCCTGTACATCACGTGCTTGCATTTTTTATTACAATACTGCGGCTACAAAATAATAATAGTGAAGAAATTACTTAAAAAGGCTTCTTCGGGCATTTTTAGCTGTAAAATCATCAATTATGTCTCCATAATCAAGATTTTCAATAATATCCTTCTCAATACTTAGAATAGCTAACCCGTTCAATCTATCTTGACTCATGGATGTTCTCAAATAAGATTTCAACAACTTCAATTTAGAAAAACTTCTTTCGGCGGATGCTACTGTTACAAGCAAAGTCAATAATAATCTATACGCAATCATAACATGGGGGAACATATCCATATCTTTTGCAAATTTCATTATTTTAATAAATGTCCATGGCTCATTTTTTTCATATGAATCATCAGGTAACATTAGTTGCAATACTTGTAATTTTGAACATAAGCGTTTCCCATGAATGTCCGAAACATCATTAACTTTTAAAGCCACTTCAAGATTCATACAAGATTTTTTCAATTCCTCATCATCCAGTGAAACTAATGTTGCCGCAGCAAATAAGAAACCAAACATAGATTGGAAAAATTGCATTTGTTCAAACCTGTTTTTTAGTTGAGAAATAGCCATGTCGACTACAACAAGAAATAATCAGTTCTAAATGATTCTTGAGCTGAGTGCTCTTCTCTTTCAGTGTGTACAATTTCATCAAAATGCCTTTTTCTACATATACGGCGTTTTTCTGGAAACACAGGTTCAATTCCCATTTTATTAGCAATCTCTTTAGCAGTAATCATAGCAGAATCAAATCCACTATTCCTATATTTCTCAAAGCATGAAATAAGTCCATTCAAACATTTCACGGCAACATCAATACGCATGTCCTCAGATTGTAGTGTTTTACCAGCCATGTTAATTTTATCCAAAACATCATACCAAACAACCAAACTCAACAAAAGTTCGAAACTAGAAAGTTCACCTGATGCTAAGCTTTCAGCATCCCTACTCAATTTGGGATCTTCACTAATTTCAGGTAATTTATATAAAGCGTCTCTTATTTGAAGTATTTGAGATTTTATGGCTTTGACACTTCCAATATGACTCTTCCAACGTGTAGTAGAAAGTGATTTCAAAGTTAAACCATCAACATATTCAACCAAAAGATTCCAACGCTTTGTTGAATTTGCAAACACTGTATATATGTATTGACATGCCCCAAAAAATGATTTTGCTTTTAAGCAAGATTTAACCATATCGCAAAGTGTCAAGTTAAGGCAATGTGCACCACATGGCCTGTAAAAGGCTCTAGGATTTATGTCAAGTAATCGTTTTTGAACGCCTTGGTCTTTTCCTTTCATATTAGAACCATTATCATAGCCTTTCCTTCTCACATTATCAATGTTCAGATCAAGTGTTTTGAGCACGTCTTGCAATTCATTAAAAAGCCCCAACCCAGAAGTATCCTCCACATGTATAATCTCTAAGAAAAACTCTTCAACTCGTATAGGATTGATCGACACATCAACACATCTTATAATCAAAGTCGTCTGTTCTTTGTGACTTGCATCAGGTGTACAATCAAGTATCTCAGAGAAAAACTTGGATTTTTTAATTTTTTCAACAATCACACTCTTCACTTTAGATGCTAAGGTAACAATCAACTCATTTTGAATTTTATGACTAAGGTAATGATTATGAACTTTTTTATCTCTAATAAGTTGAAAATGATCTCGCATTATTGGATCAAACTCCGCAATCATCTCGAGTAGGCCTTTAAAGTTACCATTTGAATCTTCATATGGTTTTTCTTTTGTACCACGAAAGGCCATGTTATTTGTAGCAAGACATTTAACGATAACAATAATTCTAAGCATTACATCTCTTCAATGTGAAGTCTCTTTTTTTATTTGAACTTGCAATTCTTTATCAATAGTTTGACTCTTTTACAATCTAGCCTTTAGTTCAACCCACGCTCTCATGTTAGGAAGGTGTTCGACATTATTTTCATGTTCAATAAGCTTCGCACCCATATGTTTCCAATCTTTGCCCTCACTAGCTAATTGACTTCTTGATGGCATATTTTTAAACAGCTTGCAACAAAAACAAAACACTTTATCTAATTCTTTCGAGTATATTAACCATTTTCTATCACAAGTCTCTCCACTTGATATTGTTCACACATAAAATGCATTAGCGTGCCTAGAAATTCCATCAAGAGGGTATTGAAAATTAGATTCTATTTTAGGTCCAGTTTCCACTAATAAACATCGCATTTTTTCATCTAAAGAATCCCAAACTCTAGGATCAAATATATTTACAAATCTTTTCTCTTCACCAACAACTTCGGAAGCTCTAGCCTCATTTTTATCATTTTGATTCTCACTTGGATCATTGGTACCTTCATTCACGTCATTATCGGATACATTTTCTTGTGGATTATCTTCTATCGTGTTTGTTTCAATTGGAACATCATTCTTTTTAAGAATGAATTTATCCAATGAACCTTTTAAAGATTGAGTCATATCCTAATTGGTTTTCTTTTTTTTCCTCTTTTGATATCCAAATAATTGTTTTCTCGAAATCATTTGTTTCAAATAATCAAAACAATAAATATAAATCTCAATCAATTGTCACAAAGAATTATAAGTTTCAAATAATAACAAGTTAACACTTAACAGTTATCACAACTTACAACTTATTTATCCCAATGAGCAGCAAAAAATAAGTTTAGAAATCTACTAACCCAAGCTAATCACTAATACACATGAAGTGGAAGACTACCAAACAGAGCAAAAATATAAATCAAGTAAAATGAAAATAAATTTTTAGTTAATTCAAATATTGAATTAAAAAAAAAAAAGATTAAATTCTCAAAACAAGTAAACAGATAAAATCAATACAGATAAACAAGCAATTGATATAAATAGCCAATTTAGAAATCAAACTAAAAATCGAGAATAAAAAACCAAAAGAATTACTTTTTGTTCACCTTAAATTCTTAGTCACCTCGGTGAAAGCGGGGAGACTGCGGCCCAGGCCCAACGGAAGGCCGAAGGCGCCGACGGTGATGAACTGATGATGTTACTTGTTAGGTCCGGGTGTGGACTTGTGGCAAAAGGCGAGCCGGGCGACGGGGCGAGGTAAACGTAACAAATTATTAATTTTGCTGATCAATTTTTTGCAAAAATAAAAGATTCAAAAATAGAAAAAATATTTTGCTGGAAATAAGAAAATAAATTGATCAATTTCTTAACTGATCAATTTTTACCAAAGTAAATAAAAGATTCAAAATATCTAGATCTCTAAAATTAATGAAAGTAACAAATTAACAATTTTGCTGATGACTGATGATTGATTTGAAGCAATTGGAGATGAAATGCTGAATATAAAAAACAAAGATTGAAAAGGCTATTTATAATCTATAGAATTGATTAACTTATCGTTTGAATTTTGGGACGAGAGTCGAGAATAATATGCTGAAGTGAGGGAAGTTGGCCATTGGGCGTTGCCCGTTGGGAAGACTGGAGAGCGAAGACGGAAGATGATAAGCCTTCTTGTTCGTAATCTTCACTAATTTTGGGGCTTTTGTTTACAATTATTTTTTTTTTTTAAATTCCTGAGATGTTAGCAACAAGGACTAAAGGGGCCGGCTAGTTTGTGTAGTGACTAGTGAATATGGGCTTTTAATTTTATTTACAATTTTACATTTAGTTGGGCCCAAACAATGATGAATATATACATATATATAGTAGAATGTATAGCTAGTGGTGCCCCTTTATTTAGTTGAGCCCTGGGCCGTAGCCAAGCTGCCCTGAGCCTGGGTCGGCTCTGTGTTTTTGTTGCAAGCTGTTTAAAAATATGCCATCAAGAAGTCAATTAGCTAGTGAGGGGAGCAAAGATTGGAAACATATGGTTGTGAAGCTTATTGAACATGAAAATAGTGTCGAACACCTTTCTAACATGAGAGTGTGGGTTGAACTAAAGGCTAGATTGGAAAAGAGTCAAACTATTGATAAAGAATTGCAAGATCAAATAAAAAAAAGAGACTTCACATTGGAGAGATGTAATGCTTAGAATTATTGTTGTCGTTAAATGTCTTGCTTCAAATAACATGGCCTTTCGTATGATGTTTTGGATAAAATTAACATGGCTAGTAAAACACTACAATCTGAGGACATGCGTATTGATGTTGCCGTGAAATGTTTGAATGGACTTATTTCATACTTTGAGAAATATAAGAATAGTGGATTTGATTCTGCTATGATTACTGCTAAAGAGATTGCTAATAAAATGGGAATTGAACCTGTGTTTCTGGAAAAACGCCGTATATGTAGAAAAAGGCATTTTTGATGAAATTGTACACACTGAAAGAGAAGATCACTTAGCTCAAGAATCATTTAGAACTGATTATTTTCTTGTTGTAGTCGACATGGCTATTTCTCAACTAAAAAACAAGTTTGAACAAATGCAATTTTTCAAATCTATGTTTGGTTTCTTAAATGATGCGGCAACATTAGTTTCACTGGATGATGAGGAATTGAAAAAATCTTGTATGAATCTTGAAGTTGCTTTAAAAGTTAATGATGTTTCGGACATTGATGGGAAATGCTTACGTTCAGAATTACAAGTATTGCAACTAATGTTACCTGATGAATCATATGAAAAAAATGAGCCATGAACATCCATTAAAATAATGCAATTTGAAAAAGATATGGATATGTTCCCCCATGTTATGGTTGCGTATAGATTATTATTGACTTTGCCTGTAGCAGTAGCATCCGCCGAAAGAAGTTTTTCTAAATTGAAGTTGTTGAAATCTTATTTGAGAACATCCATGAGTCAAGATAGATTGGACGGGTTAGCTATTCTAAGTATTGAGAAGGATATTATTGAAAATCTTGATTATGGAGACATAATTGATGATTTTGCAGCTAAAAATGCCCGAAGGAGCCTTTTTAAGTAATTTCTTCACTATTATTATTTTGTAGCCGCAGTATAGTTCTCGAGACATTGTTTTTTCGTTGAAGCACTAGTGACATTATCTTTTGCAAGGTGAAAGTGCCTCAAGACATTATCTTTTTTATGCATGATAAGTTTTCTGTTAGATTTTATTTGTTTTTAGCTTTATCGAGAGGTTGTAATATTTTATGAATTGTAATTTTATTTTTTTTTTATAAAAAGAATGTTGGAATATTAGCTTTGTCAAGACATTATCTTTTGTCCTCGTGATAAGTTTTTTATTAGATTTTTATTTATTTTTAGCTTTGTTGAGAGGTTGAAATATTTTAAAAATTGTAATTTTATTTTTTTAACAAAAGGAATGTTGGATCGTTGTTTGTATTATTTAAAATGTATTATTTTTTTTTCTGCACGAGAACGATTTGGAGTCACTTGTGGGCGAGCCGAACATTAAAGGGCNAGTACTTGGGGCATTATTTTTTATATGTGGCCCAGGGCCTCAAAATTTATAGGACCGACTCTGCAAAAACAATGCACTTTATCTAATTCTCTCGAGTATATTAACCATTTTCTATCACAAGTCTCTCCACTTGATATTATTCGTACATAAAATGCATTAGAAAAGTGCCTAGAAATTCCATCAAGGGGGTATTGAAAATTGGATTTTCTTTTAGGTCCCGTTTTCACTAATAAACATCGCATTTTTTCATCTAAAGAATCCCAAACTCGAGGATCAAATATATTTACAAATCTTTTCTCTTCACCAACAACTTCGAAAGCTCTAGCCTCATTTTTATCATTTTGATTCTCACTTGGATCATCGGTACCTTCATTCACGTCATTATTGGTTATATTTTCTTGTGGATTATCTTCTATTGTGTTAGTTTCAATTGGAACATCATTCTTTTAAAGAATGAATTTATCTATTGAACCTTTTAAAGATTGAGTTATATTTTCTTGTGGTTATATTTTATTGGTTATATTTTCTTGTGGTTATATTTTATTGGTTATATTTTCTTGTGGTTTTCTTTTTTTTCCTCTTTTGATATCCAGATAATTGTTTTCTCGAAATCATTTGTTTCAAATAATCAAAACACTAAATATAAATCCCAATCAATTATCACAAAGAATCATAAATTTCAAATAATAACAAGTTAACACTTAACAGTTATCACAACTTACAACTTATTTATCCCAATAAGCAGCAAAAAATAAGTTTAGAAATCCACTAACCCAAGCTAATCACTAATACACATGAAGTGGAAGACTACCAAACAGAGCAAAAATATAAATCAAGTAAAATGAAAATAAATTTTTAGTTAATTCAAATATTGAATTAAACAAAAGAGATTAAATTCTCAAAATAAGTAAACAGATAAAATCAATACAGATAAACAAGCAATTGATATAAATAGCCAATTTAGAAATCAAACTAAAAATCGAGAATAAAAAACAAAAAGAATTACTTTTTGTTCACCTTAAATTCTTAATCACCTCGGTAAAGGCGGGGAGACTGCGGCCCAGGCCCAGCGGAAGGCCGAAGGCGCCGACGGTGATGAACTGATGATGTTACTTGTTAGGTCCGTGTGTGGACTTGTGGCAAAAGGCGAGCCGGGCGACAGGGCGAGGTAAACGTAACAAATTAACAATTTTGCTGATCAATTTTTCGCAAAAATAAAAGATTCAAAAATAGAAAAAAATATTTTGCTGGAAATAAGAAAATAAATTGATCAATTTCTTAACTAATCAATGTTTTTCAAAGTAAATAAAAGATTCAAAATATCTAGATCTCTAAAATTAATGGAAGTAACAAATTAAAAATTTTGCTGATGACTGATGATTGATTTGAAGCAATTGAAGATAAAATGCTGAATATTAAAAACAAAGATTGAAAAGGCTATTTATAATCTATAGAATTGATTAACTTACCGTTTGAATTTTGGGATGAGAGTCGAGAATAATATGCTGAAGTGACTGAAGTTGGCCGTTGGGCGTTGCCCGTTGGGAAGACTGAAGAGCGAAGATGGAAGATGATAAGCCTTCTTGTTCGTAATCTTCACTAATTTTGGAGCTTTTGTTTACATCTTTTTTTTAATTCCTGAGATGTTGGCAGTAAGGACTAAATGGCCGCCTAGTTTGTGTAGTGACTAGTGAATATGGGCTTTTAATTTTATTTACAATTTTACATTTAGTTGGGCCCAAACAATGATGAATATATACATATATATAGTAGAATGTATAGCTGGTGGTGCCCCTTTATTTAGTTGGGCCATGGGCCGTAGCCCAAGCTGCCCTGGGCCTGGGCCGGCTCTGATCGTGCGTGTGTATCTCTCCTTCTCTCTTGTCTATCGCTCTCGTCTACATATGACTAGGTCGAAAGTCTTTTCATCATCATCATCATCAATCTCACGAGAGAAAAGATATTTCAAGCCCCTGTTCTTCCAGCAATAAAAAAAAAAAAAAAGCTCTTATAATTATTTCCGGCCATCATTGTTTCCGGAGACCAGCGGAACCTCCATCACCATCGAACAGAAAAACTTCTCTCTTCATCTTCATCAACATCGCGACACCCTCGATCGATCGACGAGCAGTACCCTTTCGGGCGACATCTGAACATCACGTGTATCAATCTTGTTGGCGACCAATAAACACCCGCCTCAGTCCATCGTTTCGCCGGATTTTCAGCCCCGTTAGTCCATTTTTCAGGGCAGCAGAAGCACCGAGCAGCAGCGGGCCCTTACCATAGCAGTAGTGGGCCTCTCCATTTCACTCGAGCAGCAGCGAGTCACACGGATAGCCCCTTGTTGCCGAGAGTTGCAGCGGTGAACCGAGAAAAAGAAAGCCGGGAGCTGAGCCGTTTTCCGGGTTCTTCAGTCGACCGTTTTTCCGCTCTCGTTTCAGCCCTTCATTTATCCTTTAAAGGAGATTCCGAGGAATCGAGCCCTCGAGTTTCCACATAAGCGACACTCATCCCACTAGCAGAACCAAAATATCCAGGTGGGTTTATTTAAAATGTTATGCCGTAATTGTTGTTTATGTCTGCTTGTGGTATGATCAATGTATGTAGGTGAACCAAGTAGCCTTCGATGTGAGCTGTACTAGCCGTCGAACGTTATCCCCGTAGCTATAGAACGGACCCCGTTGGGATAATCTGCTCTTTTCGTCCTGAGCGAAGGACGCATCGCTTGTAAGACCAGGGCGGAGCTCGACCGACGATAAGTACCCCGTCGTAAGACCAGGTGGAACTCGGCCGTCGGGGGAGACTCCTACTGTTGGGACAACGTTATAAGGCCTAAGCAGGCATACGATACGTAAGGCCTACGCAGGCATATGATACGTGGACCAGCAGTAGTCTATGCGTAGGTGTGCACATGATAACAAACTTTGGATATGAGATGGGATAGTTTATTGATTCGTATACATGCTGCGACCATACTTGATTTATATTACTTGATATTTATGTGCATAGTGAGCCGGATTCCAAATGTGCTCATCCCCACTTTTTCTTCACAGACGCAGGTTAAGCAGGTTGCGGGCACGGCGAAGCGAGGCGAGTGGTGGTCGGTCTAGATGACTAGACCATTGATTGTATTGCTTCCGCTATTTGAATTTATTTATGATTTATGAACTTGGGAGATTATAAAACTTGGAATAATTATGATGATTTGAAACATTGTTGGGGAGATGCCCCGTTGTCATTGCTATGTCATTTGATTATGGTTGATAACTCGGTTTTGGTATTTATCCTTGGGATGAAACCTTTGATGAGGTGTTGATTTATGTTTTGATGTCATTGCTATGACCGTATATTATGATGATGACTGTTATATATGATATTGATTTTAAAATAAATGAGTAACGCCACAAAAGTTTTAAATGGAGTTTTAAAAATTAAATTGATTTTTCTGAAAAACTATGGATTATAATAATAATAATAATTTAGTATTTGCCTAGCTAATTGATTGACCATGATGCCTCAATATAACGAAAATCAAATTATTTATTGTATTTTATGCAATTAATAATAGTGATTCATTTATACTTAAATAGTTTATATTATATTGTTCATTTATTTATGGTCAAATTTTTAAAATGTGATATGTCAATTTATAATTTCTAATATATATACTGTTCATATATTTTTATATAACACTTTATTTACGTATTTGCATGTACACGGGTTAGAATATTAGTATAAACTATTTCCAACCTTTAATTGAATATGAATCCAACCAGTTATGATTCAATTTAATTAGTTAAAGTGAGTTATTTTGATTAATATTTATCGAGTGGATAATTTTGAGTTTATATATAAATATATTTAAAATGTAGTTATTGAACTTGATGTGATGTAAAAGTAGAAAATAAATTATGCAAAGTGACGGATAGTTATAAATTTTGTAAGTGGATGAATAGTGAACTAAAATTGATAAGGGGATGATTGTATATTGATTCAACTAGTTTTTGATTGGTTTTTTTGAACCATAGTTAATTTTAAAAAAATGTGGTATAGTTAGTGTTAGTGGATATTTAATTTTAAGTTAAAATATTATTTAAAATAAAATTCAATTGAAAATAAAATAATTAATGTTTATTTGATTTAAAAGTAGAAGAAAAATGATTGGAAGTGATGGTTAGTTAAAATTATGTGAGTGAATGAATAGTGAATGCAAGTTGATGTGATGTGTAGAATGATTGGTTGATATTATTTAATTATATTGATAATATTGGAGATAGTAGTTATAAAATGTAGGAGTTGAGTTGATTTGAGTTGAATTTTAAATGTATTTGTGGAAAATAAAGTAATCTGATCAGTCAAAACCAATTAAAACTGGTTATGATCCATATGCAATAACGCCCTTAGCACCAGGAAAGATTGTATGTATATATATATATACATACAGGTTTGATTATTTTTTAAATAGTAATTATTTCCTTAAAAAAAAATCTATTTACTATTTTGGGAAATTATTTAACAATATATGGTATATATCAAATGATCACTTATGAAAAGTGTGGCTCATTAATTAAGATATATTTTAAGATACCTTAATTATTAAAATCATGTGAATTAATTAATATATGGTATAAAGTAGACGAATTTATTTTTGGGATTGATGGTTATTTCTATAAGAAATAAATTAATAAATATATGGTATAAAGTAAGAAAATTTATTCGGGTTATCAAAATAATTATTTTATAGAATCGCGTTATAGTCAAATCGAATTTCTTAATAAAAATTTTAAGATGACGCATATTTTGAAACGAATATACTGTGTTTTATTATCAGTTATATGCAACAGGCGGGTTTTGTACTAAAGTAGATTTCGAATTTTCCCATATTTTTTCCTATTGAATAAGGTTTTGTCAAAATAATATATATGCAATTTGACGTTAAGATTTTGTATTAAATTAAAAAAAAAAAATAAATAAATAAACTTGTAGAAGTATTTTGCAAAGTTGGGGAGCATAATTTACTGCAATTTGATGAGACAAGTTGGGGTAGAGCACACATGGAGTAGACACCTAATAACATTAACGTCAATCAGTTTCCCCATTCCCACACCTTTCTCGCCAGTGCACCTCAGTATTCAAATTTTAGGAAAAGTTAAACGATGAGCTATGGAAAAGCAAAACAAGGAGAAAATTATTTGAATTGATATTTGATATGACTATTTTCACTAGAAAACAAAGAAAATAAAACAAAACCTCTAATCATGTAAATTATGAAACGTGTCAATGTATTGAGTCTCAAATTCAGTGATTAGTTTGGCAATAAATAGTCCGTAAGTGTATGTTTGGATCATAGCTTTTAAACCCGAGTCGATTGGTTTTTGAGTCACCAGGTCACTGATTCAATCGTCAGGTCACCGAATCAATTGCTGAATCAGATAATTAATTTAAAATTTTTTAAAATTATATATATAGTATTTTTAACATATAAATATACATAAAATTAACAAAAATAAATGTTTTGTATAAAAAATTTGTACATTTAAGTGTTAATAATATTGTATCTCACAATATATATTTACTATATCATTATATTTACATAGTTTTTATTTTTTATATAAAAAAATATAAAACAAATAAAAAATTTATGGAGACCGGGTCAACTGGGTTGACCCAGTCGGGTCAAGGCCGAGTTGGCCGAGTTTTGACTGGGTTTGACCGGGTCCATTGTTACCCGGTCTAAATAGCCCACCCGGACCGGTTTCGGCTCCGGGTCGACCCGTCGGGCCAGTCCGGGTCACAAAATACTGAAAAGTACTACCCTTGAGAAGTAGGGTTATTTACTTATTTCACTCTGTCACAACTCACAACCACGGGAAACTTNAAGTTTGTATTACCTGAAATAGAAACTAAAATCTTGCATAAAATTTTTAAAATTATTACATTTGGTAATCTTTTTTAAAAATTTTCAAACAATCCCCACCTCTAGAAATTAATGAATCAATTTATCATATAAAGTTGATAAAATAAATCAGATTTTGGTATAAAGTAGGCAATTTTATTTGAGGTATCTGATAATCATTTTTATTTTCGGTAGAAAATGTGTTGTTATTAATAAATGTCTGAATTTATAGTATAAAGTGGACGATTTTATTTTGGTATAAAATATCCAAATTTAAATGGTATGAATTTTATTTGGTATAGATATTAGTATACTTGGAGATTTTGAAAATAAAAATTATCAGTATAAATTTTATTTAGTATAGTATGAAAGTCTAATTTTAGATTGATTTCTTATAAAATCAAGATAATATGATTCTCAAATTTTGGCATATCCCCACTGGTAGAATATCATTGTGAGTTGTCTCACATCGTTTATACATGAAAAATAGGTCTAACTTATAAGTTTGGTGTGCTACTCCGCCTACTAACAATTGGTTTTGGGATGTAACCTCACTATGGCTCATCAAGGCTCACCCTGTTATGGTGCGCTTCACGTGCGTGGGATTGGAGCCGTTTCTCCCATTTCTTACATGGTATCAGAGCGATGTGCGATGACGTAACCGTCACCCAGTTCAGTTGGGCTTGGGCCTCGTATAAAGGACTCACAAGTGAGTGGGCATGTTAGAATATTACTTACTTGTTAGTTGTCACACATCGTTTATATAGAAAAAATAGACCTAACTTATAAACCTAGTGGGCCTCTCCTACTTTCACCAATTAATTTTGGGATGAAACTTCATTATGGCTCATCTGGGTTCACCCTATTATGGTGCGCTTCACGTAAATGAGACCGCACCCGTCACCCCTGTTTCTTACACCCATAATAATTTGTCATAATATATTGATGGTAATTCGGTAAATTTTTATGTATTCCTGTTGAAAATTAGAAAGATCTTTGAACAAACATTGGTTAATAAAATTTAAAATTTGTAATTACTTTTGCAGAAACAATGACGTCCTTCTTTGCGGCAACCACAACAATATTATAAAACGATATAAAGAGGGTCATAGCTTATTCAACATGCAGTCAATTAGGCTATATGCTCTTTGCCGCCCATTGCTACTAAATCACCACCACCTCAGGTTAAACTGGTGCTTGTCATTGCATCAGGGACCGTTGCAAACCCTCGATCCAAGAAAATTATTGTCCGCTGATGAGGAGGATTACATGAACAATGGTGCACACGCCGATTTTAGTGAGCATTTATTATAGCACATCCTGCACATTCCCATCTCGAGGGACGATTCGGATGGTATCGCCAGAGAACACGTGCCGATTGCCTGGATGCTCAGTTCGCCGGTCGTGTCGCATGTACGCATGGTGGCGGTTGCGATCACTGCGTAAGTCTCCTTGCGCGGCGTTAGTCTCTCAAATGTGCTCGCGTGGGGCTGCGCGTCGTGGCTGCTTTGTGCAGTTGCGGTGCTTGGCTGCAATCGGCGACACGATTACAAAAGAACACCCTATAGTACATGTCGACCCCAGTGACGTGTTTGTAGAAGAGAATAACCCAACATGATCTTTGCTCCTAGCGAGACCGCGCGACGCCCGCTCCCAGTGCCTGATACACAGCGACCACTCGACCCAGTTATCAGCGCACGAGAACGCGAGACCCGCAGTGTCCCAGCACATCGACTGCGCGACACGCCAGCGCCCTGCAATCGCGCGACCCCGCAGCACACTCGCGTGACCCGAGACTGTCTAATTTAGTCATGGTAAAGAAAGGCAAAGCAGGTGGCAGATGTGAACCAATTTCAGAGACCTTAACATGGAATGCCCTAAAGATCACTATCCGCTGCTAATAGTAGACCGATTGGTGGACTCAACGACAGACTGAGAGATTCTCAACTTGATGGACACCTTGCAAATATACCGTCAGATACCTCTATCAATATAAAATCAAAAGCGAGTTATCCTTAGGACGTCTAAAGGAACATATACTGTTATGTGGTAATTTGTTTTGGGCTTAAGAACGCAGGAGCAACCTACCAGAGGCGGGTGGATCGGATGTTCTAGGGCTAGGTCGGACGGAATATGGAGGTCCATTGCAGCCTCTCTGATGCTTGCATACTTGAGACCAGCATCGCCAGATCCGGGTTCCACCATCATTGGAAAACGAGTTGCATTCAACACATCTTCCGTGAAAAAGGATCGAGTTGATCTCTTGAAATATGTTTTCTTTCTGTTTTCTGTTCTGCTTCAAACGATGTCAATGAGTGAGCTTATGTGAATAAAGTTGCGGTTCACGAAAATTATTGGATAGGTATTCTTCTAGGACCTCATCTGAAAATGAGGAATTAGTTGATAAATTTGAACAATAAAGTAATTGAACAACAAATCTAGAAAATTGCGATTTATATATATATATATATATAGGGGATTTATTGTGTAGTCCAAATTTGGATTCCAAAATTTAAATGTTAAAGAACTAATAATTCATAACTTACAGGTCAATATTAACATTGACGTAAATGGAATTGTCAATTATTTTTAGTTTAATAAATTACTCAACTATTTAAATTTTTTGATTTGGATGTTTTATAAAATAAATTCATTTTAATTAATGAAACAACGTAACTTTTAAATTATACTTATTAGTCAGATAGATTTTTAAATATATGATAAAACTTTACCAAAATAATTATTTTATGGAATCATATTGTAGTCAAATCAAAGTTTTGAATAAAAATTTTAAAATGACTCTTATCTTGAAATGATTATAATATTTATTACCAGTTATGTGCACCATAAGGGTTGTGTATTAATTTTAAATAGACACGATGCAATTTTGCAAATTTAAGTTTCATATAACATTTTCAATAAATTTATATAGGTACATACTAATTCCATACCATAAATTTATAAATATTATTTAATGACTATATTTAATTTATAAAAATGAATATATCTTACCTTTACATCGCCCGAGATTTTTACTAGTTACTATATAATAAGGCCAATGATTTACGAAAATAGTAAATAAAATCCCACCTAAACATTTTAAAAGTACGAAATTCATAATTTTTTTAAAATAATTTAAATTTTAAAATTTTAAATGAAAATAAGTATAGATTTTATTTCCTTCATCATAGAGGTTAGTTCAAAATTAGTTAAAGTAACTACTTTTTTATTTAAACTATAGAAATTTGTCGGCCCTTTTTCCCCTTCTCTCTCTAAAATCGAAACACTCGGCCCTTTTCCCCAAATTTGCGCCGCGCGTGCCTCCTCTCCAGCGGACCCGCCCTTTATTATGTTGACCATCTTCTAATTTGCCCTGGTTCGTCGTCGGAGATCTGGATGCTTGTGGCTTATCTCTCCGCGCCGTGGATTTCGACCTCTCCGGTTTGCCATGGCGGGACGTCGAGGGCTGGAAGGTCCATTTCTCTTGCAGCGACGGTTGTTACCAGCAGCCTTGCGGTGGTCGGGGCGAAGGACTGTACTTGGGCTCCCTTTAATTCGACCTTCTTTGGTATTGGGAAGGTCGTTTCCTCCGACGGCGTCCGAGGTGGANGTGTTTTTAGATGTGTGCTTGTTTGATGTGTTTAGGTTTGTGTGTTTGTTTGTTTTGTTCTGTGTTTTGTTTCTTTTCTCCTGATTGGGAGTCCACTATCTCCACTTGTGGGAGTTTATGTTTTTGTTCTAGTGTTGCTAGTTAGGTTTGGCTTGTTTAGCCTTCTAGGCTACGATCGTCTCGACTCGTAGGCCTCCCTGTCTCAACCTTTGGTTGTTTGTTTCGGTCATTTGGCCGCTTATGTTTTTTTGTGGTTTTATTAATACAATCTGCCGTTTGAAAAAAAAAATAAAAAACTATTTTTTTTATTCCATTCGGATCTTTTTGGAACATAATTCCTTTTTTTCCTTATTGTGGATAATGTTATCTTTTTTTTTTTTCAAACAAAAACATTGCTTCATTTCTTTAGATATTGTTTCAAATTTAATTTCAATATCATTAATTAGAAATTTTCAAATACGTAACATATGAGTTTTCACTTTTATCATACTTCTGTATTCTTTTTTATAATTTTGTAATGTTTATATCATCTTACTCTTTTTCATTTTAATCTTTTCCCTTTTTTCCGCTTTCAACTTTTTAATATGTTGAAAATCATTTATATTGAAATTTTTATCAGGTTTGAAAAACTTGACCGTCTTTGTTTATACTTGTAATTGCGTTCACCAATTAATAAAACTATTAATTTATTTGTTTCACAGAAAATATAAAGCTTGAACCAGTAAAATTTAAAATACACAGTGTTTGGATAAATTTAGAGAAACCTTTATATCTAAAAATAGGATGGAACATTAAATTTCTTTAATAAGTTAACCTTTATAGCGACACGACGTGGGAGAGCGAGGATGAGATTTGAACGAAGTATCCAAACTTTGTATTTTGAGTTGTCTTTTGAAATTTTCGAGGACGCAAATCTTTGTAGGAGGGTAGAGTGTAGTGTCACGTTCGTTTAATAAGAGCAAGTTCAGTTTATTCTCATGCATGCATTTCATATCATTTAATTTGTTAGCTCGACTAAAATCTATTAAGCTCATTAAATTGTGTAGATGTCCTCATCTACCTAATTTTTTCTAAGTTATTAATCCATAACTAAGTGTTCAAAAATCTTTCCAAATTTAAGTTCAAGTGTAACTTACTTTTCTTGCCTTTTCTAGCCAATTTTTCCAAGCATAGAACAAGAATTTTCGGCCATTTGGGCAAGAAAAAAACCCGGCCCTTGAAAGCTTCAAAAAGCCGCCCATTTTAGCTAAAGGAAATAGCACCAATTTTTATTTAAATTTCAAACCTCTTTGTATCCATTTTTGGTAACTAATTTTGATCTTGGTAACCCCTTCAATCAGCCAAAATCAAGCCAAGAGACTCCCTATTTTCGGCAAAGANNNNAAAAAAAGATCATCCTAACTTGTTTCCCCTCCTCCAAGACACATATTTTAAACCAAAACTTCATCCTTTCGACCCTTTTGAAGTAGCAAAAGAATTCTCCAAAATCACTCCATCTCCCCGGCAAAAATTCGAGCACCAACCTTTTCCGGCGACAAGACCCGAGCCGAGGCGAGCCCCAACACGAGCGCACCAAGGGCGAAACCCAAGAGTCACTCATCCGCGAGCGAGCAGTGACGAGAAGCTGGGACGAGCCCTCGTCCATGGATCACCAAGGATAAGCTGCCGAGGCCGTGAGTGAGATAGCGCGTAGCCGAGTCTTCAACCCTCAATCCGATATCCTTTCTTTTAAACTCGAGAAGAAAGGTAAATCTTCTAAGAAAATTTATATTGATTCTTTCCCAAGAATCATGCTTGAATTGTATAAGAAGATATGAGATTTATTCAATAATTTGATTCATGCCATAAGTTTTAATTCAATCCGAGTTTTTTTTTTTTTTAAGCATAGGTTGATTATGTTTTCCCTTCGTTCTGTATGATGTTCCATTGTTATTTTTGACACCTAAAACTCAGTCGTATGTTTTCGAGCTCTTCATATGATTTGATGTTCAGTCTCTTATGTTTCTTAGAGAACAAGAATGAAGTAATTATCATTTTTATATTAAAAGGTATGAAGAAAGTTTGATCGTGGCGACAATTAGTCTTTTTGGATAATCAAGGTCGTACAAGTCTGTATAATATTTTTTATTTTGGCCATCATCTTTTAGTCGAACAATTTTGATTTCTTAATTGTAGATGTGTGCCTTATGTTGAAATAGGCGCAAGAATCACAAGATTATCTCTTTTACACTGAAAGTTATGTCCAACGTATGATTATTGCGCGGTCTGTTTTGTTGTCAAATGTAGTTGCACTGTAGTCTGTCTTACTTTGTTGTTTTGAACCTTTTCTTGTGACTTGACACTTTTTATGTCTTCAAATGATTTGTAGATTTTTCTCCTATGTTTCAAAGAGCACAAAATTCATTTAATTATCTTTTTTATGCAAAAGGTTTTCAAAATACACAGACTGCGTATGTTGTTTTTGCAACATCATAATACTTTATTTTCAGCCTAGTACTCTTTTATAAAATATTCTTGTGAACTTTGAGTCTTCATCATTGTTGTAGATATGCCTCTTAGTGTTCGGTAGGATAAAGATTAGCACTATGCATGTTTTATATTAAAAGATATGCTCCAATTTCGAATGTCGCGCGAGCCTAAGTGTTAACTTGAGTCAAGCTTTATATATTTTGAAGTTGAGCCTTAGCCTAGCTAGTTTTCAGTTCTGAGAACCTTTTCCGAGCCTTATTTTATCCTTAGTTGAGAGTTCCGAAATTGAGTAAAGTTATTATTTAACCAAAGAAACCTTAAAGATAAATTAAGGTTGTGTTTGGTAAGCCAAATAAGCTAGCTTATAGCTTATTTAGTTAGCTTGTAGGCTTCTTGTATTAAAATAAGCCTCGTTTGGTAGGACGGGATTTTTTAAAAAGCTCGAACTTATCTCATAAGCTACTTTAGGTAGCTTTTCAAATAAGCTAGTTGAATTTTTTATTTCAGCTAGCTTATTAGCTAATTTTACCAAACACTTGTATCATATAAGCTAACTTTTCAGCTATAAGTCATCAGCTATAAACTATAAGCTCAAAAATTACATATAAGCTATAAGCTAACATATCAGCTAGATTTACCAAACATATCCTAATTTTATTCAAGTTGGTAATATATTTTAACAAGAGAAAAATGAGTTATTTATAAAGGTTTAATTTCTTAAATTGTAGATAACAAGGAGCTGAGCCCTCGAACAGTTCATTGATCATCCTTTCAGCCGTTCATTTTTGAACATCAGGTGGAGATTCTATACTATGGTTTATTCATTATAACCATGTGGTAGTACAGTTTTGGTATGATTGTGAGCATTGGCCTAGCGGGTCGAGTTATCAGTTTTTTCTACTAGCAGGACCAGTTGATGCTGGACGCACTAGCAGGATCGGTTGATGCCGAACATACTAGCGGGATCGGTTGATGTTGGACAGTTGTACGTAGTAACCAGTTATGAGACCATCAATTCATGAACTTCGAGTTAACTGTGTATAATAGTCAACAGCTGGGTACATTATGGAGGCTTGAAATAAGAGCCACTAGTCCAAATCTACCTGGGGGCTTGAAGGCGATATTATCATTCCAGTAGTTTATATGTGTTCATACGATTATTATATTATTTGTGCTTATATTTAATCGATGCATAGTATGTTTTTACCCACTGAGCATAGAGTATTTGCTCATCCTATTGTTATTTTCAGGTTGATCGAGCTGGTGTCGAACGTGGAGTGGGATGAGTGATCAATAGATAAAATTAATGACTTTCCATTATGTTTTAGAAAACTGTTTTATGAATTGAGCACCTTGAACAAATGCTTTTGATACATTCGAGTTTTATTCAAAACATGCGATGTGGATGAGATTTCAAGTTGAGACCCAGACTTAATTTTATTTGGGTAAGATGACCTGAGATATGGGAAGCAAGTTTCTGTAAACGCTTAACTGTAAGACTTAAATAAATTTTTATAGCAAGACAGTTTCCAGAAAGTTCCAGAAAAGAGAAGGTTTCACCGTAGTGTCCTAAGAAAAGTTTTTGAAAAATCCTCTCAAAGTGTTTTTATTTATTGCTAAAACTATAATTTTGAATGTTAAGTAAGCGGACGCTACATTTTCTCCTTTCGGTTTGAAAAGATGCTTAATTAATCGACTAATCGTTAGAATCGATAACCCTAAACTTGAAGGAGCAATATCCAATTGTTTTCAATTGCAAGATTGAAGAGCTACTCTTCAATTATATTCAACAATCAAGCATGAAATTATAAATTCTTTTCAAAACAACTCGCACGAGAAAGAACAATTCAAAGCCCGATAAATATGAACGAACAAGAACAATTATTCCCTATTCCTAGAAGATGGATTTATCTATTTATATCGAATTGAACACACATAATCACATTAACCCAAGCCATCAAATTTATCAATTAAATGAAAAGAAGTACTTAAGATTAATATGGAATCAAGTGACGAATTTGAATTATAAGCTTAATATGAAAACAAATCTTGGAGTGTCACTCTCGAAGATCAACCTAAGGTGAAGATTCAATGTTTTCTAGAGAGACAAATTTGAAAAATGAGTATGGAGTCCCTTTTTAGGGTTGAGAACGCATCCCAATAAACAGCCCTCGAAAAACGGCCTAAAAAATCGAATATCAAAAATAGGTCACAACGACCCGCGGGAAGCCGAGGTGCTTGCGGGTCGCGAAAATCATGCATCGTGGGTCGCGAATGGTTCGCTGGTCGCGGCCCTGGGCAGGCTTCAGCCCCAGTAATTTCCGCTGGTCGCGGATGGCAGTTTCCACAAGTCGCGAGCGGTTAGCTGGTCGCAGCCTGGAAAGGCTTCAACCACAGTAATTTCTGCGGGCCACGAGTCGCGGGTGCTAGGCGACAGTTGTGCGGTTGTGCGCCACCGGCTCTTACGTGCTCATCCGGACTTGGAACTGAGTTCCGTTTTATCTACTCTTCACCAACGAACCTTTCTACATAAATCAGCTCGCACAACTGTTTCTCCTTTGAAATAATATCCGCCAGAAGCTCCCGACCTTCACATTAAAACTGACATGAAGACGAAGAAAACCCATAAACACAACCGAAAACACAAAAAAAAACCCAAAATAAAGAAAATCATGCAATAAACCACAAAACGGACTAAAACCCAAAGAAAAGATCTAAAACTGGGAAAGGAAAAGGCAAAACAATAATAAAAAATGCAACAAAAATGGGACAAACAACGATGACCGTAAACATTTGAACAACACACCATACACATAACACTACTACTAAAAAACACGAAGACTATTGACCTAGCAGAATGGATTTCGCTTTGGGTGAACCAAAGTAGCAACTGCTGTATGCACGTCCCTATTTATATCTTACGGTTAAGAGTACGCAGTAATTAACCGAGACCTAGTTCGTTTATGACGATCAGTATAAAATGAACTTTCCCTCTCTGGGATCCGTTCAATGCACACAGTGCAGTAGTGTAACTAATCAGTCAAGACAAATTTACGCTTAACACTACAACCGTTCGCGATGGATTGTTCATTTCCATCTAGGATGTGAGCCAAACATTAATCTTTTACAAGTAACCGATATGTAATCTTCTGTCATATCCGTGATGGACCACAATATCTAAATGTAAAATATCAGAACGTAGACTGTTTAATTAAACATGACGCTTATTCAAACATTAATAGTGTAAATAATATGTAAAGCCAAGCTTTCAGTATATACACCAACAGTCTCGACACCCTGGGTTGTACGTGCTGGAGTATGGATCGTTGCCCGATCGATTTGGGTATCCTCACAAAGCATTTGCCTTGACATACTTCTCTCCATAGTTCAGCTCGATAGCCAAAGGGCATACCTCGGATCCATGACACACGTTGACATCCATGGATTACATCGACTAGACTCCTTTTGCATTCAATAGTCGCATCTTCTCGGTGAGTTTGTCTATTTGTTAGGCCATCGCATCATTGCTGTAAGAGACCTCGTGTACCATGCTCCTCTTTCCTTGAATGCTCTTTTGAGATGAGTTGGTGCTCATTGTCTAAAAAATTTCCATCAACTCGTCATGCGTGCCCTGATATCTCCACCAGCCGCATTGTCCACCATGTCCTGAAGGTTCTGGTGAAGAGAGTCATAGAAGCAATTCACCAATAACTCCAATGAGCAATTATGATGCAGACACTGTCTCTGTAGATCCTTGAAACGCTCCCACGCCTCATGAAGTGGTTCATTCGGCAATTGGGAAAAGGATATGATTTGGGACTGGAGCTCTTGCGTCTTCTGATGGGAGTAGTACCTCCCGATGAACTTGGAATAGACTTGCTCCCATGTAATAAGAGAGTTAAGAACAAGAGTCATAAACCAAGCTTTGGCTCAGTCCTTGAGAGTCTCTGGGAAACACCTAATTTTTAGTTGATCTGCATTCAGTCTGTGAAGAAGAAACGTTTGAAGCATGTTGTAGAACTCTCAGATGAAGTGAAGCAGGTCCTCACGTAGGAGATAGCGAGGGGTTTGGTTATTATCATCGTTTCTTCCATTTACACCATGCAACACGTTGTTATGATTCATCTCGATTTGATTCTTGGATTCAGGGAATTTGGGGGCAAGGCTCGCCAAGAGCTCTTTCATATCATTTTGAATTAACTCGTCGTTAGGAATGATAACACGTCTGCTCCTTGTAGGCATAAACAAAAACGACAAACTGTTACAAGTACCAGTGATACACAAATTAAAAAATTAAAAATAAAATAAAATTAACAAACAGAAAACACACGACTTCAACAAGAAAATAGTCAAACAAAAGAAAACACGAGAAACACAACTAATAAACACAAGAGCTCAAATAACAACTTAGACAAAACACAAGAACAAAGAGAAATACAAAAACAAATGGAATAGACGTGCAATATAATTCCTAAACCCTCCCCGGCAACGGCGCCATTTGGTTGTAGTTCTTTTAACTGGAGTTGATTCAAAGGGATCGTTCCACGGGTCGTATCGCAATGAAGGCTAGCCGTATTATTTTGTACGTTTATTCAAGAATGAGAAAGATAAATTCAATCCTAAACACTCTAAGTAGATTTGGTTTGGTTTCCATTATCAACTACTAATTCCAATAAATTCAATTACTCAATTTTCAAATTTCAAACAAATTTCAGATGTTGATAAAGAAGCTAGAGAATCGGGGATAATGACGTTGGTTTTAAACGCAAATACCGGGCAATCAATTATTCTATTAAAGAGATAAGCTAACCTACATGTTTAGAAATTTATCCTCAATAACTTTTCTTGTCATTAACAAGAGACTAAACATGAACAGAAAATTTTCAAAACCAATTAACACATGGACAGTACAGTTACGAACCAACCTACTCTATACGAACCTAGGTCAAAAAACTCTCCACTTTCGATTCTGAAAGTTGTTTAATTGGATTAGAAGAACACGTCCACCTCATACGAGCTTAGGTTCAATGACTCACCCCTCTCGGTTCTAAAAATCATTTACCTAACAGATGAACAATCAACTAACCCTAATAAACCAACAACTCAGCAGAATGAACAAATCTCAAACAGGCTTATCACAAAAGAACCAGAACGGTCTATCTCTTATCCCTAGCGAAATAGATTGACTAAACATAACGAAATTGATTACATCAATGGAATCAACACAATAAACCACATCCACAATCAAATTAAAGTGAATCTTACAGTAATTCCAAAGTCGAGAAACAATCTCGAATGACAAGCCAAAGTCACGTTCTTTCTTGGGGTCTCACTCTCCAAGATCAAATCCAAGGAAAAACAAGAAAAAATGTGTTTGAAAATTGAAAGAAATAATGAAATTCAAAGTCTAAGAATCCCCCTATGAGTTTGGCACGAATTCCCATAAATACAGGTTCAAAAAGAGGCTAAAAGTTTGTCGAGGTGTGTTTTGGTAACATCCGAGGAAGCACCGTGAAGGACGTCGCGCCGTGAATTAGCTGATGAGGGTCCAATCTATCGCGCCGGTCTTGACTGGTTCACGGCGTGGGAGCAGCAGACGCTTTGGACATAGATGCGTGATGGAAGCCTGAGGGCAATGACGAACGAGTTTCTGTGGCTGAGTGGCGACCGGCGGATGAGCGGCCGTCCAGGATGGCTGAGGATGGGCGGCCCTTCACGGAGAATGGGTGGATGGCTGCGGTTAAGCGGCGATCCGACGGAGATGACGGATGGGCTGCTGCAGCGGTCCAGGGTGGATGAACGGCCGGCTGCGGCCCCTAATGGCGATATGATTCGACGGCGAGGTGGCATGCGAGCGGCTGAGATTGATGGTGTGCGAATATGGTGGAATGAGGGAGGAAGAAGATGATATTGATAAAACAAACTGACCATCCTGTCCTTAGTATACTTTGCACAATTGGGCTTAATTTTGGGCCTGTTTTAATTGTTATCTTTGGGTTTGATTAGAGTACTTGTGGGGCTGGTCCACTATTCAATCATCACCTAGGTAATTTTCTCCTGTAACAAACCGATAACAAAAATAGCAACATAAATAAGACAAACATTCAAGCGAAGCGAAGTTCAGTCATCGAGGTTTTCTCTCTCTCTCTTTCTCTCTCTCTCTCTATGGTTGGTGTAATTTTCAAGTGTTGCAAAAAAATAAGACCCCAACATGGTATATTTATAGATTATAACAGAGACCTTAAGGAGGTTATGATTAAATTTCCCAATAGAATAAGGAATAGTTAGGTTATGGTGCAGCCTATTACTTAACCCATTAATAATAAATCAGTCCACTAATAATAATAATTAAATATATTACCATATGTTCATAATCATATATAAAATGCAAATAACATGCATAAATTATACTTTAAAGTTATTATCTATTTAATATAAAAAGAGTGCCGATGGTTTACCAATTGATAAAAGTTATTATGCTTATTTCTAATGATATTTCTCAAATATCTAAATTTTGATAGAAGAATTCAATAATCCGGTTAGTACAAAATTGTAAACTTACACAACTTAATTTTATATTTTTTGTTATTTATTTTAATTCTAACAAATTTGTTAGAAAAATAAAAAAAAATAATAATAAATATATATATATAGAGAGAGAGAGAGAAAAAAAAATATTTGTCATAAATATTGTGATTTATTTGACTAAAAAAGATAATATTTTAAAAAAAATTAAATAAAATAAATAAGTATCATCTACGAGTATTGTGGACAAACCTGCATATACATATAAAATATATCTAAAAAACGATTAATAACCTTTACTTGGACAAAAAAATTATCTGCATTTAGATATCTTTTATCATTACGAACCATTAATATGAAAAAATAAAAAAACAAAAGAAAAGAAAAAAAATAGACAACTTATAAGTTATCATTCGAACATGACATCAAAATTTGATTGTATTTATGGGTTAAAAATACATAGATATTTTAGAATTGATATTCAAACATATAAATAAATAGAAGTGATAACATACAAATTGAGAGAGTGATAGGATTTTAAAGAGTTGCAACTCATGTCTTTATCTGTGAAGGCTGAAGAGATAATTCATATTGGTTTTGGTCTGATTGGAGGTGTTGTTCGACCCAAAAATAGTTTGTTTAATTTTTGTGTATTTTTAGTTGGTATAATTTATTTTATTTTATTTTTTGAAATTTTGAAGAGGCCATCTAAACATGTGTATAAATTTGTTGTCATTATTTTAATTTCTTTATTGGTATATAATTATACCACTATAATTCCTAAAAAAAAATACATAACGTGTTAATTTATTCCTATTTTTTCATTCGTATATCAATATTGTTTTCATAAGAATGATGAGAATATATTTTTTTTTTATCAAAAAATTTACGATAAATAAAGTTCCGCGCGATATACTACAAATGTAACAATTGTTTTATTTTTATGTCATACATCACATGTGTTAGTTTTGCTTTTTATTATTTGAGAGCTATATATTATAATTTAAATATTTTACTCTTATTATTTTGCAATAATTCTATACTTGTGTATTTTTAACAAAATAACATAAATTATGATTCTCATAAATAAAATGTAAAATAAGTGTTGGCTATTGATCTAAAAGTGACAGTGACTATATTGATTGTTACCTTAATATGACCTAAAAATTAAAAAAAAAATAAAAAAAAGAACCATATTAAAAGTATCTAGTAAAAAAATGATTTGTATATATAGACATTTATATTTTAATTAATAGGCTAATATTGTGAATGATATTATGAAAGAAAAAAAAAAGAAAAAAATGATAACAGAAAGAGTGAGACGGTCTCAAGTTTTAACTATAAGAGAGAGAAATAGTGAAGATATGGTTTTGACTGTGAAGACTGAATACGATAATATATATTTATTATCTAATTATTTAGCAGAAATTTTGTTATATATGAGGCCTTTATTTTGGTTTTGGTCCTAATTGATTGAATAGTTTGAGTAAAAAAAGATACAAGTTTGTTTAATGTATTTCATTTGCAGTTGATATAATTTATTTCATTTAGGCCTGTTTTGTGACTTAAGTAATTGCGCTCATTTTAATTTATTTATTGATCCATCATTATGCAACTATAATTTTATGAATAAAATGACATAATGTGTCAATTATTGTTCAATTTTTATTATTATAACACATGATTTTTTTTTTCTTAAGGGAATGATGGAAATATATTATCTCTATTGAATCGTTGTAATTGATAAAGTTTAATATGGCTTACTATAATGCATAAATTATTGTTTTCTTATCACATATCATAAATTATTGTTTTATCAAAATAAATTTTACTCTTTTATAATTTATATAATGTATTTTAAATGTCTTATTTGAATTATTTTATGAAAATTCTATCAAGGTTTCACTTCTAGAAATTATAAAAAAATTTCATTTCGCAAGAATTACGTGCAAAAAAATAAGTAAATTGTTATTGAAATGAAAATTAATGATTATTGTGCCTATTTGTTACTTCACAAAAAGTGATTTATCTTACACGTCATTCTGATCCCGTCGGACTTATTTGCAAAAAAATGAATAATTGAAATTTGTTTTTCCAATTAAAAAAAATGAAAAATACGTGGATCTAATTTGAAATTAAATGCATGCAGTTTGAAAATGAGTCATTTTTGTCCTTTTTTTTCTTAAGTATATAATTTATATTCTTTAATTTTAATTTGCTCATGTTTGTACATATTTATTTAAATTGTTCTATATGAATTTTATCTTTATAATAGTAATAGTAATACTAGTACACAAAAAAGCATAACTATATGCCTGGCCGACTTTGAGAGGGTTTGCTACATGCATAGCATCACTTGTAAGGACACTCATCCAAATAACTGATTTAATGGACGATGAGATCATTGACAGTGGGTTGCATTTATGCTAGTGATTTCTTACAGTGAGAACGTTCATAATGAGCTAACTTATCGGCTAATTTTACGCATCACAAATAAAGCTAAGGCATAAAAATAAAGAAAATGTGAATTCTCACTTAACACCAAGAAGACAATTAATTATACAAAGTAGCTAATGACATAACATCTAAAGCCACATCACATCCCAACAAAATCAACAAACCTTAATCTAGGACCTAAGTAGTAATTTAAAAGGACTAATACATCTATGTCCCCTCATCAATACACACAATCAAATCCCTTCTTTTGTCTTTCACACTTTCCCTTTAATCAAATTGGGATTCCCTCCCTAATCTTTTTGACCGACCCTCGTCCAAAATCCCACTTTTCCTCCACCACAACATAAATGAAAATAAATAAAAAAAAAAAAGGAATTGCAACACTAATATCACATGGTTTTCTACCTTTACTTCACCCTCTTTCTACATTACGAAAATTTAAAAATACCACACAAATTACAAAAGCTACAATCTCCAAGTAAAGAGATCCCATTTGGATAAACACAAACTTTTGTTCACTTT
>BKCP01004861.1:143173-160717 GCA_008636005.1 Striga asiatica
TTAGCTCAATTTCATTTGGCAATCAACTGCTAATAACTTTCTCAAATCCCCAAAAAAATAGAAGGGAATGACCCACCACCACCACCTCCAATTCTGTTCTCATCATGAGACTAAAGACATAAAGCAAAAGAATATTTTGAAGCACATGAAAAAAAAAATACAGAGCTTACTCTTTTTCTTTTTCGTGACTGTCCCGGCTACATGACGACTCTTCATTTTCAGCATTACCTGCCGATGTGAAAAGCATTTCTTGAGCGTAGATCACGAGACAAAGCATAAAGAAGATTCATGCTGTTTCCAAAGAGATTTTAAAAAGAAAGTGCTTGGGAATATTTTGATGAACTACAAAAAGTTGGTTTTGATGGTTCAATCATAGATAAGATTTCAAAAAAAATAAAATTACTGCAAAATGGGAGTTTATATAATGCTTGTACCTGACCCATTCTGTTAATATAGACAGAGACTATCTTCCAATGTAGGTCACCTGCATTCAAACAAGATAAAATTGTATCTCCAATCGATTTAACAAACACAAAGATATAAGCACACACTATTTTCGCAGGTTTTTACCAGTGCGAGTTTTCTTCAAAAGTTCACATCCTCTCGCGAGCAACTCCCGGCTACAAATTCCAAGGAAGTTCTCTTCTGGAACAAGTTCGCCGCTAAAGCTCCCATTAGAACTCCCATTGCTACCTCCACCAGTAACTCCCATTCCTTTGTCGACCGGAATTACAGATGCCAAGTTCCACACATCCTTCAATGCCCTCGCCTTTAATGTCGCTGCCCCACGCAAAGCTTCAAAAAATCAAACATTCCCAACAAACTTTAGCCAAACTTACAAACACAAATAACGAATATAAGCTAGCTGAAATATAAGCTAGCTTATAGCTTGTATGTAATTTTCAAGCTTATAGCTGAAAAGCTAACTTATACGATAAAAGTGTTTGGTAAGATTAGCTGATAAGTTAGCTGAAATAAAGAAATTCAACCAGCTTATTTAAAAATAAGCTACCTAAAGAAGCTTATATGAGATAAGCTCGAGTTTTTTCAAAAAAGCTCGTCTCTTCCAAACGGGGCTTATTGAATACAGAATAAGCTAAATAAGCTAGCTGATTTGGCTACCAAACATAGCATAAACCACATATATCTTCCAAATTTACCAGTAGCAGCGGCAGCTGTGAGGGTCATGATATCACCGGGGGATCGGACATTGACGGCTGAGCTGACAACGGAGGCCAAGTGATCTCGCTCGGCTCCCATGGCCTCGGCCGCCTCCACGCACTGGGCGGCCACCAGAGTGGCGGCCGAAGCAACTGCCATATTAGTCTTCGCCACTGCCTCTTCTTTCCCGTCAGCGGCGGTGGCGGCAGCAATTGCAGCTATGGCTGACGCCACGCCAGCCACTGAGACAGCTGCGTGAAGCTGCGCGTTGTGGGCCCGAGCTTCCTCCTTTTTCTTCTCTCTCCTCTCCTTTAGCCACCGTCCCACGGTCTTCCCACCGCCGTTTGTGGAGCTTTTGTAGTGGTTGCCGCCTAGAATGTTCATGCGCGAGTACTGCATTGCATTTGTAATGAAGGAATGTTAATGAAGCATGTAAGCCATAATATTAATTAAAGGGTTGGCTGGGACAGTTTGGTTTCGTTTGGTTTGGTTTCATGAATGAACGAACGATTGGTCCCTGGTTTTCTTGAGATTACAATCAGAAACCGAAAAAAAAGAGGGCAAAATGGGTTACGAGCTTTCCGAGTAAAGAAATGTTAGGATGTTGATGTACCATAACTGTTGCAATTATTTTTTCACCTAAAAAGTTGGTGGCTATCATTCGCCGGAGGACCATATTCATAATATAACATGTCGGGGAAAAAACACGTACGTATTGAACATGGCTGTAAAATGATTTTTATCTTGCAGTAAAGAACCACATTCAACACACACACAAAGGGAGAAAGAAAAAAGAGATTCAGTTTCCAAATTAATAGATCAATTAAAGAAGATGAGCTTAAAGAAAATAGTCAAGAAGATGAATAACAAAATAAACAGATGGGTAATTAATAAGTCAGTTTTGTACGAGAAGGAAAAAGCATCAATGCTGTACTACTATCATACTACTACTTATCTGTGAATGTTTTTGAACAAAGAGAAAGCTGCCTCTCTCTCTCTCCCTCTCACCAGAACTTGTGCTCCGTGTCCAAAAAAATATAAAAAGCATAATCACAAGAGAAACTAAGAAAATCCTAACAGTTATGGGCCACATGCTTCACTAAGAAGATTAAAAACACAAGGGAAAAAGGATGAGATACATTAAAATAATAATAATAATAATAATAATAATAATAATAATAATAATAATAATAATACCACCTTGGGGTCATCCATTTCAGAGGGAGAAACAGGGGGACTATCTGTGAGAGAACCATTAAGAGGGCCACTGCTGTGTGAGAGTCTTCCCGAAGTGCGTGGTGATACCTCCTGCTGCATATGTTGCACACACTTCATATAGTAGTATTAAAAGAAAAAACTTCAGTAATCAATGATAAAGTCAATTAAGCACACATACCTAGTCAGAAAGCAAATATTTCTTGGTTAGAATTAATATTAAGATAATATAAAGTGAAAGGACTTCGAAAATATTGTAATAAATATTCACAAGAAGGACCTAGAGGAAAAGGGTACTGCATTATTACTTTTTTATTTTAAAATGAAAATATGTGAATAATTGTTTTAAGTGTCATGTATTGTCTTCTCCAAGACAAGACACACAATACTGCTACTACCTACTTAATAAATGCCTCCTAAGTAGCTTTAAAGTTCCAAGAAACTCTTGTTTTTCACATCAACAGCCTTACTTAATAAGCTCATTAAATAGAAGCAGATTAAAAGGCTTTGTAAAGAAACTATGAGAAACAACTGTAACTCCAACCCAGAACGAAGAATAAATTCAATGTAAAATCCACATCCAAAGATTTGCGAAGGAACCAAAAAGAGACAATTAATTTGATTTGTCAAAAATAAATTTTCACCCTCAGACAAAGCGAGGCAGCAAACAGCACTAAACTATAATAAGGACAAGAAAATAAATGATTTCTTTTGGCTCCACAGAATAATTCCAAAGCCCCAATATTTATGCCAAACTTCCAATTACACGCAACAGTGAAACACATAAAAAGAAAAACACATTTTTGTGACATCAAATTAGTAATAGAGAAAAAAAAATTCAATCTTTGACTCACAGACTGAGACATTATACGCTCCATGATGAGCTGAGATGTCTCCGAGCAAGCAAACGAGAAGGGGTTGCCGGATAAGGCGGAGGAAGCCGGCGGCTCGTCCAGCTCGACGCCGGCGTCCTCGTGTATGGTCTCGGCGCAACCTCGGACGGCGCCGTTTGGGGGGCTGTTCTTGGCCGCGAGCTGAGGCGCCGGCGGCGGAGCTAAAGCTTTAGAAATTTCATGAGCCGAGAGGCTCCATGATCGGGAGAGAAACTCCATGGGCTCCCTCGGAGTTTCCGGCGGCTTAAAAATGGGCTGAAATTGAGCCCGCTCCATGATTAGCAAGAGAAAGTGGGGTATTGTGCGCAGAGTAAGGTGGGAGAATTTTGCAGAGATGATTGAGTCAGTGGGGATAATGGGAGGGGTTAATGGAGTGAGACAGTTCTTTATAGTGTGGAGAGAGAGAGAGAGAGAGAGAGAGAGAGAGAGAGTAGGCTGTACAAAAAGGCTATACAATGTTGGGAAGGAAGGGAATTTGGGCTGCAGAGACGATTTGAGCTTTGTCCCATGTATTCATTCTTGCAGAATGACGATATTGCCCACTAATGCTTGGGGACAGATTTTTCATTTTGGGGCTCAGGCTTTATTAAGGTGTTTGTTTTCATAATATCCCTATATTTTAGGGTCCTCTTTCAGTAATTAAATTTAAAAAAGCCATGCCAATGCTTTGATGTCACATTTAGGGACGGAATCAGGATTTATAACTCACCCAATCTAAAATCATGGTAGATATAAAATAAAAAATTATGATAAAATACTTTTGAAACAAATATTTTTTCTTTTTTTGCAATATATTTATTTAACTAAAATATTTTTTAGTTTAAATTTAGGATTGGACTTAAAAAATCCAATGGCACTTCATTATGACAAGAAAACAAAATTAAAAAGAGAGAAAACAAACACTTATTAAGAATAAATTTAACTTGTTGAACAATTATTTCTCAAATATCAAGGAATTATTTAATTTTCTCACAAAACCCCTCAAAATTGATATGTATGAGATGATTATTTAAATTTAAAATTGTTCGATAATTTATTTGATGTGATTATGCCACTAATTAGTTAGACTAAAATTATAAAGATTGTTCAATTTCAATTTTAATTATATATTTATATATAGGGTCGTGCTTCGGTGAGAAGGGTGCTCAATGAAAGAAATAAGAATAAATCGTAGTCATCGGATTGGATGATCCAACAGTAAAAAAAACAATCAACATTTCTACATTCATTAAGGGAATTATAGACATTTACTCACACATCAACCATCTACCATATTAATGGGCCCCACTCCCCAATTAAACCGTCCCATTCCCCCATGGCATCTCTCTCTCTCTATCTCATGCAGACACACACACACACACACACACACACACACACACACACACACACACACACACACACACACACACACACACACACACACACACACACACACACACACACACACACACACACACACACACACACACACACACACACACACACACACACACACACACACACACACACACACACACACACACACACACACACACACACACACACACACACACACACACACACACACACACACACACACACACACACACACACACACACACACACACACACACACACACACACACACCAACGATCACACACACAAACCAACACACATATACACACACTTGAATCGGCCAAAGCCCGAAAGTCACCGAACACTCCACAGAGCGTCGCCGCAGTCCGGCGTCGTTCGCCGTCGGTCGATACTCGATAACGCCAACGCCCGTGGCCGCCTTTTCTGTTCATCCGTCGACCCTGCCTCTCAAATCTGACGACGAGAGGTCGTCTTCTCCGGCGACGCAAACCAGAAAAGCATCCAGACACACGTCCTCTGCGTCTCCATCTTCGCCGTCCCCGCTCCAGACAACGCCAAGCAACTGCCACCATCGGAGCCGCCATCACGATCGGCTTCCACCTGCCTTCATAAGAGTGGCGCGCAGCCGTTCAAGTCGTCGTCTCCGGCGTCATCCTCCACCGTCAAGCTCGACATAAACCTCCTTTGTTCAGACGTGGTGGCGCCAGAAAAAATCGACCTTCAAGCTTGAAGGTCAAGCTTCAAAGGCGGTTTTTTGAAAAAAAAAAATAAAAAATTGTCGGACGTCGCCGGACAGCGGCCGCTGAAGACGGCGACTCCATTAGTCGCCAAACAGAGAAGCTGACGGAGCGGGGTGGTGGGCGTGGAAGATGAACTTAATAAACATGTTGATGCTTGGGCCTTTCTTTTGAAAATTAGATAATGTACAAGGACCTAATTGTAATTTTATAAATTTTCAATTGAGTTCATGTGGCAAATCTGTAATCTATATATATAATTATTGGCAAGCTTTCATAAATTTTATTTAGCCAGCAATTAATAATAATATGAGTTCATTTAATAAAAATATGTTCACCATTTAATAAAAATCTTTATGACCAGCATTCGAATGACAGTTACACAAGTAAAATCTTCATATTATTGATTTTTTATTCTGTAACGATTTTATAAGATTTTAATTTTTTTTAAATATACAATATTAAATTATTTTACAGCTAATATTTCTATTTTGCATTATAGTTATACAATAACAAAAGAAAAAAAAACTAAAAACTGATTTATATGGAATTTAAATAATTTATATTTATGTTATACATTTCCATATAGTCAAAATTTTAAAATGCAATACACACTTTATCTAATTTAAATTTTTAAGTATCATATACATACATATAATATATAATTTTGTGTTTCCCTCTGTGCATTTGCACAGGATTGAATACTAGTTTATAGAAAGTTTAATAAAGTCATATTAATTATAAATAAAATGCAAAAATATATTTTGTATATTCACATTAAATATATTTACACGTTGCGATTGCACAATACTAATAGACGAAACGCACATAAATACTAATATTTATTTCTTTAATTCAACTTTTAAACATATATAATGAGTTAATTAGTATATATTCAAATATTTATATATATTATATATTTCTATAATTACCAAATGCTATAATTTAAATTATTATACATAACGATTTTATTTAGTTATTTTCATATATAAGATAATATATAAGAAAAATTATATATTTTTAATACTTGAATAATTTTTTTAAAGTACATAATTTCTAAGGTGAATTTTTAATTCTGAATTACACCCGACTATTATATTTTAATTTTTAATAGTATTATCATTAAAAATGATATATTCAATTTAGATGTACCTTTTTGTTAATACCTAATATCGGCTAAACCTATTATAATATTACACGTGGATATGTTTTATATTAATTATTTTATTTTTGGGTTTTATTTTTGGGCCTTAAATAATACCATTTGAGATAATATCGGGCCCATTAAATAGATATATATATATATCCCCAATGATGGACCTGGATAGACAAGTCTGAGGGGGCACCGCCTCAATTACGATGGTTCTTTCTGATTCTGTACATTCTTCATAAAAACACACATGAAGAAAGAGAGAAAACTCATCAAACACTATACCGAAAAATCCTTAGAAATTCACCAAAAATCCAATACAAATAAATACACAATAAATTCCTCTGAACCCCCCCATGTTGATCAATTTTCGAGCATCAACAGTTTGGCGCTAGAGGAAGGGCGAACCTTCGCCGGAAAACGGCCGCTTCGCTATCGGAACACGATTACTTCAAGCTAAGCAACTTTAATCCTAATTTTACTATGATTATTCTGTATTCAAGCCGATGTTCTTCTTCAGTATGTTCATAAACACAACTATGATTACTACAAGATTTATTTGTTCCCCTGAAGACAACAAAAACAGTGAACAACAAAAAAGGACAAAAAAGAGTGCATCTTGACTCTCTGTTCTGTTCGTAAACTCCACAGATGACCCCAAAAATTGAGTATTGAGCTTGGTTTAATCAAGCTTTTGTACATCACAGTGATGTTTCTTTCTTTCTCCCTCCAATTCTCAAATTTGTTATTGCACAACAAGAAAAAAAGGGAAGAAGAAAAAGTCATCAGTCAAAGAAGATTGGTATCACCGCTTGCACATGGCCGGTGACCTCGCCGATAGGAAACCTTCGACATCAATACACGTGGAGACCTTTAACAATATTGCCACCTGTATTAGTTGATGGTGCCGCTCAATCACAGGGCCCACCCCATCCTTATCATAAACGCTGCGAAATACGATGTCGTCACCGAGATTCGACTTCACTTCACCGAGATCCGACTTCAATAATGGGCCGACATGGGCACCTCAGCTCAGAGAACCGACTTCGTAAGTCATCGAGGCCCGACCTCTTTCTTCCGACTTGAAAAATTGGCCGACTTTAATTGATGGATGAGCAGCTACCGGGACCTCGGTATCACCGACTTCGAAGCACCTTGAAACTCCTCAAAACGCGAACTCGGTTACCGAGTCCGAACTTTTCACAGTCCGGCCGACTTCTCAAGCAATTACCAACTTCATAGCCGGGATCCCGACCTCCTCGTCGAAACTGAGATTGTGATTTTTAATTCACCGGCTCTCGAAATCACGGCGGACCTCAATAACGGGCCGACATCGGCGCAAATCGGGCGATCTCTCCCTGTCTAAGTTGACCCCGGTATCTCCGACATCATCCTCACCGATTACCGAGGTGCATAAACCATCTTCAAAATCGCGGTCCGACTTTACAAATCGCTGGTACCGACTTCAACACAAGTCGCCGGTGTCCGCACCCGACCTCGTAAGTCATCAGGCCAAACCTCTTCTCTCCGACTTCACAGCCTGGCAACCCCATATCCGTCGGTCGAACTCACTCTTACGTCGTCGGTGCCCGAATTTGTTCCTTTGACCGCCGACGAGCTTCCAAATCGTGGTTCCCAAAAGCCCAATCGCTGCGAATCGAATGTTCGGCTGCAAATTACCAGATCTGGCAGCACTCTCTTTTTCCCAAATCTAAAGAAAAGAGAAGCAAAAGGAAGATGGACTTCGTTAGCCTTGTGTCCCTGGATTTTGTCGCCGGCTATGTGAGAATGACAAAGTGCAGAAGAAAAATTGATTTACAACCACATATAGGCGGCCCATTTAATGGTGGTCTCCACTTCATATTCCATTTGGGCCTCACACTTAAGTTGGCCCACACAAACCAAAAAAGGGAGATAAGCTGGAAATCAAACCGACTCATTCGTTGGGTTACATTCTGGGGTCGCGTTTATTTATTCAAATTGACATTAGACGGGGTCAAACTCATTTATTAATACTGGGGCCGAATTCCTTTACTTATGACGGGGTCAAGCTCGTTTATCGCTGCCGGGGCTCAATTTATTCATCGACGCCGGAGCCGACTTCATTTATTTACGCTAAAGTCGAAGTCACTTGTCTATTTGTGACGTCCTATATTTCCTCGCCGTGAGCTATGACTCCGACTGAGCCGACGTCTTATATTTGCTCGCCGTTGAGCCTCGACTCCGGCAGAGCTAACATTTATATTTGCTCGCCGTTGAGCCTCGACTCCAGCAGAGCTAACATTTATATTTGCTTGCCGTTGAGCCTCGACTCCGGCAGAGCTCACATTTATATTTGCTTGCCGTAGAGCCTCGACTCCGGCAAAGCTGTTATTTATATTTTCTCGCCGTTGAGCCTCGACTCCGGCCAAGTTGACGCATATATTACCTCGTCGTTGAGCTCTTGCTCCGACTGAGAGGGTTTCTAAATTTACCTCGTCGTTGAGCCTCTGCTCCGGCTGAGACCACACTGGTTAGGCAAAGTCAATAAGACCTTTCCGGCTGGGCAACATTAAAATCAGTCGGCACAATAAAAAAGCCGAATCTCGAAAAATAATTCGGCTAGCCGATTCTTAGAAATATGTCGGAAATAACAATTGCCGACGTTCCTTTAAAAAAAAAATTCAACGAATAAAATAAATGCTGAATATTTTAATCGGCAACTAAATAAAAATAGCCGACGTTCCTTCATATATGATATCCCGGCAAGGCACAGAACTTGCCGGCAGACGGAATATTCTAGTCGGAAATAAAAAAATACCGACGTTCCTTCATATATGATATCCCGGCAAGGCACAGAACCTACCGGCAGATAAATTCAAATATATAATATCCCGGTAAGGCACAATACCTACCGGCAGACAAAGTCAGACTCGACAAAATATCGAGGTAACATTGTTTTTCGTGCATTCATCATTTATTGCACGTACTTATCGTTTATTTATACATTCATACATTCATACATACATTCATACATACATGCATCTTGACATAAACATTAAAAGTCAAGGACCCACACTGGTTAGGCAGAGTCAGTAAGACCTTTCCGGCTGGGAAAAATAGAATAAAACCCACACTGGTTAGGCAAAGTCAATAAGACCTTTCCGGCTGGGACAAATAAAATTTTACACCGAGTTCTTCAGCTCGGTAAAATAAAATAAAAATAATTCGGCTATCCGACATTGGCACAGTAAAAAGACCGAATCTCGAAAAATCATTCGGCTAACCGATGTCGGCGCAATAAACAAGCCAAATCTAAATAAAATTAAATAAAAAATTCGGCTAACCGACGTTGGTACAGTAAAAAGGCCGAATCTCGAAAAAACATTCGGCTAACCGATGTCAACACAATAAAAAAGCCGAATCTAAATCAAAAAATAAGAAGAAATTCTTAACCAAACCCTCAAGTTGGTTTGGCAAGGTTAACGCCTTACATATTATATTTAAGATCGGGAACATACTACCCGACCACGAAATAATAAAATAAAAGATCGGATACCAAATTATCCGACCAGGTCCACATACAGAAAAACAATCACAAACCAAACAAAAAATCGCGTCGTCTTAATACGACAAAATCGCGAATCCGGTAACAATTCTGGGGGCCCGAGTGCCCATACAAATCCATATCATTATTACCACATCAAATACTTCGCGTTTCACGCAAAAAACGCGAAAGACGGGTACCAAATTGCCCGACTGGGCCATCCAGGCCTCATTCAAAATTCCAGAAAAATTGGCTATCCACGTCATTGGCTCCACGGGTCCCAAAGTACCCGACCAACATTGATTACGGCCAAAATTAATTATACATGCGATTTCAGCACAGTTTCATTCAAAACATGCCCTAAAATCGGGGGCCTACTGTTAATACCTAATATCGGCTAAACCTATTATAATATTACACGTGGATATGTTTTATATTAATTATTTTATTTTTGGGTTTTATTTTTGGGCCTTAAATAATACCATTTGAGATAATATCGGGCCCATTAAATAGATATATATATATATCCCCAATGATTATATATATATATATATATATATATCGCCACTGATGGACCTGGATAGACAAGTCTGAGGGGCACCGCCTCAATTACGATGGTTCTTTCTGATTCTGTACATTCTTCATAAAAACACACATGAAGAAAGAGAGAAAACTCATCAAACACTATACCGAAAAATCCTTAGAAATTCACCAAAAATCCAATACAAATAAATACACAATAAATTCCTCTGAACCCCCCATGTTGATCAATTTTCGAGCATCAATACTTTTTATGGTTAAGTTGACTATATTTTATAAACTTTTATTAGTATTTAAAATTATTCATTAAGTTATTATGATTCAAACATAGTTATTCGAATTATTTTATTAAATATTTTAAGTTATTCAGATTGTTTTATTAAATATTTTAAGTATTTCTGAATAGAGAAAATAATTAATTAGATTAATACCTACAACCATAGATGATAATATATTTAATTGAATTAATTTCATAATATTTGTTTGAATTGTGTCAATAAACTACTATGAAAATAGAAGATCTTATTAAAAAATATATTTAATCAATCTACGGTCAAAATAATTCTATTTAAGTCAGTTAATGAATATTAGCTATTGAGTATACAAAAATTAATTATTTTTTTCATACATAATAATTGTCAATAAATAAAAATTAATTAAATGCCAAACATGACAGAAAAAGATTTTCCGCCTTAAACCATGTCAATTATGACAATATGAATTGGTACATATTACATATATATAGATTTGGTCATCTAATTATCAATTTAATTTTGGAATAAGTAAAATAATTAAATCACATCACATCATTGGAAAAGTTTAATGCCATTAAACCTCAGCGAGCATGGTTCCGTTTTGTTNAAGACCAAATTTAACTTCAATCAATTGACAGAATGCATGCGTTAAGTAGGACTTTGATTTAACCCATAAATGCATCCATATCAAGCACAAGAATATACATTTCTAGATATATATTTTCCTTATATTTCATTCGCGTGAATTCAATTTAGCATATACCAAATAAAATGCTTTATCACCAGTGCTATTCCTGCCTTCGAAGACAGGTCAGCAATTTCTTCAGGTCTACCTCGGCCTCGGAAAGCTGATGAAGTTATTTAGAAACCCAGTCCCGTTATTTTATTTATTTATTTTCTTTTTTTGGAAGGAGAACTTGAGCTCCCATCTACATCGACCCAAGCTCAGCAACAAGCCATTCTCGACCCACTAGCCCTGGCTCCCGATCAGACCGAGCCATTCAATCAATTAGAGTAGGGCTGTTGTTTGTTTGTCTTGTTGCCTAACTTATGTACTATCGAATCGATCAATGAAAAAACTCTTATCTTTCCTCGACCAGCCTTACCATGGTATTATCGTAATATTACTTTATTTTGTTAAGGTTTTATAGTTTATTATTGTCATCGTAATAGAGACTTAACATTCGAATCTAAACGTGTTAAAAGGATAACAAGGTCGCGATTCACAATTGAACATGAATCGAGCTATGTGATAAAAGATGAAACGAAATGCAATGATAGTTAGGTTGCCAATTACCGATGAACTTGAAATGAGCCATTAAATAAAACATGAGTGAGAATGCAATAAGTACAACTAGGTCGCGAATAAGACACAATCAGAATGTTTAACCCGCCCAACCTAGCCCAGAAGGCTTCTAGTCATTCGCAGTGGTTCGAAAAAATTTTCCCCGCCCGAACTAGCCCAGAAGACTTCTGGTCTTTCACAGCAGCTCAAAAAACACTACCTCGCCCGACCAGCCCACAAGGCTTCTGGTCATCCACAGTGGCTCGAGAAAACCTACCTCGCCAGACCTAGACCAGAAGGATTCTGGTCGTTCGTAGCGGCTTGAAAAAAAGGTACCCCGCACAACCTAGCCCAAAAGGCTTCTGATCATTCACAGTGGCTAGAGAAAATCTACCCTACCTGACCTAGCCCAGAAGGCTTCTGGTCGTTTCCAGCGGCTCAAAAACAGCTACCCCGCCAGACCTAGACCAGAAGGCATTTGGTCGTTCCCAGCGACTAAAAAAGAGCTATCTTGCCCGACCTAGCCCAAAAGGCTTCTGGTCGATTGCAGCGGGATTTTTAAAGATGTAGATATTCAAACACATTGTGCAAAATTCTTCCATTACTCATCATCAATGTCAAGACACTTACAATTATAAGCATACCGAAACAACTCAAGAAGAAGAAAAATAAAATAACAAAAAAACCTATCCATTTTGCTTAAGCATAATACTTCTTTACATAGTTCACATTCCAAGCTCGGGGTAAAGCTTTCTTTTTTCATCCTCTAGCTTGTACGCTCCTCCTTTTAGGATCCACATAACCTTGAAGGGGCCTACCAAGAAGAAGATAAAGCTCGAATGAGATCTAGAGATAGAGTAGGGGGCGATGTGTTTGTCTCGTGAATATATGCTGTGATCTCTTCTCATGAGCTTAAGATGTATATATAGAGCTATAGTATGGACCCTTAGGAGATTAGGAAAAGGATTCATTAATTAATTTAGACTAACTGTGGGTCAAGCCCACTCCTCTAATTAATTAAATAATTTTAATGGGCCACCAACATTATATTATTGCACTCCCTTTTTCTAGCTCAAATTACATTTGAGACTCCAATAATAATTACTCGATTTATCTCCCCACGTTTAAGATATAATATCCATTAATTAATTTGATTACTGACAATCAAGAATTAATTAATTTATTATTATTTCACCGAAGCTAGCGCTCGTTCATCACATTCTTATTATGCCGGAACTTAATCCACCTGTAGGGTTTAGCATAACAATCCTTCATGAACTCACTCCGGGAACATTATCAAACTAACGCACATGGTGACTGTAAATATCCTAACAGCATATCCTACATATAATAATATTACCCAAAACAGTAGGAATATTGATCCAGCGAAATGAACCTCACCCAAGTGAATCAAAGTAATATATATTATATATATCTGCCTTTTTAATATCTTACGGGTTAAGAGAACGCAGTAATTAACCGAGGCCTAGTTCATTTACGACGATCAGTATAAAATGAATTTCTCCTCTCTGGGATCTTGTTCAATACATAAATGTACTAGTGCAACTAATCAGTCAAGACAAACTCTACAGTTAACACTACAACCGTTCGGCTGGGGTGTTCATGTCCATCTAGGTTGTGAACAACTATTCTTGTTCGCAAGTAACTGATAGAATGATCTTCGGTTCACCCGATGACGACCCACCCTATCTAAGTGCAGAACAACAGAACGTAGAGCTTGTCTAATCTAACATGATTCTCATTCATAAAGGGCAAATGTGTAATAACATGAAAACTCAAGCTTTCAGTATATAACATTAACAAGTATGCCGCTCTGGACGCCTTCGATATCCACGAGCTTTCCCTTTTATATTGTTATACCTTCTTCGAAGACCGAATTAAAGTTACCCTCCGATTTTCTCTGAGCGAGGCCCTGCTCGACCTTTGCGCCTGTCGACCTCCCTATAAATCAGATTCCCCCAAACTCTATTGACCCTCATCTCCTTTGCCGTCCTTTTCATTCTAGGTTGGGTAAGGGCGATCTTGACTTTTTCCAATATTGTTTCATTGCCAAATTACAACATAAAGGCCTTTACCTCGCTTCTCGCTACATTGCTAATTTTATTTTCGACAAGCCCACCAATGTCCACAATTGGAAGAGGAGACTCTTTTTTCTTCAACATCCTACTCCTCTACCCTTTGCCTCCAAACCCAGGCTAATCAAACCTCATGTCACCTACATCCCGCCAGCTTGCAATTCCACCTACGACCTTATGATTGCCGCTTCGGGCCAGTCAAAGGTCGTCTACCGTGCTACTCAACGACAAGCAACTCCTTTATCACTGCAGTCTTTTGACCAAAGTGGACGATCTCCTTTCTGATGAGGAGCTTGATAAGAACGAGCAGAACCTCCTTTGTACTATCATTCTACCTGTTTTTTCGCTTGCTTATATGTGGTAACAATTTTTTTCTCTTTTGCAGAGATATGTCTCGAGATGGCTAAGGCCCCTAATCCCAATACCAGCGTCGAGGGAGGGTCTCAGGAGACCTCTAATAAATCCAAAGTCCAACAGAAGGTGCCAATAATAGTGAAATAGGTTTCACTCGGTCTTTACTCGAACTAATACAAAAGGATCTGCCTTCTTCTACCTCGAACGACCTCCGAAACTAGAAAAACTCAACAGCAGAAGGGGGTTTTTTGGTGAAGAGCCTCCGATGACTAAGTCAGTACAAGGTAGGAGACGACGAACAGTAACTGGATATATAAAGTGTGTGTAGAGAATGTAAACCGAAAACTAACCTACCACACCCCTTTTTATAGAGGTGTGGTGTCTTGCCCTCCAAATTTGTCGAAATCTTCTGTCAGAAGGTCATTGTCGACTCGGTCATTGGCTTTAGGTAGATTTATGACTGCAGCTGAATCGACCTGTTTATCAGGTCTAGTTGCTTCGTTTCATCGGTCTGGTTGACCCGGTATAGTACCCCATATCAACAAGATATTTACTTAGGTTATGAGTCCTATTTAAGACTCTTATTCTATTTTTTGGAGAATTGATGAGTTTTGATCGAAATAAAATATATTGAGAGATTCTCTCTATTTATCTCAATCGTTTACGCTTTCGCTACGTCACTATTTTAATATATGCAGAATGTCCCGCTCTTACATGTCGACTTCTGGTGCTTCATAATCTTATGTTTCGAATTCTGGTGCTTTGTAATCCTTGACTAACTTAAACTATAAGATATTTAAAAGTTAATAATTTTTGTATTTGTTATCAGTTTTTTATTTATATTATATCATACTAATCATATTTTGATGAGAATTGATTTGATATCTATATACAAAAATAAACAAAAAAAAAGTAATTTTTCTTTATTATAGTATTAATCATCTATTAATACTTATTAAAAATTTATAAAATTAAATATCAATTAAAAAATTATCAATAAATTCGTTACATATGAAATAAAAATCAGTAATAAGTCGGAAATTTGTACCAATGAAAATTATCATTTTTTTCAACCTTTAAAAAGTATTTAAAATTTCAATAGAAATTTTTTATAATATATAACGAGCAAATCGTACATGTGAAAAATCTCATTTAAATATAAATAACAATGTAATTTTAATAAAACATATTTAAAATTTAAATAAAAACACATTTCTCTTATATTTTATTTTAAAAAACTTAGTATAATTTTTTTAACTAGCACTCATGATTACACGAGTGTTGTAGTAGTATGAATATTCGTCAAAGTCTAAGAGCATGTTGTTTATAGAAATTTTCAAAACAATTTCAACATTTTAACTCAACCACTTTTTTTAACTCAACCCTATAATCATCAATATTATCAATATAATTAAATAATATAAATTAATCATTCATACACACCACATCAACCTTAATTCATTATTCATCAACTCACATTATTTTAACTAACTATCATTTCAAATCATCTCTCTCCTACTTTTACATTAAATGAATTTTAATTATTCTAATATACACACTAACAAATAACCATACCACATTTTTCAAAATTAACCAAATCAAACCAAAGAATCCAAACAAAATAAAATTTTTTTATAAACAAACATTTATAAAGTAATAAAAATAATTTAATAATAGCAATTTTAAAAATAAAAATAAAAATGACAGCGATGGCCTTATCTTGTTGACGCTCCCGAACCCTACAAAATTTCTGATATTACATTTGAAGAATTAACTGTGGATAGGTCCATGACTCCATATAAAGCATGGTCATTGGCAATGTCGTTTGAAAGAGACCCCATCAAGAATGAGTGGTGCTGATCAATGATTGGGAGTTATAACCTCCGCATCTAATGCCAATGTTTCTTAACTCTTGTGGCTCTCATTTTCCCAATCATTCATTCTTCGAGCGGTTCCATCTCCGCAAACTAATATGTAAGTGCTGCTGCATACACACACACTTACACACATACTTATTTTATTTTGTAATCATCCTGCTAGACATACACTAATTAAACATATAATAGCATTAGCATTCACGAAAGCACATGGAAATATCACAAATCAATTATCAAATATTGTTCATTTTTTTTAATTATTAGTATTACAATCTGTACCCAGGTTACTCAACAAATAATGTACTCTTTATATATAAAAATATTGATTAAAAAAAAAAGAATTCATTTAATGCTATAACCTTTATAACTGTATCTCTATATTAACTACTTAAAATTTTGAAATTTAAATAAAGAATGAATAAGATAAATGTGGACAATTTACCATATATTAATGGATATTATTATATGAATATATTGTGCATTATTTTTTCTTATAAACTTTGAGTACTATATTAATAAAAATTGAAAATTAATTAAATTCGTAGATATGGATTTAAATTGCATACCACAATATGTTATAATTGCACGGGAGACATTTCATTTTCTTAATAGGCACTCTTATGGGAAAAATCCTTTAACTAGTATTTGATCATGTGCATTTGTACAGATATAAAACACGTTTTTGCTTGTATTTATTAATTAGACATGTACTTCTATCATATAAAAATTATTATTTTTTCTTAAGTTAAGTTTTATTATTCAAAATTAATTGAGATTTAAATTTTATTTTAACCATGCAACGTTTACATTAGTAACATGAATAAAATAATTTATATATTTGTGGCATAGATTAAGAAAATTAACATAAATAAAAAAAATTATTGGTGTTTCTGATTTTTTTTTTTTAAAAGAAATGTGCTAATCATATTTTTCTTCCAACAATGCAACCAAATATAGCGGTTATAAGTGTGAATGTATCAATCAACTTTAAGTTCCAATATTAGCCGTTACACATTTGAATGTTTTGCTACCAAATTTAGAATTAATTTAGTAACTGATCCAAAAAATAAATAATATATATATATATATATATATATAT
>BKCP01004861.1:160899-182192 GCA_008636005.1 Striga asiatica
ATGTCTAAGGGGGCGGATCAAATGCGCCCAGGTCTTAAAATGCATCCAACTCTTAAAATGCGCACAGATCTTAGCAACTACAGACAACTAACCTAGCAACTACAGAGAACTAACCTTGCAACTACAGATAATTAACCTAGCTACTACTAACCTAGCAACTACAGAAAACTAACCTAGCAAAGACTAACTTAGCAACTACAGAGAACTAACTTAGCAACTACAGAGAACTAACCTAGCAGCTACAGAGAACTAACCTATCAACTACAGAGAACTAACCTATCAACTACTAACTTAGCAACTACAGAGAACTAACTTAGCAACTACAGAGAACTAACCTAGCAATTACAGAGAACTAACCTAGCAATTACAAAGAACTAACTTAGCAACTACAGAGACCTAACCTAGCAACTACAGAGAACTAACCTAGCAACTACAGAGAACTATCCTAGCAACTACATACAACTAACCTAGCAGCTACAGAGAACTAACCTAGTAACTACGTAGAACTAACCTAGCAACTACATAGAACTAACCTAGCAACTACAGAGAACTAACCTAGCAACTACAGAGAACTAATCTAGCAACTACATACAACTAACCTAACAACTACAGAGAACTAACCTAACAACTACAGAGAACTAACCTAATTGGAAGGTTAGTTGTCAACGGTGAACGCTGGAGTCAACGCTGGAAGTCAACGGTCAACGCTGGAAGTCAATGGTCAACACCGGAAGTCCACGATTTTCGCCGGAAGTCAACGGTCAACGCCAGAAGTCAACAATCAACGCCTGAGTCAACGGGTCAAAATAATATTTAAATAGTTAAAATAACAAAAAGAAAAGAGTAAATCTTGGCCACACATGATGTACCAATCTTGTGGCTAGGAATGAGTCTCACGTCCACACTTTCAAAAAGTGGATGCATTGGAACCAATCCCTATGACCAAGTGGAATGGTTGTGCATTAAAAAAGTCATGCTTCAAATGGGGTTCTGTCAGGAGTTTGTGAATCTCATTATGATTTGTGTTACTTCATGCTCTTACTCTTTCAAAGTAAATGGCATTATCAGTGGCTTGTTCATCCTTCTAGAGGTATCAGACAAGGTATATTTATTATTGTTGCTGAGTTATTGTCTGCTTTAGTCTTTGCTTCTATCAACTCTGGTCAGCTGCTTGGTATGAAAATCTCAAAAAATGGGCCTTCTCTGTCCCACTTACTATTTGCAGACGACTCACTATTTTTCTGTAAAGCAACAGTTGAGCAGGCTAGCTTTCTTCTGAACTTGATTAAAAAATAGAATGTTCACATCGCAAACTGTAAATCTTCAGAAGTCAGCTATATTTTTCAGTAAGATCTCTCCTGCAACTCTTCAAGCCAGAATATGTGCCACTCTATATGGGATTTCTTCTCATAGGTCAACAAGGTATTTAGGGCTTCTACTTGGCATTGGAAGATCCAAAACGGAAGTAGTTCAGTATGTGGTTGACTCAGTGAAATCAAAGATAATGAATTGGAAGTCTAAACTGTTATCTCCAGCTGGGAAAGAAGTCCTCATCAAATCTGCTCCAAGCATTGCCTTTATATTCCATGTCCTGCTTCAGGCTCCCCTCTGCTCTATGCTCTGCAATTTCTAAACTCTGCTCAGACTTCAGGTGGAGTAAGGGAGAACATCAATCACAAGGGATTCTGTTGTGACCATTTTTGTTACGTTTTTCGTTATTATTTTGTCGTTCTTTTTCCCCCGTTTTAGGTCTTTTAGTTGGTTTTTAGTTCGTTTTGTGTGTTTTACTCTATTTTGGCTTTTTATATGTTTTTTGTATATTTTGTCGGTTTTTTACGTTTTTTTTCTTCTTGTTTTTGGTGTGCAGGTCAGAAGCCCGTGAGGAATAGATTTCGCTCGAAAATGGGCTGGCAAATCATGATTGTATAGATAGGTTAGTTGGCAATATATAAAAAAAATCGGAACTTGATTTCGAGTTCGGACGAGTCCGGACGGGCCTAATATCCGAATTCGTGCATGGAAGCCGTCAACTTGAAGTCAAAAGCTTTGGGTGAATACTTTTTGCAGAATAAGTTGGATTTGAGAACACAAATGTGTAGAGGGCTTCGTTGGCTACATGTAGAAAAAAACAAAACTCAATTCCGAGTTCGGACGAGCTCAAACGAGCCTAAAACGTAATGCCGCGCACTGCAGTCACGAGAATTTTTCTGCGCGCGAAAGTCGCGGCCGCGACTCTTCTCCGCGGCAGCGAGATCCTCCGCGGGCAGCGAGAGTCTTCTGCCTAGAAAAGTCACGGCCGCGAGATTCTTCGCGGGCAGCAAGAGTCTTCTCACAGCCAGCGAGATTCGTCACGGGCAGCGAAGGTCTGAAAGTGTAGAAATTATTTTTTCCTCATTTTTCTCCACTTTCTTCCACAAATTCTTCCACTTTTCTCCATCTTTCCTCCATGTCTCCTCCATGTTTTGAGCCATGAACATCACACCTTGATTCTTTGAATTTGTGGGCTTGAAAGATGGAGGGAAATGGAGAGAATGTGGATATAAAAGGATGGCAAGGTTTGAAGAGAAAAACACAACTCCATAGAGGGGTTCTCCCTCTTCTCCTCTACTCTTTCCTTCTTCTCTTCTTTTCTTCCTTTTCTTGGTTTTATTTGTAAGTGTAATATTTGAAGAATACAAGATTTCTTGTGAACTCGGTTTGGCTTGTAAGTTTGATTTCGATTCTCGACTTGGATTAATAGTAAGTTTTCTTCATTTGATTATGAACATGAAAGCTTGTGTTATATCTTTTGTTGTGATTGATTTCATCATGAGTAGCTAATCCTCTAGCTAGGGTTAGGGGATAATCATTCTGGTTCGTTCTCGTTTATGCGCATGACGATAGCCCAATCTTGACGAGTTGTTTTTAATTATGAATTGATAAAATCATGCTTGATAAATTGATATAACCTAAGAGTGACACTTAGGTTAATTTGTTGATATAATCGAAGAGTGACACTTCGATTTGTGATTGAATATTGATTTGTTGAGTTAGAGTTTGTTAATCCTACAAATTGCGACTTTTAGAACCGAAAGGGGAGGAGTCGTAGAGATAATCGATTTCAAAACCGAGAGGGGAGAAATTGGTGGAATCTAGCTCGTTTAGAGTGGACATGTTCGGAGACGTTTTGTCTATGTGTTAATTGTTTCGTTAATTTTCTCTTTTATGTTTATCCTCATATTAGGAGAGTTAGTGAGGTTAAATCGCTAAATGAGTTAGTTAGTCGAACCACTTAACCGAGTTATTGATTGCCGTTAAATGTGTGTAGAACCGGAAGCGATTATTCCCGATACCCTTGCTCGTTTATCTTTTTATCGTTCATATTTTTAGGTAGATTATCGTCTTTATTTCTTAGTTGATACTTTTTCAAACTAATCTTTGATTAGAATGTTTAGGCTTTATTTTGTTTTTATGTGTTATCAACATCAACACTAGATTCCGAACCGCCTTCCTCAAGAGATCGACCCGGGGAACGAATCTTTTGATTCGGTGCTCGGTAAAATAAAAATAATTTGCTACAACAAATTTGGCGTCGTTGCCGGGGAAGGCAAGTAGGATATTTGATTTTGGTATTGGTGTTATTTTCCGTGTTTCTCTTAATTTTGTGATATTTTCTTAATTTCAGTGTTTCTCTCGATTTCTTATTTTCCATTTTTCGTGTTTTTGGTATATTTTTGAAAAATCGTAAAAAAAAATATTATATATATATATATATTTTGTGGCTACGTGTGGTTTTTCTGTTTTGGTGTGCAGGTATTATGGACTTCAACCGTGCTTTCCCATATCCGCACACCCAATCTTGGATGAATGAGCCAAGCTATCACACCGGGTACCACGTCCAACCTTATCCATACTTTTCTGAGCAACGTTGGGACCCCTTCTCGGTCGAGCAATATTACGAGTCCCACGAGTTTAACGAGAAGCTCAATCGTATCTATGCTTTTGCATCATCCCGGTTAGCTCATGAAGAAGGGACCGCAACTCGGTGTGCCCCTCTGAACCAGTCACCCCCATACCACGATTCTTGGGACTATGGCCAGACTTGGACATATCCCTACGAGCAGCAGTGGGATTCTTGGCCTATCGAGCAGTCATACGAGTCCCTCGAGGATTCCTCAGAATACAATGCAAAGCTCGACCAGGTCCTCGCTCTTTTAGCCTCCCAAGCGGCCCGAAGGAGCAATATTGAGTCCAGAATCGAGAACCTAGTGGAGCGCGTGCAAGTCCTGGAGGATCGAGTTACCAATGTCTCTCCCGAGCCCACCGCTCAAGGTGAATCTACACATAAGGATGAACCTCGGGAGGCTGCTTTGACATACGATGAAAAGCTCGACCTCATCCTTACTCGCATACCTGCCCAGACCACTCGAGATGTGGAGATTGAGCTCGGATGTGCTCGATTGAGCGCACAAATGGAGATTATTACAGCACATATCGACTCAATCGGGGCCCAAGTCGACGACCCCCACTTTATACTTGAAACTCAAGCCCATATGATGAAGCAAATATGTGAGGCCGAAGACGAAGACAATGAGCTCCAGCGAGACGTTGATGATATCTCAGAGGAGTAGATCCATGGGATTGATTCTCAAGTCACTCCTCCCACCTCCGAGTTCAAGCATCCGTATTTGAGACCGTTGCACTGTGTTACGAAGTGGGGAGATTCAGTTCGACTTGCTTCACAGATGTGCTTATAGTTATGGAGGTTGACGACAGAGCTCGGATGAAAAAAGTTCTGCGTCTAGAATTGGGGATCGCCTGTGCCCGAACCCGGTTCACCAAGAACATAGCCACCCGAATCCACCGTGCCAGCCTTCTCGTCAATATTTCCATACTACCACTTCTCGAAAACACGAAGGCGTGGCATGATCGTCACTTATTTTTGGATCCTGGTTGATTTGTACAGATTTCGTCAAGCTAATGACGTTAAACAAGCGCTTCTTGGGAGGCAACCCAAGTGATTTACTGCTTTCTTTTGTGTTTCGTTTATGCTTTTTAGTTTATTTTTATTTCTGAATAATGGGAGTTTTGGAGTGTTGTGATTTTCTTGCCAGGGACGAGCTTGTAGTATGGAGATTTAGCTACGCGAAAACGACCATAGTCCCGAATTGATCATGGGCGAAAGAATTGCACGTGAACGCTTACCCTCATCGATGCACCTTCGGTTTGCACATTCTTTTCTCTTTTTGTTTTGGTTTCTTTTGAGTTTTGTGTTGATACTAAATTGGTTCATACTGTGAAATTGCTAAGTCTTGATATTTGGACTTCCCGGTTATGTGTGGAAGCAATGAGGACATTGCTTCATATTAAGTGTGGGGGAGTCTACTTGGATTTTGCATGCTTATGTGGTGGACCGGTCTAGTATCTAGGTTGTCGTGTTGTCGAACATGTGGTATTGGTGAATTATATGATAGGTTGATGATTGCTTGATGAAATTGGGAAGCTGTGATGACGGACGTAATTACCATTGCCTCGACATTTACTTGACTGCTTTAAGTGACATTTATTTACCTTGTGAGGTTTTTATCCTTACTTTTCTTTCATGAGAGATATTGGTCGTATTTTCGAATGATTAGAACTTGCCTTGAGTTTATTTGAAAAGAATCAGTTAAAGTTTAAAATTTCGAAAATAATTGAGGCGTTTTGTTTGTTAGCTCGTTTTGCCTTGTTCTTTGGTCCTAAAACTATATTCCCTAGTAACCCGTTTTAGCCTTGAACTGTTTCTTCTCAGCCGTACTTATAATGTATTTTGTTGATTGATCCGTGTGATGATCGGTAAAGACGGAGTCGTTATTGAATGAGGTAGAAATCGAGTTACATTTTATGCTTGACAATTAAAAAAAAAAATAATAATATACTACATGAGAGCTCGCAAGATGAATCGATTGGATTCTACTCCGCTTACTTGTTATTCATTTTAACGAGTAATGAGTATTGGGAAACCACTTTAGGACACTTGGATGACCTCCAATGTTTAAACCTAAGGAATATTGTCCATACGATTCGAGCTTGTTCGGGAATAGTAACTCTCTAAATAAAAAAATAAATAAAAAAAATGTGTAATAAGGCAAGAAATATTGCAATTCGAATGGAGCGTTTATGTGTTGTTTGTGGATACATTGGTGGACGGTATGTGTGCTATCTTGTTTATTTTGGTCGAGTGGCGGACATTCGAGTATTCTATTACTCGAGAACTTCGATTGTTTATTTGAGCTTCTTGTTCATATATATCCTTACCTTTACCTGCAGCCACATTACAACCCGAGAAGTCCTCTTGATTCGAATATTTTGAGCTTTGGTTGATTCCGAGTAATCTAGATGATTGGCAAACATATGTTGAAACGTGAATATCGACCAATTTTGAGCGTACCTATCACATATCTAAGCAAGAAAATGAGTGAGGCATATATATAATGATCTATGTATTGCGAGTTTGTCATTTTAAGGCCAAGTCGATATTTGAGACATATGGTCGTACGGTCGTTGGAATTCGACTCGATAGAGTTAAACATTTTTTGAGGCATGTCCTATTTGAAACCGTGCCCATGTTTGTGTTTTATTTTCTTTTCTTTTTGTTCGGGACGAATAAAGATTTAAGTGTGGGGGAGTTGTTGTGACCATTTTTGTTACGTTTTTCGTTAATATTTTGTCGTTCTTTTTCCCCCGTTTTAGGTCTTTTAGTTGGTTTTTAGTTCGTTTTGTGTGTTTTACTCTATTTTGGCTTTTTATATGTTTTTCGTATATTTTGTCGGTTTTCTACGTTTTTTTTCTTCTTGTTTTTGGGGTGCAGGTCAGAAGCCCGTGAGGAATAGATTTCGCTCGAAAATGGGCCGGGAAATAATGGTTGTATAGATGGGTTAGTTGGCGATATATAGGAAAAAGCGGAACTTGATTTCGAGTTCTGACGAGTCCGGATGGGCCCAATATCCGAATTCATGCACGGAAGCTGTCAACTGGAAGTCAAAAGCTTTGGGTGAATAAGTTTTGAAGAATAAGATGTATTTGAGAACACAAATGCGTAGAGGTCTTCGTTGGCTACATGTAGGAAAAAACGGAACTCAATTCCGAGTTCGGACGAGCTCAAACGAGCATAAAACGTAATGCCGCGCACTGCAGTTGCGAGAATTTTTCTGCGCGCGAAAGTCGCGGCCGCGACTCTTTTCCGCGGCAACGAGATCCTCCGCGGGCAGCGAGATTCTTCTGCCTAGAAAAGTCACGGCCGCGAGATTCGTCACGGGCAGCGAGAGTCTTCTCACGGCCAGCGAGATTCGTCACGGGCAGCGAAGGTCTGAAAGTGCAGAAATTATTTTTCCTCATTTTTCTCCACTTTCTTCCACAAATTCTTCCACTTTTCTCCATCTTTTCCTCCATGTCTCCTCCATGTTTTGAGCCATGAACATCACACCTTGATTCCTTGAATTTGTGGGCTTCAAAGATGGAGGGAAATGGGGAGAATGTGGCTATAAAAGGATGACAAGGTTTGAAGAGAAAAACACAACTCCATAGAGGGGTTCTCCCTCTTCTCCTCTACTCTTTCCTTCTTCTCTTCTTTTCTTCCTTTTCTTGGTTTTATTTGTAAGTGTAATATTTGAAGAATACAAGATTTCTTGTGAACTCGGTTTGGCTTGTAAGTTTGATTTCGATTCTCGACTTGGATTAATAGTAAGTTTTCTTCATTTGATTATGAACATGAAAGCTTGTGTTATATCTTTTGTTGTGATTGATTTCATCATGAGTAGCTAATCCTCTAGCTAGGGTTAGGGGATAATCATTCTGGTTCGTTCTCGTTTATGTGCATGACGATAGCCCAATCTTGACGAGTTGTTTTTAATTATGACTTGATAAAATCATGCTTGATAAATTGATATAACCTAAGAGTGACACTTAGGTTAATTTGTTGATATAATCGAAGAGTGACACTTCGATTTGTGATTGAATATTGATTTGTTGAGTTAGAGTTTGTTAATCCTACAAATTGCGACTTTTAGAACCGAAAGGGGAGGAGTCGTAGAGATAATCGATTTCAAAACCGAGAGGGGAGAAATTGGTGGAATCTAGCTCGTTTAGAGTAGACATGTTCGGAGACGTTTTGTCTATGTGTTAATTGTTTCGTTAATTTGCTCTTTTATGTTTATCCTCATATTACAAGAGTTAGTGAGGTTAAACCGCTAAATGAGTTAGTTAGTCGAACCACTTAACCGAGTTATTGATTGCCGTTAAATGTGTGTAGAACCGGAAGCGATTATTCCCGATACCCTAGCTCGTTTATCTTTTTATCTTTTTACCCCATGAATACCAAGAGTCGATCTAACTATCCAAACTGAACAAAACTACAACCACCACCAATCTAGAGAGGACCTGTCTCACACTTCAATATTAGCTAAGTCCTTTTATTAAACTCTGTAGAACTATGCTAAAGGAACATCTGCTTTCTCATCCAAAATATTCCTAAGTTTCTTTCTCAAACTATACCATTATGAAAGATTCCCTATTAACCAACATCAATCAAAACTATATGCCAATGAGCTATTCGGTGAAAGGCCTAAATCAGCCTTATGTCTTCACTCTGATGGGAAAAGGCTAACCTCGATACGCCTTTCTCTTACTTTGAGGATGCATTTGACATCTTGACCCCCCTTCCTCCCCCCCCAATTTGAAACCTATCTCATCCCACAAATGGTTTTGGGGAAGGGCTTGATTTCCGAAAAAAAATATGAAAAAGGGATAAAATAAGAAAAACGAATAAAAAGATGGGACATTTAGTCTTTTCCATTCGTCTTATTTGATACTGAATGGAGTTTTCTTGTAGCCCTTTGATTTTTGGGGCCAAGAGCTTACATATTTTGGCATGGGCAGCTTTTTATAAGAATGCATGTGACGAGGTGATTATGTGTGGAAGATATTTGTGTTAGTGTTATATACTGAAAGCTTAGCTTTGCATGATATTTCACATTTACCCTTTATGAATGAGAATCATGTTAGATTAAACAAGTTCTACGTTCTGTTGTTTTTCACTTAGATAGGGTGGGTCGTCATCGGGTGAACCGAAGATCACTCTATCAGTTACTTGCGAACAAGAATAGTTGTTCACAACCTAGATGGACATGAACACCCCATCCGAACGGTTGTAGTGTCAACTGTACAGTTTGTCTTGACTGATTAGTTGCACTAGTACATTTATGTATTGAACAGGATCCCAGAGAGGAGAAATTCATTTTATACTGATCGTCGTAAATGAACTAGGCCTCGGTTAATTACTGCGTTCTCTTAACCCGTAAGATATTAAACAGGCAGATATATATAATATATATTACTTTGATTCACATGGGTGAGGTTCAGTTCGCTGGATTAATATTCCTACTGTTTTGGGTAATATTATTATATATAGGATGTGCTGTTAGGATATTTACGGTCACCATGTGCGTTAGTTTGATGATGTCCCCGGAGTGAGTTCATGAAGGATTGTTATGCTAAACCCTGCAGGTGGATTAAATTCCGGCATAATAAGAATGTGATGAACGAGCGCTAGCTTCGGTGAAATAATAATAAATTAATTAATTCTTGATTGTCAGTAATCGAATTAATTAATGGACATTATATCTTAAACGTGGGGAGGTAAATCGAGTAATTATTATTGGAGTCTCAAATGTAATTTGGGCTAGGGAAAGGGAGTGCAATAATATAATGTTGGTGGCCCGTTAATATTATTTAATTAATTAGAGGAGTGGGTTTGGCCCACAGTTAGTCTAATTAATTAAGGAGCCCTTTTCCTAATCTCCTTAGGGTCCCTACTGTAGCTCTATATATACATCATTAAGCTCATGAGAAGAGATGAGAGTTCACATCTCACGTGAAACACGCCTCACACGCCTCTCTCTCTCTAGATCTCATTCGAGCTTTATCTTCTTCTTGTTGCTCCACTGGTACAAGTTGAAGAAGGGTGTATTGAGTAATACAGTAGAAGATCTGTAGGTAAACCGAAACGAAATATATTTTGACCTACAGAACTAACCGGAAGTCCGATTGAGACGTACAGTATACCCAGACGACCGTCTCGACGAGAGCTTTCCATCGCCGCCGATGTTGCCGGAATCTGACGCCACACGCGCCCTCCCGCGCCGCCGGAAGGTGCCTGGCAGCAAAATCTCGTTTTGATCTGTTTGCATCCGTTTGATCCGGTTTTGATCTGATCTTGTTCGTGCAACCCAAGACGTGATTTGCGGTCAATCAATTGCGGTCAACCGTTCGTGGTCAACCATATCTATATAAATTTTAAGCCGTAAGTTCTCTACGTCAAACCTTTAGATCCGCTGCGCATAGGTTTACGTTTGCTATTGAATTCGTGATTTGTACATAACGATATCCTCAGAGATCCCAACAATTTGTACATACTTTATTGGGTATGATTCTAAATCATTGGAGAACATATTTCTGGAGTCGGATTTTGACCTTAGGTATATTGGGATAAAATGACTTGTGTACTTATCGAGACATTTAAAACTAATTAACTAATGTTTCTTTTTGAATAGTTAGTGATTTTATTTGCTTGAGGACAAGCGAATAGCTAAGTTTTGGGGGAGTTTTTTAGTATGGTTTTGTGCTTATTGTAATCGTGTTTTTGTGAGTGGAACTTATTTTGGCTTGTTTATGTGTTCTTCCGGTCCCATTTTGTATTTGTTGTTTTTATGTTGTGTTTTTGTATTTGTCGTTTTTATTTTATGTCTTTGTATTTGTCGTTTTTTCTGTGTTCGTAGGTGAATTTCAAGTCCATTTATTTGTAATTGAAAAGGAAGATTCAAGCCCGAGTCTCGAGTACATGAGCTACATCCAAGTACCCGCTATTTCAGTCTAAGTGCATGCATAAGTATCGCCTCGTAGTCGTGAGTTCTCGCTCTACCATCACCTGCTATCTGCAGTCACCGACTGTCGAGCATTGCCGAGTGTTTCCATCAGTGTCAACGAGGTTATGTGAGCATCACCAAGAGAGTTTCACCGAGTGTCATCGAGGGGCTGCGAGCATTACCGAGAGACGCGCATCGAGTGTTCCTACCAGCGTCACTAAGCATTTTAGAATGCTCGCCGAGGGCCTGTGAATTTCTTGAGAAAAAAGAGGACATATAAGATAGCGCGACAGCTCATGAGTGTTGCCAAGGTTATCTATCCGTGCCGCGCGAGCTAGAACACCAGTCATCGAGTGTCGAGTGTTTCTGATGTAATCTGTCTACACCCTGCAAAGATGCATGCTAGACCGCGAGTGACTGTGAGGTCATCTGTCCGCGTTGTGCAAGCTAGCATGTCAGTCAGCGAGTGTCGAGTGTTGCCGATGTCATCCATATTAGGGTACACTGTAAAAGCTCAACTTTCAGTTTCTGACATTATCATTTTGAATGAGATTCGTGTTTTAGTCAAGTATGTGTGTTTGTACTTTCTTTATTAATGCAAGATAAGTTTCTTTATTCTATATTTTAAATAATATGGTTGATAAGTGTCGAACAAAAAGATTATATTATCGATTCCTTGTACAATATAAATATTTGTTCACAGCCAATGTGGAATTAAACTATCTATCAAGAAATGTTGTAATGTGATTTTCGAGTTAGTTGATATTTGCCTTACAAATTACACTGGTACACCTCAGATGTATATAATGGACCTACATAGGAGAAGATTATTTTATATTAACAAAGTAAATAATCTAGGCCTCAGGAACTGATGCGTTCTCTTAATCCGTAAGACAATAAGCGGGCATATGTATTCAGCACATACTTATTTGATTTACCAAGGGTGGTAGCTATTCTGTTAGGTTGACATGCTCGGTATTTTAGTAAGTGATGTTGTTCATATGATGTGCAGTTAATATTGTTTACGATCACTGTGTCCCGAGCCGCTGGGTTGATGAAATCCCCAAAATAAGCTCAGAAAGGTTTTTTATGTTAAACCCTGCAGGCGGATTAGTTTCCAACATAATAGTAAAGAATTGAGTGGTACGAGTTTAGGATGGAGAAGTTAATTTATTATATTGTCAGTAATTAAATTAATCAACGAACATTAGATCTTAAACATTGGGAGATAATTCGATCAATTAAACTGGAAACGAATTATTTTTAATGCAGCGCTAAATGGGGAGTGCAATAATATTACACTAGTGGAATGCTCTATTATTCAAGTATGAACACAAGGTGTTAACACAATGTTTGCTATTCTAACTTAGAAGCCCATATTTATAACCTCCTTAGGGTCCCTGCTGTAGTCTAGAAATACACCAAGTCCCATGACTCCTCGACATATCACATTCCCACGTTTTTTAGGTCTCCAAAAGAGAGAAAGAAATCGTGAGTCTTAGATCTTGAGAATTGGGAATTCTGTTTAGTCGCACCACCAAAACTACTCGGAGAAAGTGAAAAGAATATACAACAAATGATAATAAGGTCTTGTTTTTCACATGTTGGCGAATATATTCAACCTTGGAGATTGTCCGATCATCACCAATCTTTGATGTCCACTCGCGATCACCGAGTTCATTGGAGTCACAGCCGCATGCTGGCGCAAGCGGCACCTCCTCGCAACCCTCGTCGACGACTCATGCACGAAGTCAGCGCCCGACATGCAGCGCCCCACGTTACGCTCGTGCATATATCCACACACCGCAACACATTTCGCACTCGACAACGCGACCCCGTGTACCACAAAACGCCCGCAAACCTACACGCACATGACTGCATGACCTCAAAAACTCCAGCGCCCAGCGTTCCGCGTGAAGCATGCATGACGCTCAACCACGTGACCCCGAAAGCACCCTGTGCCCAACCGCGCGACGCATGCGGACAACCCAATGCCTGATTGTAACCCGCACGCAGATAGGGCATCACTCTGCGAGACCCCACGATCCCTAGGCTAGTCTGACGATAGAAGTTCAGAAGATCTCCATCAACGAAAATCAGAAACATGTTAGAGACAACAAAAATTTTAAACCGTATGTCCTGATCCTAACTATAGATTCCACTGCGTTAGGATTTAATTTATTAGATTTGGATGTGTATATCGACGATGTTCCTCACATAACCCAACAACTGATATCAGAGCCCATGTTTATTTCGTCTTTGTGCATTATTCGAAATAGCACTTGTGTGGCATATGTGAATTATTTATGTTTGGGCACATCGCATAGTAGATTAGAATTGCAAATAAGTTGGTTTTTTGCAGGTGTTTTTCAATCCGACTATTGTGGCTAGTATGTATGGTTTTAGTTCATGTACGTTTTATAAGTCTTGGACATGTCGGGGAATTTTTGGGTTGTTGAATGCCTGTAATAAATTATTCAAGCGATGGTAGACCACATAGATTATTTTATTTACTAGATTCATGTACGACCCCTGCATGGGTCATAAGTTAAACTATGCAGTTATTTTTATATTAATTCAGTTTGACCTCGTGGACGCAGATGAGCCCGAACGATCGATATGATGACCGACATCTCTCGACAAGACGAGACGAACCAACCACAAACCCGTGGTCAATGGCGTACGTGGTGCCATGCACACGCAGACACGCCGCTGGCAACTTACTGCCAGGTGTGGGAGTTACCGAGGCACGCGCAGCGTGCACACACGAGGCTAGGTCGACAGTGAACGAGTGACAGTAGAACTGGCGAGGAGATGAGAGGCGATGGTGTTGGGCACAGACGAGCGCGACAAGTGTGCGAATTGGTCATAGGAGCTTGTGCATGCACTCGATGCCGAGGCCTGGGGCCGTGTTTTTGCAGTTCTCTTAGAGTGTTAACACCCAGCCTTTGTCGTGCTTGCATTCTTCCACACAGACACCAGAGAGTCCCTCTCGTGGTGTTGGCTCGCTAGGTGACGGGAAACGCCATGCACACCTCGTGCGTGTGGGTCAGCATCCACGGATGACCAATGCACGCGCAACGGCGACTTCCTTGTGATTGCGGCGCCACACGATGACAACCCGATGGCACGATATTTTTTTCCAGCAACGACTTCTCGTGACATGTGATAATGCTTGATTTATTGCATGATATTATTTAATTATAATGATAATATTGAAAAGAGTAAAATTAAATTAAATTTGAGTTGAATTTAAGTTAAAATTTTGAATTAGTAGATTTAAAGTGGATTTAATTGGTTAAATCATAATTAGTATTGAATCGAATTCCGAAAAACTTTTCTACAGATACACGGCCTTCAGTCGAAAATTTTTGTGGAGACGGCTAAAAAACTACAATCACTAACCATTCAAAGTGTAATAAAAAAATTGATATTAGTGTTGTGAAATATTGATACACTATGGTATAAGGTAAAAAACTAAAAAATCGATCTTTGTAGGAATCCTTAGTGTTACAAAAGATAGAATATGAATTTCATAACAAATCATAATTTCATTTATATATATGTTTGAACGAAAACTATTGTTTGACATGTGTAGTACACGTTTATTATTTTTAATAAACCTCATAATATAAAAATAATTTATAAAATTTGATAGAAAATTAGAATTTTTTTTTTTTGCAGTTAATTTTTAGTTTGTTTTTCTCTANCTAATTTAAATCTGTCAAATGTTGGAAGTTGGAACACCGATGAGACGAAATTATGATACCGGGCCTGTCCGTACGCGTGAGCTGTCATGTGGGCCCACGAGATCTGAGGATGAAAACTCCGAGTCGATTCTCTTTGTTTGGAAACAACTCCATTCGTTTTTTCTACGCAAAACATGCAAATTGACCCTGCCCACTTCTCAGCCCCACAAAGAACACAGTTCTTGACAAACTCGAATCCGCAAAATGTTTAAGAAATAAATAATGTAACCAAATTGTATAAAATTAAACTTTAGTCCCACCGTCTCATATATAAATTCAGGCGTGCTTATTTCTTTTTATTATTTTATATTTCCTTACCTCCAATAAGAAGTATAGATATTTTTATTTATTACAATTAATTAACAATATTCCATTTCATATGGTCTCGTCGTGGACAGTATATTTTATGTATTTGCCCTGTGCATTTCCTGTATTTTGTAACTTTGGCGTGACTTGCCTGTCTCAAAGAACATCATGATTACCGTGGAAGAATGTCTTAATATTAAAATATTTAAAGCAACTTCAATGGTATCTTATCTATTTTTGAGTAACATGAGAAATGAGATTAAGAAATTGACATGTGTAAATTTATATTTAGTTGAAAAAAATAAATAAATAATATAATACAATATAATAGCAATTGTCTAGAGTTACTTCATGTAGATAGACTTTTAGAATTTTTTTAGGCCATATAGATTTTTTTTTTTATGACAGGTGGCATCAAAATGAAGACAATCCAACTACCATTAAAGATGCTTTTAACATAATTGCTGAAATTTTAACTACGAGATAATTATTTTGGAATTATTCGATAACTTGTTGGTTTTAATTAATTAAATATTATCTTTTGAATTTCGTAGAAGACAAGTAAGATTAAAAATAAAAAAGATTTAAGGTAAAGTTCCATGAATATTTAAATTTGTATACACACGTTGAAAATTTTCTCTTAACTCTCTTTTATTGCATATAATGAACCAGAAAAGTTAAAACCATATTTGGACTCGAGACCCACTTATATGAGATTTAAAGGGTATCTAATAACGATACATGTACGTACACCATTAACGCAAAGCTAGTTGTACTAGAAAATAGTTGATAGTGGATTGTAAAGATCAATTTATTAAAATTTTAATCTTATGCAAAATAACATCGCCTTAATTTAAGAGCGTTCATATTAAATCATTAAGAATCAAACAAAATAGGCAAATAATTAATAGCGGATTGTAAAGAATGATTTGACGGAATTTTAACCTTCGAGTCTCTCCAAGAATGTCCTCCCTGTGGAGAATTTTTTCTTCCAAAGCATCTCTACAAATTAGCTCTCCATTCTACATATATAAACAATGTTGCACCACATTTTAATTCCACATTTTTTTTTTTTGGTTTAATGTATTCTAATTTAATATTATTGGTAATTTTTGTATTATATATGCATATTAGTAAATGTATTTATTATGTTAAATAACTTTGTGCTTTTTATTTATTGATGTATTATAATTTTATTTTGCATTTTTCTAATATCATAGTACCATATGAATAAAAATTTACCACAATAAAACAAGTATTCTCATGCATATCTAAACAATTAATGGCAAATAACAAAACATGGAAGTAAAATCCACCATTATGGCCACTAATTTAGGTTCCTTTCCAATTAAAAAATTATCAAATCTCTTTCTTTTGGAAAATATAAGTCCCTATTAGAAAAGAAGGAAAATGCTCCCCTACCCACAATGGCACAAATTAATTTGTCCACCACTTATGTGGCATGTATGGGGCATGTATACATCACCAAGCATTATTTTCTCCAACAAATCCATACATGCCACATAAGTGGTTGGCAAATTAATTTGTGCCCACTGTGGGTAGGGGAGCATTTCCCTAGAAAAGAATTTCTAAGGTAGCAAACTTCTTGTCCAAGTTAGTTTCTTTTGCCGAAATTGTCGCGCCCTATCTTCGTCGTCACTGGAACTGCTGTCGTCGGATTTGGCTGGAAATTTCGAGTTCCCTGAGCTTGTCGCACGCGTCTCCAGCTCGCTGTGAGGGCCGTTCGGCACCAGCAACGTGCGCTGCCAAGGCCTACGTTGCGTCGCTAAGCCTCGCGTTGTCTGCCCACGACAAACGCAAGATGCTCCAACGTCACGTGAGGTGCGCGGGACTGCGCGTAAAACACATCGCTAGCATTTGCGGTTGCCGGTTCGCGGGACCTTCTCTCGCGGATCCATCAAAGTCGGGTGATGTTGCGCTCGAGACAAGCTGGGACGAAAGCTTGAGCGCTACCGGAGTCGCCGATCTCCCCCACGCATGATGTCGTCCGCCAGGTCGATGAGGGCCTTCGGCGCCATCTCCCCTTGATCACGTACGTGTGCTACGGCCAGCGCTTGGTCGAGTGCCATTGGGCCACGCGCGACAACAAGTTATTCGCGGCCCTTGTGCGGCCATGCGCAGCTGCAGTCATGCGGTTGTCGAGTTTCGTCATCGGAATCGAGGTCTGCCGGTCTTTGTGGTTGTTGGAGCTCGTCCGCAAACAACAATAATGTGCATAAAATAAATTACAGGAATCCTAGACCCATGGAAAAGTTTACATGCTCGTCTAGACCGAAAAATAAATTTAAAAAAGGAGCTGAGCGCTCGGATTCTTGAGGTTCTGGTGTCCCACTGTGCGAATAAATTTATTACAAGCATTCAAAACCCAAAATCAATCAACAATCCCGAGGCTTTAAAAACATGCATCCAAATAAACCAAACATTCAAGGCCATAACTATGGATTAACAATAATCCTGCAAAATAGAGTTATGCAATAATAATCCAACAATTGTATCACGCTCCTTGAACACAATTAATTCATGCATATTAACACATAAAGCCTAAAATTCTAAACTTTAGACCAAACCAAATTAAACCAAGTGCTCTGATACCACTTGTTGGGATTCTATTAGGAACGTCTTAATTCATGCAACTCACAGATCTAAGTCTACAAAATAAGCCTAAGCACTACGGACTATAGATTGGTTAGAATACTCACAACTTAAAAAATTTGCAGACTCTGAGACATTTCAGATATATGTTGATGGAGATCGTCTAAATCAATCACTAGAATCAAATCGTCTTGTCCTTGGAGGGATCGTTGGATTCACCTGGTCGCAAAGGCACGTCACGGGTCGCAGGGTCGGCGCATTGCCGTTGGGCTCGACATCGCGGATGGTCGTCACTGATGGGCACGACATCCCGACAGGGGCTTCGCAAGCTGTGCTCGGTCGCCGATGTCCGCGCTCGGTCACGATGCATAACGGCAGACGACGGGCGGTAGCTGATGGGTCGGCTCAGGAATCTCAGTTGTACGTACCTCGGGACTTCTATTGTATTACCTTACACTTTTTGTTTGTCTGATGGTTAACTCACAAAGGTACCACAATTATGATTTTTATCATAAGGGGATGAGTGTATTTATAGGCTATAATAGGGAACCTAAGGAGGTGCCAAATATGGGCTTACCAAGTATGGGCGTAACTGTAGGCCACACCCACTATGCTCATACCTTAACTATTCTACAGTCCACTAAATAAAAACTGACGATCTCCTCATTTGGCTCCCAAATTACAAAGTGATGCTTCGATAATAATTATTCTATTTATCTTCCCGTGTTTAAGATATAATGACCGTCAATTAATTAATTATTGATATTTCTATAAATTAATATCTTGTGTCGAGACTATTACCACTCAATGATTTATGTTTATGTTGGAACTTAATCCACCTGTATGATTTAATATAATAATTCTTCTTGAGCTCATTTCGGGGACATCATCAGACTATCGTACACGCTAAGCGTAAATAATCGAACAACATACCATACACATAACATCACTACCCAAAAAATAATAGATTATTGATCCAACAGAATGTATCTCACTTTTTGGTCAATCAAAGTATCAGTTATTGTATGCACTTGCCTGTTTATATCTTACGGGTTAAGAGTATGCAGTAATTTAACCGAGTCTAGTTTGTTTACCGATAAGTGCAAAATAAACGTATCCTCTCTGGGATCCGTTCAATGCACACAGTGAACTAGTATAATTAATCAGCCAAGATAGATTGTACAAGCAACACTACAACCGTTCACGATGAGTTGCTCATTTTCATCTAGGTTGTGAACTAATTAGTTATTTTGTAGAAGTAACCAATACAAGGTATTCAGTCTCGTCCGTGATGGACCACAATATCCATATGTAAAACATAGAAACATAAGACAATTCAATTAAATATGATTCTCATTTAAAAGAAAGATCTCAAAAAATAGTCTTTATCTACTTGTTGCTCGTCTCCTCTTAGCCCGACGTTTGTGGGTGATAGGGGGTAGCTATCTTATGTGAGATGCAATAATTTTTTATCAACTTTTCAAAAATTATATTATAAAAGTGCTCGCCCCCATCACTCACAATTTTCTGGGGAAACCAAACCTATTCAAGATATGACCTTGCAAGAACTTTATGACTTCATTAGCATCACATGTCCTTGTGGGGATAGCCTCGACCCACTTGGACACGTAATCTACGGCAAGTAAAATATTTTCGAAACCAAAAGACGTACGGAATAGTCTCATAAAATCAATGCCCAACATCAAATATTTCCAGTTGAAGGTTATTGACAAAGGGCATCTCATTTGTGAGACCATGTTCCTAGTTCTTTGGCATCAGGCGCAAGAACAATAGAATTATGGGCATCTTTGAAGAGAGTTGACCAAAACAAACCTAACTGGAGGACTTTGTAAGCAATTTTCTGGCCTCTGAAATGCCCTCCAGAATGGAACTCGTGGTAAATGCAAGGACATCCTCTTGCTCCTCCTCGGGTACACATCTCTGTAGTACCTCATCTTTTCTCATTTTAAATAGGAGTGGCTCATCCCAATAGTAGCTCCTACATGTCAAACAAAACAGTTACTCTATTGGGAAGAAAAGGTTAGGCCGAAACATTCCACAAGATAAATAATTCACAATGTCTACATACCAAGGACTACTCGTCAACTCAAGCGCATGCTGATACGGGAAGTTATCATTAATAGCGTTATGCTCAAGCAACGATAATGAATTATCATATGGTACAATGCTAGACAAATGATCGGCTACAACATTCTCGGACCTTTGTTATCCTTACTATCCACATCAAATTTTCACAATAACAAAATCAACCTAACGAGCCCTGGTTTTGATTGAGTTTTGCTCAAAAAATATTTTAAAGCCGCGTGGTCAGAAGGTATTATCACTTTAAACCACATAATGTACGATTTAAAATTTTCAAGTGAACAAGACCACGGCTAAAAGTTACTTTTTGGTGGTCCTGTAATTTAGTTGGGTCAAATTAGAGTCAAACTAACATAATAAATCACACGAAGTACTTTATCAACCCATTGACCCAAAACGGCGCCCACAACAAGATTTTATGCATCGCCCAATATTTGAAAAGGTAATGACAAATCAGGAGCCGTTTTAATGTTAGGGCATCAATTTGCTTGGGCCAACAACACGGGGAATGAGGGCTTTATTGATGACAAGATATACAAAATCTTAGCCTCATTCAAGTGGTTAGTTGAAAACCAAAATGTTGTGATTCAAAACTTATTCAGAAGTGCACTAACCATAGATTACCATTACTTACTTCTAATCCTGGTCAGGGTGGTAGAAAGAAGAAGAGATCCTATTTTGATAAGGGTTGGTTAAAAGAGAAAGGTGTTTAGGAGGTAGGGAAAATTGATGACTAGAACCACAATGTTCCAAGTAATGGAGAAAGTCAAAGAAACGAGAGTAGCACTCATTAAATGGAGCAGTCATTTCAGAGCTGAGCAAGATAAGGAGAAGAACAGAATCACCATGGAATTGAAAGACCTAAGCACTAAAGGAAACTCTAGGAATTGGGTTCTCTAGGAGAATCTCAAAGGGGATCTTGGCAGAATAAAACTTAAGGAAGAGGAATACTTGAAACAGAAAGCCAGAGTTCAAAGAGGGGGACTCAAATACAAAATTCTTCCATGCCCTAACTATTTAGAGGAGAAAATGAAATGCTTTGGCCAAGCTGAATGGGGATAGGGAGGAGAGATGGGAAGCTGATGTTGATATTGAAAGAGGTGTTAGCTCTTTTTATGGTACTTTGTTCACTTATGAGTGGATTAGTGAGGGAGAAGACCTACTACAACTCATTCCTAATTCAATCACTCCTGAACCAAACCTTGAAATAGTGGTACTAGTTGAAGAAAATGAAATAAAGGAAGCATTGTTTAGCATCGATCAGAACAAGGCTCCTAGACAAGAGGTATTTTTTTTCAAGGTTTCTAGCCCGGTATTAAATTTGATATCTGAACTGTTGTTTGTAGCTTTTTTGCTTCTGGCGGAATCACACTCTATTAACTCTCATCCCTAAATATTGAAAACCTTGAATCTCTTAAGAACCAATAAGCATGTGTGGGGTCACTTATAAAATCATTGCTACAATTTTGACTGTGTGTCTTAAGAAGTGTATTGATCTTTGTGTTGGTGATAGTCAAGCTGCCTTCATTCTTGGAAGGCAACTCCTTGATAATGTTACCATAGCTCAATAGGCTATCCACTATTTGAATAGGGCAAAAATTTTGTCCCAGTAAAAGTCCATTTTAAAATTTGTCTTCTAAGT
>BKCP01004861.1:184029-195439 GCA_008636005.1 Striga asiatica
TTTTGTGTGAAAAAAAAAAAAATAAAAAAAATAAATACTATATCAAGCATCATGTTAATGAAGATTTCTTAATTAATTCTCAATTTTTTTTTTTCTAGTTTTCTCAGGTGCGTGAGTGCTACTCGTGTAAATTTGCATGTGTGTATGTATTCTCAGATCCATGTGTGTGTGTGGGCCAACCAGTCGGTTAAGGGTGGGACACATAATGGTTACGAGATTCAACTGAAGAGACCAAAATTGCATTCATTGCACAGTTGGCTCAACTCATCGGTTCTAGCTTTTTTTTTTGTTTTATTTTATTTTATTTTTTATTTTGGTAACAATAGATATCAATAGATGAATAAAATGTTTTACAAGCCAAGGAGCACCAATCTAAAAGAAAAACAAATACAAGGAAGCCCGTACACTGACGACCTAGAAGCTACAGTAAACTAGCTACAACCTAAAGGCAGCACAGCCCGCCAAGAACCTTTAAGCTAACGAGTCACAAGAGTAATACAGCTAGAATACAAAGAATACAACACCAGAGGTCACAGTAAAAAAACCAGAAAAAAAAAAAAAGAAAAACCAAAAAGAAAGGAGCCAAACAATCAGCTCTCTTAAATGTTGATTTCAATTCTTTTGAGCACCAATATGTTCCGGCCAATCCTGGGAGCAACTCTGATGACTGTGTGTTCTGGCATCTTGAGTTTCTGAAAACTCTAGAGGTTTCCAGATTTCCAAAATCAAAGGACTCATTTTTAGACCTACCAATGTCCAGAGGTAGTATCTAGAAGAAGGATGAACTGATATTTCTTGCAAAACATTGAAAATGCTTTGCTGAACACCCAAGGGGGTGTTTTTACTGAAAAAACAGAAGATTTCCTTAAATTAACCTTTTGATCAGTGAAACTTTGGTAAGCATCCAGAATAGAGACAAAAAGAAGGCCATGGTAAACCTCAGCTTCACAAAAAAAATAAACAATCATTAGCAAATAATAGGTGAGACATAGTAGAACCAGATCTAGCAACCTTCAACCCCTTAAGTTCCCTCTGCACAACTCATGATGAATAACCCTATAGAGCGCTTCAAAAACCAGAATAAAAAGGTAGGGTGACAAGGGATCAGCCTGCCTGATTCCTCTTGAAGAAGAAACACAACCTTTTACTTTACCATTCAAATTAAAAGAATAAAACGCAGAAGAAATGCAAGCCATCACGCGTTTAAAAAAAACTTTGTGGAACCCCATTTTCAGAAGGACTTTTTTTACACTAAACCACTCGAATCGGTCATAAGCCTTTTCTATATCCAATTTCAAAGCCGTAAACCTCTTCTTTCTAGAACTGTGCCTATTCAAATTGCAAAAAAGGTTTTTTAGTCCCTTAATTGACCCGTTTTGGCTTTTGGTTCTAGTAAAGGTTCATTTTTAGAAATGGTCCTCTAGGTGTAAAAAATTAGTATTTTGGTCCTCTGACCGCCTATTGCAGGTCAGTATGACAATTTATTTTTTTATTATTACTGAGGTGACAATTAGGTTGCAGCAACCCGCTTGCATGTAAAAAAGGTCATCGTTTAATCACTTGATCTACAAGATCATATGCTAAAAACTTGACTTCAAATATATATCTATTTACAGTTCAACATCATTTTATCGGAAAATAAATAATAACTCAATTTATATAACTTTTAATTATAAAACTTATACATAATTTATTTCTTAATATGTAATAATTACGAAATTAAAATATGCAACTTAAAACATTTATAAAAAAATATTATATTATATAATATATTTATTAATATATATATTTAATATGTTTATTTATTTATATTATTAATATATTTAATTATTTAATATGAGCAATAATAATAAAAGTTAAATAAAACAAGGTAATTGAATAAGATAATATTACATATTTATTTATATAATTTCGTATTATAATTAATTAAAATTTAATAAATAAATGATGTTTAATTAATTAAAATTTAATAAATAAATTATGTTTAAATGTTTTAATTAAAAAAATTGAATTATTTTTTAATACTATTTTAATTAATTTTTTTCACAATTTAATTGTAGTAATTAAATTACCTTGTTTAATTTAACTTTTGTTCTCATTTATGTTGTTTTTTATAATGATTTACTGTATTTCATTTTATTTTAATTTTGTTCTTATATTAATTAAATATTTAATATAAATTAATAAATATATTGAATAATTAAATATTATATATATTAAATATATATAATATATTTAAATAAATAAATGTATTAAATGTATATATATATTAAATAATTATTCAATAATGCATTAAATATAATTCATATTTTTTTACCAATTTCACGAAAATATATTATACGAATTTGTATATATCTCGCAAATGCTAACGCATTTAGTATGAAATACATATTTGGAGCATTTTGTTAGAAATAATTATTATTTCTTGTATTGGAATATATTACATAAACCTATATAGAAATTTCGAAAATTTTTTATTTTGTTGAAAAATTTTCAAATGATGAAAAACTATAAAATAAAAATATAATTAGTAAAACTAATATGATATAAAATAATAAAATATTAATTTAAAATTATACAAAATTAAAATATCAGATGTGTAATAATATTATTTTAATTGTTAGGTTTGTAGTAATATTATTTGAAATCCATTCACAATCTTATTGGCAAAAATTTATATTTTTCTTCATAAATCTAATTAAACAAAAAATGAATAATAATTTATCTTAAAAAATGAATAATCATTTATCTTCATTATTCATATACTAATTAATTAGGTAATTGATTTTAATCTCGTTAATCTTGCTTTATCTGTCGACAAATACTCAAATTATTCCCTAATCTAATGTGTTGCCCTTGTCATATCATATATTATTATAAATTTGTTACTAATATAAAGATGGATTTTTTTATTTCAATCTTCGGGATTTAAATATTTTCCAAAAATATTTGAAATACAATTAGGCAAGTTTTTGAAATTTGAAATTTAAATATAATAAATTATATGATTAGCATTAAATGCGGCTTAATTTTTTTATTATAAAAATGAAAACACTATTCTAAAAATAGAATATAATTAATATTCCCAAATTTTTTTGCTTACTATTTTTAGTAAATAGTAATTCTTATTATATACTATTCCTATTCTTTTTAAATGTCATTTTGGCTTTATCAACTATTAACAGAAATAAACGTCGTTTTGGATCTTTTGTACATATTTTTTCATTATTACCCCCATTTAGTTAATAAATACACTACGTCTTTTCATATTCTCTTCATCTTTTATTAAAAACATTCATCTCTATCTTCATTAATGAGGGTTATTATTGGCAAAAAAGTTATTCTTAATTAATGTGCAACTTCCCAAAACGACACTTATTATGAATAGGAGGGAGTATAATATAGATATAGATATAGATATAGATTTTGTTACATACGATATATTAAATGTACTAATTGATGGTATATTAAATGATAGAGACTGAAATCGATTTCAGAAAGGAAAATTTATCAATTTCAATGACCTAATTGATGGTATATTAAATGATCCACCAAGTTCCATGGTGTTGCAAGCCCCATAAACCATTCAATTCGGCCTGGGAAATTTTTCGGTGGGCGACAAGGACAATAGTGCATTACTACCAATTTGTTACTAGGATTTTAATTTAATCCATTTCCTACTCGATGGAACTTTTGAGTAAAGCCACTACACTAGGATTATTATTTAATTTTTCTCATATTGTTCTTGATTTAAAAAGTTCCCTTCACTTGTTTTAGTGAACTGAATTCCTAAAAAGTGCTTAACATTTCCTATGTCCTTAAGAGAAGATTTTCTTGAGTTGGTTTAAGCATCATGTATTTCATCCTTGTCATCTATTGTTATCAAAATATCATCAACATAGATTAAAAGATTGATTATGTGTGATGCACTGATCTTATAGAACGAGGATGTATCAACTCTAGATATATTGAATCCAAAACAGCATAATATTTTTCTTATCTTCTCAAAGACTCAAACCATGCTTCATAGCCCTGCTTCAGTCCATTTATGGCCTTATGCATACCAACTCATCTCAATGTTTTGCTGCTTAAAACCCAAAGGCTGCCTCATATAGATAACTTCTTGTAAATCTCTATATAGAAAGGAATTATTAATATCCAAATGCCTTGTGTTCCATCCTTGATGTGTATCCACACTAAGAATTATCTGGATGCTTGTTGGTTTCACCATGGACTAAAAGTCTCATAAGACCATCAACAACCCAACCTAACAATTAAAAATTATTCTCACTCCTGTACCTAGACAACCCAACTTATCTTTATCCGGCCCCAACCCAAAATATTTATTTTATTTTTATTTATTTATTTAATAAGTACTATCTACAATTGATTTGTGTTATTGTTTTAGGTGTGACAAATTAATTAAATAACTCGTAATTATTTCAAAAAAATTATATTTTACCATATTATTAAAAAAATTACAAACTCAATTAAAATTTAAAATTGCAAAGATGAAAACAAAATATTAAAATTAGTTAAACAAGGTACAAACCTTTCGAATAAAATCACACATCAATTATCATTACTAAATTGCAATTGTGTTCCAAAATATATCAAATGTGGTCTCTATTTATAGAGAATGAAAAAAATACAAATTTTGGTATTTTTATTTTTTATTTTTAATATAAATTAACCCCTAAAAATACAAATTATTTGTTATCTTATTTAAAAAATACACTTGTCTAATAAAATTTGGACAGTGTCCTATATTCCTCCCCCAACCGGTTGTGACCTGGGTCCATTAAGCTTCGTTTTTTTTTTCTTTCTTTTATGTTTTTGGTTTTTTACCGATGACCCAAGACAATCTAAAAATCAAAACCCGCTTGTTGTGAAAAATCTTGTGTCTCAAAGCCTTTATATAGTTCCAATGAGTTATTCTTTAGGATTAGCTAGGAAGTAACGACCATGTTATGCTCTTAATGAGAGCATTATATTCTTCTCTTATGGCCCTTTTCCAAGTGGAATACAAAGCTTCTTTTATTATATTGGGTTTTAAATGAAAACCTGCTGATATGATCTTTGGTCTCGGATTTTTCGGTCTTAGATCTAGTGTCCATATGTATATTCATATTATGTGATATGTGTTATTTCGTTGATCAGAAACTACATTATTGGAAATGGTAGATCAACATATGGAGGTATGGTGTTGTAAGTATAGACATTGAAAATTCAATATTTTGTTAATTAATTTCTTTATTTATTGTTGGACATAAATTCAAGATAAATAAGATATATAATTAATAAAATTTTCCTCAAATCATGAAAGACTAATCAAACTGTTGTCTTCTTCTCCAAGACTTTCCCTCATACACCTATAAATAGGGGCACTCCCAAAGCCAAAAATCATACTCATAAATTAACGTGTCAAATTCTAGAGCTATCGATAATTCCCTTGAAGATCCATAGGGGTTCATGAAAGATCCATAGGGGTTCATGATAATCTGAAGGCATTCTTCAAGATAAAAGGGCATTTAAGTCGAAGATCTATGATCAATCCGGTATTAAGCCTCCGAGCCTCCAAAGTACGTTCAAACGGAGAAGAAGGTTAAGAACAAAAGAAGGCGGCGACTCTTCTTCAATAAATAAAACTGCGACATTCACTCCTCTCAAAACAATCAAAGAACATCAAGGCGCTTAAACGACATTCAAGCCACGTTTGTTGAGAAGTTTAAGCAATATAGCATTTGATCTCAAGCCTTCAAGTCAACGTTATTCAAGTCCAAAATCCAACTTCAAGAAGAGAAGAATCTAAGGAAATAAATAGAGATTGTACCTGCAATATTGTTTGATCGAAACAAAATCAAGTTGTACAAAAATTTTATATTTCTTCATAATTCATTATTACAAATTTAGCACGCTCAATGGAGCAATCTATACCTCTCATCCCTTATATTCAAATCAAGTTCGATGATCTTTGGGGGCAACTAAAGATGAATAAATCCTCAAGCCTTAAAGTTGCTGATAAAAAATCACCGACTTCATCAAATTCGTACGAATGGAGGCGAAAAAAAAAAGAAAAAAAAAACTGCCTTCCATGTGTTGGGTTCGTTGAAAAACATCTGTTAATTATGCTTTGAATCGATTGAGAATCTAAGAAAAGAATTCTATGTGCAACAACACTAACAATCGAATTCGAAGCTTATTGTTTAAAACTTTTTCCAACTCTGTAAAGACATACACAACCTATGGGGCCAGACGAACGGTTCTGAGTTGTTCTTCACACCAAACTTCTCGTAATTTTATCTCGACACTAGCCGCGCATTGCCATGTACATCAAATTGCAAGTCGTCGAAGACGCACCTTGTAGACACTATAGATTTACCGGGGACGTGCACCTGCTACCGCCGTGCACTGTCACGCAAGCCCGTTGGGTGGTGAACCTACCGTCACCGATTTGCTGCCGCGTCTGATGTTCACGGTGGTCGAGGCTGCCATGTTTGGTAGCCTCAAGATGTGTCGCGGGGATAAATATATTCGCCTGAAGATTAATGGATTATCTTGGTGTCTTCTATTGTATGATCGATCACCACTTCGAGTTTTCTTGGTGTACGACTTATCGAATCTCCCAAACTTCAAAATTTTCTCTCCTTTGACCTCTTTTTTTTTAAAAAAAAATAAAAATAAAAATTCTTCTTACGTGTATTATGCATGTGGAACCATCTTTGAATCTAAAGGATTTGATGTATTTATAGGCTACAACAGGGACCCTAAGGAGGTTCTAAATATGGAGCCCTCAAGTGTGAACCCAACTGTGCGTATGGCCCACAGTTGGGTAACACTTGAATAATATTTCATTCTACAAGAAAAATATTAATGCATACTCCATTTAGCACCCGAATTACAATTAATTTTTTTCTCTATTAATTGTTGATTTATCTTCTCATGTTTAAGATCTAGCGTCAGTTAATTAATTTAGTTACTGACAATATAATTAATCAATCCAAAATTAGTATCACTCAATTCTTTACCATTATGTTGAAAATTAACCAGCCGGCCGGGCTTAACATAGTAATACTTCTTGAGCTCATTTTGAGGACGTCACCAACCTGGCGCACCAGGACATGGTGATCGTAAACAATTTCAACAGAACATCATGTCATCGACATTATTTAATACAATACGGAGTCTATTGACCTAACAAAATAAGTCTATCTCATGGTAAATTAAATAAATAATAATGAATACATATGTCCGTTTATTGTCTTATGGTATAAGAAAACACATCAACGACTGAGGTCTATATTATTACTTGGTCAGTATAAAATCACACTAGTGTAATTCGTTAGTCAAAGATCAACTAACTCAAAAAACACACTACAGCCTTTCACGACATTTAGTTAAATTATGTCTAGGTTGTGAACAAATATTTATATTTTATAACTAACCGATAATATGATCTTTCTGTTCGACACATCGAACCATATTATCTACAATATAAAATAAAGGAACTATGTTCGTATAAATAAATAAACTACGACATTCACACTTGACTAAAAACATAAATGTTAATGGAATTGGGACTAACATAAAGCCGAACTTCTACAGTATACTCCAACAATCTCCCACATATACTTTAAAGCTTTCGAATTTTCTAGGTATACATTCTTTCAATCTTTATTCTCAAAGAACTTTTGTCCTAACTACCATACATTCAACTCTCAATCCCTTAACATGGTCATTAAAAGCTTTCGCCAGAAAACCAATTCTAAAGGAATCTACTTGGTCGTCCAACGTAAGTAGGCAACAAAACCTCTACCCCTTTGCAATCATTTCGCACCGGGTCATACTTGCTCCATGCGCTTACTAACTTTATGAACATGTGATTCCTTCACATTTGCAACTGCACCAACTATCGTCACAATCAATATGTGACCTTACTTGGGCAAACCATGATTCTTCATTCCTTGTCCAATAGAGGTTCTCAGAGTTAAACCTCTCTTGTCGCTTGCTCTTCAGCCCCCGACAAAATGAGTTTTATTAGTGGAATCCATCAACGAATTACCGTTTCACATTCTTTCAAACTGTAGGGTCCATCTCACTAGTAAACACAAATCCCGAGGTAAATTTTACTTATTGTTCACGTCTGATTAGAAATTAGAATCTTTGTAATACATAGGATGCATTTTTTACGTTTGATAACTCAACATATTATCCTATGTCCAGTTACGGTATACTTGACAATACATTTTACCACAAACCAACGCGCCAGTCTAAGAATACTTCGACATCTAATAACTATGCCCTTGGCAATAATAGATATCATACCTGATTTACTGCATTTCATACACTAGGCATGCTATTGCCGAGCAAAAAAAAACTCCCACTCCATCATTTATCTCCTTAGACAGATAAACTCCATCATGGGGAGGTTAACAATCCTTCTTGGAGCTATGCATATTGCCAATGAGCCTTATGAAAGTATATAGACACGAAGTTTGGGATAAACGCAACATTTATTTTTTGTGATCCTTGACCTCAAGAACATGTGTCGACCCTCTCGAGTGCTTCACATCTCACTTCTTGTATAATCATACCCTTGCGGCTGACAACATTTCACACTGTCTCTAGTAGTCAGAATGCCATCAACACACAGTACAAAAAAAAATAATAATAAATAAATACCACCACACTTCAGTTGTGATACACAATGCTAATTTCATAAATGACCAAATCTATAAATTGGACTCATCAACCAAATGTACTATTTCTGTCCACCAATGGACCATTATAGTTTGCATACTAGATGCTGTCAGCCCTTTACATGAACACTTCTGGGTGTTGCTCCATGGATGTTCCCACAAGACTTTAGTTTAAGAAAAATGTCTCCATATCGACCTATCATAATATATACCATAACTTATATGTGCAAAAACAACATAAAATTCATATTGACTTAAGTACGACTACTAGTGAAAAAATTAACTCATAATACATTTCTTTCTTTCTGAGTTTATTATTTCATAACAAGCCTCATTTTCGAAGTTACGATTTTACTTATATATCCATTTACCATAATAGATTTTACACAACTTAGTGGTTCTACCAGATCCTAAACCTGATTAGAGTCCAAGACCCTAAATCAAAAATCATTTACGTTCGTCAAGGTTATGCATTCTTGTCTCGAACTGCCTCATTGTATAACCATGGATTAATTTCAAGTTTACTTGAGTCTAATTCTGGAGACTTTCTCTAGTGTTGGTTTCTATTAGGAACGGCGTCGATATGCACATTTGAATCTAACGAATTAAATCCTAATGAAGTGGAATCTATAGTTAAGATTAGAACTTACAGTTTTAAAATTTTTCGACTCAAAGACGTTTCTGATTTTCACTGTTAGAGATCGGCGCGTGCAATTGAAACCACTAAAAAAGTAACAAATTCTACAATCAATAAATGGACAATGGCGATCCAATATTTCTTGAAAAAATTACTACATATCGTATGAAGATGAATTGAGAGATGATTGGGATTATTCTCTCATTTCTTGACGAGAAAGGAAAAGAAAGATGAAAATCGTATAAATTGAAATGCAATTTAGGAACAAGTTGTGGTTTAATTAAAATATGTAATTGTGTTTAGATATAATAAGAATATAAGAATAATTAAACACTTTTTACATAAATAAATTACTAGTTAAACATTCTATTTTATTAATAATTTAAAGCAAGAGCATTTTATTATTTATGCATCAGATATTTTTTATTTTTATGTAATTAACTATGAAAAATGACAATTGACATTAATTGAAAGGGTACCTATTGTTATGCATGTACGAGGAGAGTACAAGGTGTACATGAGTAGATAATTTTTTTTAGCTCAAAATTTAAATCAAGTCAACTCTCCTCAATATTATTAATATAATTAAATAATATCAATTCATCATCCTCATAGATCACATTAACTTTAATTCAATATTCATCTTTTCACATAATTTTAACTACTCATCACTTTCAATCATTTCTCTCACTTTTATATCACATCAACTTGAATCATTATATTTTAAATATTATTTAAATACAAACTCAAAATCGCATTCAAACCAAACTTACTTAACTATGTTTAAAATTAAATCATTTATCCGACAAATCAAATCAAATTCAAAATAATTTCTCTTGAATCATGTCCTAAAGACTAAAACATAAATTTTAAAGTAGAATTAGGGAAAAATCCCCTCAAAATATATTCTTACAAATTGAGTACAAAACTCAAATCCAGCTTAAAAGATAACGACCATTAGAAAAGTGAGAATGTAACAAACCAAGCTATTGAAAAGGAAGAAGCCAAGTAAAGAAAAATCTATATTTCAACCCCTTCAAGAAATATCCTATTTCCGCAGCACCAAAGTCGCAGCCCTCGAATCCGACCGTGGATGAGGTACGAGATGCTCTGCTCACCCCGCTTACTGCCCTTCAGTGGGCGAGGGTCCTCGCTGACTCCTGTCGCACCACCCTCTCTCTGGGGGTTTGGGTCGCCGCTTTGTTGTGGCCTCCTGTCTTGTGTCGGTCAGAGGTTGACGGCCTGCCTCTCGTTCGTCGGATTCTTTCAGGTAGGCGACTCTAGTTAGCCTGTCGCTACTGGTAGGTCCCCCTCTGAGTGCTCGGGTTTGGGTTCTTCAGACACAGGTCTTCGAGCCCAACCTCTTTGGGCCATTTCTTCCCCCGTTTGACAACTTCGGGAGCTCATATCTGGATTGAGGTTCTTTCTAGACGTTGTTTTTAGTTGGAGTTTTGAGTACTAGGGTCGATTTTTGTAGCTTTTGTGGTTTTGTTCGTGGGATTGGTTTGTTGTTATTTTGGCTTGTGTGTTGTGTTGTGTTTTTTGTTGCAGGTTGCTCGTGTGGATTATGGGAGGTACTATTCTATAGTTAGGTTAGGTGTGTGTTTTGTTAGTTAGCGCGTTCTTCTCCACTAATTGGAGTTAGATATTCTCCATTTGTTGGAGTATGTGGTCTCCACTAGTGGGAACTTCTAATTTTGTGTGTGGATTAGGTGTTCAGCATGTACTTCTTTGCTTCCGAATGCTTGCATCCCTCTTCTTTGTGTTTTAGCTTTATTTTAGGACATTTATGTTAGTGTTCCTCCTTGAGTCCATCTTTTTTGGTGGATTTGTAAGACTAGTTATCCTTCATCTTATAATTCATCATTATAAGATATATAATAAAAAAATTTATGTAGTCATCAGATGGTTTTCTGATGGAGTCATATACCACTTAATGTATTGACACCTGTCTAAAATGTATTCATTATAGGACGTGTATTAATACACTATTTGTGAATAAATGTAGATGACTTCATAAGTCGAGTCATCCGATAGCTCCATAATAAAACTGAGTATACAATTTATCCTTTTA
>BKCP01004861.1:195484-226275 GCA_008636005.1 Striga asiatica
GGAAGAAGCCAATCATTTTAAATAAAAACGGCCGAAAAATTCACACACGACATTCAATGGGAAACAATTTGAGGAAACAGTAAAAGGTGAAGAATTGATTAATGCCACTTTTCGTAAACAGAACCTCTGAGTCCGGTCAGGGGCTATATTATCTGTGATTAAAGGCTATAGCTATGCCGTCACATGTGATATTTTTCCCTAGTCCGTGCTAAACTGACGACGGACAGTGGAGCAGCCGTACGCCGCCGGTATAGGTGATGCAGAGTACCGAAATATGTGGCGGTCTTGTCAGCTGCTAGATTTGATGTTTCCGAAATCTTTTTCCTTTGTTTTCATGCAATTGACAGTTGAGCTGAGATAGGCAGTCTATTTATGTTTTTCACAATTATAGATGTGGAAATACCGAAGATTGTTTTCATTTTTTATTTTTCAAATTTTCAATAAAATTAATAGAATTGTTGAAAACATGAATATATCCTACTCCCTCCATTTTGAAATATAAGGCATTTAAGGTTATTGCACAAATATTAAGGAGACATTAATTAATGAATAAATTGACTAAATTAACCTTATTTACTCTAATCACAACCACTCCACACTTCCTTAATTTCAACACAATGAGGGTATATTTGGAAAAAAATGCAAAAATTTGTCTTGATTTTTGAGCGCGCCTTATATTTCAAAAAAAATGAGAAATCTTTATACGCCTTATATTTCAAAATGGAGGGAGTACTTTTGTTTCCTTTTCAATAGTTCCAGTCTTCAAGAAATTCAATCTATATCTATTCTATATCTATATGAAAAGATTGTTGAAAAAATACATTAATAGAAAGTTTGATCAAATAAATATAATGTTTGACTTACTATTAATGAAAAGTTTGAAAAAACACATGTGAATCTTTAGTAACAAAATTTAAATCCTATTTGTTTGGTAACAAATTTAGAGATTTTTATGGCAAAATTTGAATCCCATTTTTTTCATGTCATATTTTATTTTTTTACCAAAATTTAAATCATATATTTTTTGTAACAAATTTGGAGATTCTTATACAAAAAATGTGTCAATTATTTATGAAAATAATTCTAAATACAAATTAATTTCAAAGCTGTACAAATTGGATACAAATTTAGGAAGCAAATAGTTGTATAATTGTTAACCAATTCTTCCAATCTTATTGAATAATTTTTTTCTTTTAAAAAATTTGTGTAAATTGGATAAAGCCACGTGCAAGTTTTATTTTTAAATAAAACAGATACTTGGATGAGATGTACATTCAAAATTGTGTCCACATTTTTTGGTAACAAAAATGATTCATCATTGATATTTAAAGTCACTTTATCCAATTATTTAGGAAAAAATGTGTGCAACTTTTCAAAATTTAAATGCATCGATTTTTTTAGATTCTTATGTTTTTTCTTAATCATGTTTTACCGAGATTTGGGTAAGTTTATATCATTTTTCTTGTTAAGTTCATATAATTTTCTTTAGGAAAGAGACAATTGCATAAACGTTAACAATTCATTTCAATTTTTTATTAGAATTATTTTCAATTCAATTTATTTGGTACAAAAATCGGTGCAATGTTAGAAAAATTTGGTTGCATTTTTAGGAAAAATTGATTATTTTTTTATTGGTTTAAAAAAAATTTGGATCAATTTGTTTGAAAAAAAATCGGTTTATTGGTAGGAAAATAGGTTTCACTTCTAGGGGTAACTAATGATTCTTTTTAATTTTTCTTAATTGAAATTTAGAATTATATTTAAAATAAATAATGGGTGAAAGTCCTTAAATAATTTTACTTTTTTTTCTACTTTAATTTTGTTTAATAAATAAAATCCTTTAATTTTTTTAAAATTTGTTAACTAATAACTAATAATATGCTGGATAAATTCAAAAATACCTATGTAGTGCTTTACGTACCAAATAATCAAATCAATAATGTTGTACATAAGGAAGTGTTTAATAATATACAAAGTTCATTTTTGTGAAATTTTTAATGGCATGAGACAATTTAAATACAAAATACATTTTAAAAAACAAATAGGTAATAAATGTTCTCGTGCATCGCATGGGTACCGTACTAGTATATATAAAGAGGTTGTTGGAAAAATACATTAATAGAAAGCTTGACCAAATAAATATAATGTTTGACTTATTATTAATGGAAAGTTTTAAAAAAATACATGTGAATCTTTAGTAACAAAATCTGAATCCTATTCTTTTGGTAACTAATTTGGAGATTCTTATGGCAAAATTTGAATCCTATTTTTTTCGTATCATATTTTATTTTTTTACCAAAATTTAAATCATATATTTTTTGGTAACAAATTTGGAGGTTCATATGCAAAAAATGTGTGAGTTATTTATGAAAACAATTCTAAATGAAAATTAACTTAAAAACCGTACAAATTGGATAAGATTTAGGAAACAAATGGTTGTATAATTCTTGACCAATTCTTCCAATCTTATTGAATAATTTTTTCTTTCAAAAAAAATTGTGTAAATTGGATAAAACCACGTGCAATTTTTATTTTAGAATAAAACTGATATTTGGACGGGATGTACATTCAAAATTGTTCCACATTTTTTAGTAACAAAAGTAGTTCATCTTTGATATTTAAAGTCACCTTATCCAATTATTTAGGAAAAATTGTGTGCAACTTTTCAAAATTTAAATGCATCGATTTTTTTCGATTCTTATGTTTTTTCTTAACCATGTTTTACCGAGATTTTGGTGAGTTCATACCATTTTTCTTTGGTTAAGTTCATATCATTTTCTTTAGGAAAGAGAGAGTTGCATAAACATTAACAAATTGTTTTAATTTTTTATTTAAATTATTTTCAATTCAATTTGTTTGGTAAAAAAATCGGTGCAGTGTTAGAAAAATTCAGTTACATTTTTAGGAAAAAATGATGATTTTTTTATTTGGTTTAAAAGAATATTCGGATCAATTTGTTTGATAAAAAAATCGGTTTATTGGTAGGAATATCGGTTTCATTTTCAGGAGTAATTAATGTTTTTTTTTTAATTTTTCTTAATTAAAATTTAGAATTAGATTTAAAATAAATAATGGGTGAATATCTCTAAATATTTCTTCTTTTTTTCTACTATAATTAGTTTAATTAATAAGATCCTTTAATTTTTTTAAAATTTATTAACTAATAACTAATAATATACAATTTCAGATAAAATTCGAACACCTATGTAGTATTTTACGTGCCAATGAATCAAACCAATAATGTTGTACATAAGGAAGTGTTTAATAACATAAAAAATTTTATTTTCATGATATCTATAATGCCATGAGATAATTTAAATACAAAAATACCTTTTAAAAAAACAAATAGGTAATAAATGCTCCCGTGCATCACACGGGTACCCTACTAGTTATGTGTAATAGAGTACATCTTTATTTTGATCGTAATCTAGTATAAAGTACACTTTATTTTGATGTTCAATCGCTTTGGATGATTGGAGATAAAATATATATATATATATATATATATATATATATATATATATAGTTCTTGTTAGAACTTATTGGGCAGAGTGGTTAATTTAAAAAAATTAAAATGAATTAAATTTTGATTTATCTTTAAATAATATTTAAAATATAATGAGTAAAGTTAATGTAATGTAAAAATAATAGAGATGTTATTTGAAATGATATGTAGTTAAGAATATGTGAGTATGTGAATAGTAAATTAAAGTTGAAGTGAGGTGTGAGAATGTGTTATTGATATTATTTAATTATATTGATAATATTAAAGAGAGATGGGTTGGATTAAATTTAAGTTAAATTTTGAGTTAAGGTATGTAAAACAATTGACTAGTCAATAATCGGTTAATTTTTGTAGCTAATAGCTCTCTAAATTGTGATTGGATACCATTTTTTATTTGATTGGACGAATTTATTGTAATTCAGAGTGCGATTGGAGACCACTTCTTATTTGACTGGACGAATTAATTGTAATTCAGATCTAAATGGGGAGTTCAGTAATATTATTATAGTGGTATTTAATATTATTCAAGCATGAGCGGAGTGGGCTCGGCCCACAGCTAAACCCATACTTGAGAGCCCATATTTAGCACCTCATCAGGGTCTCTGTTGTTTTCTATAAATACACCAAGTCCCCTAGCCTCCATCTCATTTTTTTCATACGCCTAAAACACAGAGAAAGAGAGAGATCTCTTCTCTTGAGAAAATTCGGATAAAACCGAGGACTTTAAGAGAGAAAAATTGTGATGCTTTTGGAGATCAAATGAGTCGTCCACCACGACGAATCGGAGCAGGTGATTAGTCATACAACAAAATATCCTGAGGTTTTTTATATGTACCCTGCGGAAATATATATATATATATATCCATCTCATCTAATATATACAGTCCCGCAGCACCTCAGATGGCTATGAAACTTGGAAAGCACGACCATCGGAGGAAGGCGCATCCACCGACATGCCCAGGACCACCAACTGTCATCATACGCGCTGGAGTCGGAGATACACGCGCCACCCAAGCACCTCCCGCGCGCAGCTTGCATAGGCAGACCCGTGCAGACAACACAACGCCCACGTCATTCTCGCGTGACCCGCTCCGCTCCCCTGCATGTCCCGAGTGATGTCTCGGCAACGCAACGCCTCTGCACGAGTTGTTCACGCGACCAACGCCCGTCGCGTGATATGTCTCGGCGACAGCAGCACAACATGCGCGAGTGCGCCCCAACGTAGCTGACACATGCAGCCTCAGCGACAGCGCAGCAGACCCGGGTTTGCCCGACCAGCACCGGCCCAGTCCGCAACCAGCGCACCAGACCTAGTCCAGTCCAGTCTATCATGGCCCAGTAGCAGTCCAGACCGGCAACCTCAGAGAGCGCAATGCCAGTATCGGGCTTTTTTACCAAGCCATCGGAGGTTTGAGAAGGTCTGACGGGCCCGATGAGAAACCTGAGACGTGAGACGCGAGAGATGGTTGAGATTCAGTGATGACGAGGCCTAGTTCGGCAACCCAACGGACTCTGAGGTTCAGACGATCTCCAACAGCGAAATCAGAAACACAGAATCGGTAAAATTTCAAAACTGTAAAATGTAATCCTAACAATAGATTCCGCTGCGATAGGATTTAGAGTTAATATATTCGAATGTGCTCGAGGACGACGTTCCTCATAGAACCCAACACCTTTCCCCAAACTGTCTTCTATCAAAGCCACATTAATATAAGTAGCAACAGTATGCAGATAAAAGGCCTGCAAGCCAAATGCAAGAGATAGAGTGCCCGGTTGACATACTTCAAAGCAAGCCCAGTATGTTGGAGTCTGTAGTAGAAGACAACCAAATCCCCATAACTTTTCATTATGTCCAGAAAATCAAGGCCAAGCTCGATGTCAGTGATATCTAAATCTTTTTACTGGTAGATTGCAGCCTGAGTCAAATCTCCTATATGGTATAGCACCACAGCTAGAAGACTATAAACCCCCGCCGTTAGTAGATGATAAGGACCAGAGACATATTCTAGCTTTGAGAGTGCCTCTGGCCTCATTGATGATTCTATAGCCACATAAGAATCGTCCTTCGTCTCCTCGTAAAAAATCGGGAGGGTATCTTAATAGGCACCCTCGGCATGCTCGCCGTCGGCACGGAAAAATAAAGCGCGGAAATCGCCCAGTCAAGGACAGGCTGCTTGTTGAAGCCTGAGTTCACCGCAAGTAAGGCACCGCAACCCGCTGGCAGCCCGGGGCGTCAAACAAGAATGCCGAATGACGAGGGTCGTGTCCACGTCACCAGTGAGGTTCTCCTCCTGCTCCAGGGGTTTCTCATCGAAGATCGACAATCTGTTGTAGAAGTCAGCCGCAACCTATTTGCTGGTGTCCTATGCGAACATTGCTTGTGATCCGCTGAACCATGGACATGCAGCTCGTCGATGGCCCATCTCGCCACAAGTGAAACAATGTATCCCGCCAACAACCCTGGGGCCCACTGAAGAACCCAAAGTCGTGGTCTGACCGTCCAAACTGGCCGCTGTTGTCATCTGTACACCAACATCAAGCGTTGTCGCACGCCCAGTCCCCTTGGTTGTCCTCGCCGAAACGCTCTCCCCCTGTGTCGTCATGCGCCCATACGTCAGACCCGTGCCAGCTCCACTAGACGTCGACCCAGCCCGTGGAGCTTCTTGAAAACAGAGGTCGCTGAAACCTTGGGCCTCCCGTCTGTCCTCGCGAAAATAGAGATCACCGAAGTTGACATCCTCCCACCGAGCCAGGAAAATGTTGAACGGGTTCTTTTCTAAAAAGGTATCCTTGTTGTCCACATCGTCGCTATGTGGCTGCGACGAATGCTGGCGGGGCACCCTACCAAAGCCCCATTTGCCATGCCCACCGCAGAGTCCCCCTCGATCACCCCTCCCGTCGGCCATGCCGCGGTTCGTGTGCTTTCCCTGAACAATGGTACAGAGAGCCAGTCGAATCCCCCCGATCTCTGCAGACAGATCCGCAATTTGAAGACTCATCGTCTCGAATTGGGGCCAAACCCCTCGGCATGTCGGCTCAGGTTGTCGATGGCAGCATCACGCCTGTCGTCTGCAACATCTTGTCTTCGCGGCGACATCGTTGTTCGTGGCTGGTCACTGATACAAACTGATGTAGCGCAGCGTACGATTGAGAATAAAGATAAGAGATTTATCTCTCAACTACGTATTTTCTTATTCAGAATCGACTGTCTAAACGTAAAGCAGAATGAGTCTTTAAATAAGATTCTAAAAATCCTAAGACTCCTAAAAAACTTAGATTCTTAACTTGTCCAACAAGACAATAGTTTTTTTATAATAAAAATAACCTACCAATTATATAAAGTAAATAAGGAAAGTAATAATAAATAACAATGAAAATAAATAATTAAGTTATCTCGTCTCCATCACAACTTGACTTGCTTTTTTGTGTTGGTGTTATGTTTACTTAACATCACATCACAACTGGACTTGCTTTTTTGTGTTGGTGCTATGTTTACTTAACGTCTAGAATATGGTCGCTCATCTTCTTGGCATGCCTTCACCTATGGGTGATGTACAATCCGATATCACATTCTCATGTTTCAGATGATAGTCGATCGGGTGACGTGTTCTCCCGGGAGAATTTTAATAACACTGATGCTTTTCCTATTCAAGTATCTTTTGATTTCTTTTTCATCATTCCTAAGTCATGGATTCCTCGAGTGTAGTTTTGGGAATTTACCTAATCCTTGTATGCACCGTGACGTGCAAGATGTTGTGTTTGCCACAATAATGAAGCGGACCATTTTTTATGAATAAAGCTACTCTACTAGATAATTGTTACAGAACATTTACAGGCATTTATACAAAAATTAAATAAAAGAAAAAGAGAAAAATCCAAAAGACGTATTTCATTTGTCCCCAAATACTACCAGTTCCTACTCCTCTTTCATCTATTGAAAATCAATGTTCATGTGTGATTTTACACCATATTTATTGAGTATCTAGAGCTTAGTCATTGCGTTATTGGTGTATAAATCGCATATTTGTGCTTTAATTCTCTATTTGTTGGAAAGGTATTACACGTGCTTGTTTTGTAGATATTTTCACGTATTTTTAGAGCTTGTGGCTATTGGAGGCGCATTGTGAGTACCTAGGACCCCCGATATGATGATGGATTGATGCACGGATGAGAAATATGGAAGAAACGAGTGAAACGGACAAAAAACGAGAGTGCTGGGATGTGACACGGGCAGTGACACGGGCACCATGCCCGTGTCAGGTGGCCGTGTCACATGAACAGGGGCATTCCGAGGCTTGATACCTGACACGACCCGTGACACGGGCGTGTCAGGCCGTGTCGCGCGCTGGAACAGAATTTTAATACTTGCCTAATTTGACTAGGAGAGGTTTTTGGACACAAGAGGAAGCATATTTAACCTAGTTTGAGAGGCCAAAAAGAGGGGAACACGTTAGAGAGGCTTGGAAACACACAAGAGGAGCAATTGGAAGGCAAAAGGAGATCAACCACAAAGGGATCAAGGAGATTAAAAGATCAACGAGATTCCTAGTTTTTCCTTTCTTCTTTCCTTTTGAACTTTTATTGATCATGTTGATTTCTAATATGTCTATGTATTTGAATTCAAACATGAGTAGCTAAATTTCATTGATTCTAAGACTTGGTAGTAGATTAATATGTTGGGATTTTGGATGATTTATTATAATTGATTGTTTTCTTTTGAACCCTATTCAAATATTTTGTTCTTGTTTCATGTTTAGCACTTGGCCAATGTTTTTACATGTTTGACAATATTGTTTATAATTCGAGAGATGAGTTCAATATTAGGTCTTTAATATTTGACACAATTTACTTGCTTGAATCGAGAGATTAGTAGGTTGTTGTGAGGATATTAGATCTTTTAATCTATTTGGAGTTGAATTGCATGTATTGAGTGGAGACGCTAATATATGTGATTTAATCTACGGTTTTATCGATCTTGAGAGGGACGATAAGCTAAATTTGTGATCATCTTATAGGGAAGATAAAGAAAACATTGGTTGTGATATTTCTGAAGGAACCCAACTATTAATTGAAACCAAAGTCTTAGAATCTATCATTCTCATATATCTTCTTACGTGTTTTCTAGCTAGTTCTTTATTTTTGCTTTATTTCTCTTTAATTATATTTTCTTAGTTTAGTTAATCCATCTCATATTCGGTCGTCTAAATAAAGTTGACACTATCATAATCTGGTACTTGATATATTAATTATTTGGTCTCTTGGGATACGACCTTGCTTGCCACATACTACGAGCGAAGCCGTACACTTGCGGTCGAGCTTTAAAAATATAGGCGAACAAGTTTTTGGCGCCGTTGCCGGGGACTAATATAATTATTTATATCAATATTACGATAGATAGTGAAAATTTTAATTTAGATATTTTTTTTTTTTTTTTTTTGGTGACATAATCTCTCATATTCGTGATTTCAGGAAGTGCATGTTAACTCGCTCTAAAGGTGTACAACTACCACCCTTGATTGACGAAGTTGAAGCATTCGCTAGACGCAATAGTGCAACAACTAGAAAAAGAAGGGGCAATTCAGAGTGCACAATGGACGAGCAAGAACAACCGAGGCAAGCGATTCGTGACCACTTTCGGCCTCAATTTAATAAGAATTTTGGCGGGATTGCGCATATACCCGTCAATGCGAATAATTTCGAACTGAAGCCCTGCTATATCTCGATGGTGCAAAACAACCAATTTGGTGGACACCCGACCGAGGATCCGAATCAACACTTGACCCAGTTTTTGCAAATCTGTGATTTGGTCAAGTACAATGGTGTCTCCGAGGATGCCATACGGCTGCGTCTATTCCCTTTTTCTCTAAGGGATAAAGCTCGGAGTTGGTTGTCGATGATTTCTGATGGGAGCATTACTACTTGGGAGGAGTTGAACCAGAAGTTCCTGCTTAAATATTTTCCTCCAAGCAAGTCGATGCAACTCAAAAGCGAGATTACCCAATTTAGGCAGCAAGACTCGGAGCCTTTATACGAGGCGTGGGATCGATTTAGAGAATTATTGAGAAGATGCCCTCAACATGGTTTTCCGGAGGATCAACAACTTTGTTTCTTCTATAACGGGTTGTTGGGCCAAACGAGAGCCTTTGTAGATGCGGCTGCTGGAGGAGCTCTATTGGCTAAAACACCGGAGGAAGCGTCCAATTTGTTGGAAGAGATGGCCATGAATAGTTATCAGTGGCCTTCCGAGAGGTCGAGCATTAGACGTGTGGCGGAGGTGACATCTTCTGATCCAATTAAGGAGTTAGCGGTTCAGATGTCGTCCTTGACGACAAAATTGAATGCTTTGACGAAAGGAGCTGATGAGGTGAGTGGAGTACAAGGTAATGTGTTACCACCGGATCCCTTAGAAGAGGCCAATTTTATCAATAATCGAAACTTCAGCAACTATCGCCCTAATCCGGTGCCGGGTTTTTATCACCCGAATAATAGGAATCATGAAAATTTTTCCTATGGAAATACAAAGAATGTGCTCCAACCACCGCCGGGGTTTAAGGTGGTGAATGGCGAGATTGTCGAAGAGAAGAAGATGGACATGGAAAATATTCTGGTAGCTTTCATGAATGAGACGAGAAATCGTTTCAACAGAGATGAAGAGAAGTTGGACAAGATTGAGAATCATGTGACACAATTGGCTACGACAATGGAGGCTCAAATGAAAAACTTGGAGATGCAAATTGGTCAACTGGCCAAGGCCGTGGGAAGCCAGCACCAAAGGGGTCAATTTCCTAGCAATACCGAGTTGAACCCAAAAGAGCAATGTCATGCCATCTATCTACGAAGTGAAGAGGAGAAAGTTTGTGATGAGTTAATGAAGGAACCAAGTGTGATAGCAACGTCAAGGCCTGGGATTACATTTAATTCCAACTTTGGCTCTCCTAAACTTTCTATCCCTTTACCTTTTCCTCAACGATTTGCGAAGAAGAGGGAGATTGAGGAACATGAGACGGTGACCTTAACGGAAGAGAGTAGTGCGATCCTCCAACGCACGATTCCTCCGAAGCTTAAGGACCCCGGGAGCTTTACGATTCCTTGCACTATTGGGAATATGTTCTTTAGCAAAGCTTTATGTGATCTTGGTGCTAGTATTAATCTCATGCCTTTGTCAATTTTCAGGAAGCTCGGATTGGGAGAAGTGAAGCCATCTACAATGACTTTGAAATTGGCGGATCGTTCGATAACGTGTCCGAAGGGGATTGTTGAGGATGTGCATGTCAAGATTGATAACTTCACTTTTCCTGTTGATTTTGTTGTATTGGACATGGAGGAAGATAGTGACGTGCCATTGATTCTAGGGCGTCCATTTTTAGCAACGGGAGATGCGTTGATTGACGTCAAAAAGGGAGAACTTACTTTGCGTATTAATGATGAGCATGTGTTATTTTCAATACATAAGCCTATACTTCATGATAATAATATGCATACTAACTTTATTGATTCAGGTGATGTGATCAAGTTGGAAGATATGATGAACTCGGAGAGCAAAACGGTAAAAATCGGAGTTGAAAATAAGTCGCGCAGAGCTGACACGGGCAGTGACACGGGCATTATGCCCGTGTCAGGTGACCGTGTCAGAAACCTGGGAGAAACTCAGAATTTTCAAATGCGACACGGACGGCGACACGGCCCGTGTCAGGTGCCCAGGTACGGCTTTTGGAGCACGGACGACGACACGACCCGGACCATCAAGCACGGCCCGTGTCGGAGGTCGTGTCAGGTGTACTGTCTACCCCTTTTTCAGCCGAATCAAGTTCTTCAAAGCCCGACGCACCGATTATGGACCTCAAACCATTGCCAGATCATCTGACATATGCATACTTGGGTGATAATTGCACATATCCGGTAATTGTATCATCTTCTCTAACTTCTGAGCAATTAGATAGATTGTTGAAGGTGTTGCATACGTATAAGTCGACTATAGGTTGGTCTACGTCTGATCTTAAAGGTATTAGTCCATCACTTTGCATGCATAAAATAAGATTAGAGGAAGATTATAGACCATCTGTGCAAAATCAACGACGCTTTAACACCGTTATGAAAGAAGTTGTGAGGTTAGAAGTACTTAAATGGTTGGATGTCGGGATTATATTTTCTATTTCTAATAATGAGTGGATGAGTCTAGTGCAAGCGGTACCGAAAAATGGAGGAATGACAGTACTGACAGAGAAAAAAGAAGAATTGATTGCACGAGATGAAGCGACCTTTTCAGTCCATGGACAATCCTACATTGATTTGAAGAACTCTTGATCGAACTTCATAGGCGTCTGGCTGAAGACGTTAAACTTAGCGCTTGTTGGGAGGCAACCCAATGTTTATTGCTTTATTTTTTTATTTATTTTTATTTTTTTTGTTTATTTGATATTTTGTTTTTCTTCCTTACAGAATATTACATGGAGAGATCCACATGACGAAGGATATGCTTCGAGATCTATACCAATTTGTCGTCTCTTCAATGATGTTTTGTAAGTTTTCTCTATTTTTCTTTTGTTGAAATTCTATTCTTCCCTTTTGTGCTTCATATATTTTCATTCAAGTTTGGGAGGGAGATGTGGTATTTTGATTTGAGAATTTTAGAGAGAAGATAACAAGATATCTTGCATTATCTTTGCATAATAATTAGTTGCATGTTAGGTTTTATCGCTTTAGCACGTTTATTGCTTTCTTAGGATTTGAGTAGTTGTAGTTGGTTGACTTTGATCCAACTTGATGAGTTTCTTGTGCATATTTGATATATAATTCGGGCATAATGTGCTAAGTGATGGAATTTGATGATGAATTGAGTTGTGAATTTGAATGATTGGTTGATGTTTTTGATCCATGAATGTATGATCCTTTGTGAGCTTTTGAGCCTTAATTTTTTTGTTGAGTGTATCATTCATTGTTGTTTGAATTCTAGAACTTGCATTGGTATCTTTATCGAAACCACATGGTGTGTGCATTTTTGTGAAAATGATTTAAGGCATATTTTTGTTTGAGCCGTTTTGACCTTTTAGCTTACCAAATGATATTTTTATTCCCTAGTTAACCCTTTTGAGCCTTTGCCTATTTTATTTGGATGCCACATATTGAGCTTCATCTATTATTTTCCTTGTCCTTACTTGAGCATTTAGGACTATATTATGTGACGAGGATGAGCTATTGTTTGTGGTTTGGATAGAGGGAAGACATGAATGGGGTATAATTTGATGGTGGAAGTTGAATGGTTTTGAACGAAAAAAAAAGAAGAAAAATAGCTGTAAAAAGGCTGAAAAAAAAAAGAAAAAAGAAAAAATAAAAAAGAAGGAAAAAAGAGAGAAAAAGAATGTTTGTATAGTTGTTTCTATTTTATTATTGACTTGAATAAAGGACGGTTGGGTTTGATTGTTGAATTTTCTTTTATGGCTTGCAAGTATTGATCGAAAATGGGTTATGGAATGATTTTGTTGAGCTTGATCATGAATGATAGGTGATGAATTGGTGTAGTTCATGTTTTGTAGTTCTAGATGATCAAGTTTTCGTCACTTTATCCATATTTTTCCTACCCTAACCAAAGAGCCTACATTACAACCAAATAAAAGTCCTTTATGATTCATGAAGTGCATGCACGATAGGTGGTGGAGATAGTAGACGATTTGCAAGCTTATGGTAATTCTTTGGCATTGAATTGATTTGAGCGATTATTTTTCCTATATACTTTTGAGAGGGTGAGTATACACTTATCCGGTGAGGTTTGTGGATTGAAAGCATTGACCATGATTTTGATGAAGCATTCTTTTTGTTTAAAAATTCCGGAATTTAGTATGTTACTTGCCCGATGCCTATTGATGATGTGTATGATTGACTTTGAAAGTGTGATTACTTCTATTTGTGTGTTGGTATGAGTTTGAAACATTGATCGGGACTATCAATGGTTTAAGTTTGGGGGTTTGTTCATGTGTGATTTTACACCATATTTATTGAGTATCTAGAGCTTAGTCATTGCGTTATTGGTGTATAAATCGCATATTTGTGCTTTAATTCTCTATTTGTTGGAAAGGTATTACACGTGCTTGTTTTGTAGATATTTTCACGTATTTTTAGAGCTTGTGGCTATTGGAGGCGCATTGTGAGTACCTAGGACCCCCGATATGATGATGGATTGATGCACGGATGAGAAATATGGAAGAAACGAGTGAAACGGACAAAAAACGAGAGTGCTGGGATGTGACACGGGCAGTGACACGGGCACCATGCCCGTGTCAGGTGGCCGTGTCACATGAACAGGGGCATTCCGAGGCTTGATACCTGACACGACCCATGACACGGGCGTGTCAGGCCGTGTCGCGCGCTGGAACAGAATTTTAATACTTGCCTAATTTGACTAGGAGAGGTTTTTGGACACAAGAGGAAGCATATTTAACCTAGTTTGAGAGGCCAAAAAGAGGAGAACACGTTAGAGAGGCTTGGAAACACACAAGAGGAGCAATTGGAAGGCAAAAGGAGATCAACCACAAAGGGATCAAGGAGATTAAAAGATCGACGAGATTCCTAGTTTTTCCTTTCTTCTTTCCTTTTGAACTTTTATTGATCATGTTGATTTCTAATATGTCTATGTATTTGAATTCAAACATGAGTAGCTAAATTTCATTGATTCTAAGACTTGGTAGTAGATTAATATGTTGGGATTTTGGATGATTTATTATAATTGATTGTTTTCTTTTGAACCCTATTCAAATATTTTGTTCTTGTTTCATGTTTAGCACTTGGCCAATGTTTTTACATGTTTGACAATATTGTTCATAATTCGAGAGATGAGTTCAATATTAGGTCTTTAATATTTGACACAATTTACTTGCTTGAATCGAGAGATTAGTAGGTTGTTGTGAGGATATTAGATCTTTTAATCTATTTGGAGTTGAATTGCATGTATTGAGTGGAGACGCTAATATATGTGATTTAATCTACGGTTTTATCGATCTTGAGAGGGACGATAAGCTAAATTTGTGATCATCTTATAGGGAAGATAAAGAAAACATTGGTTGTGATATTTCTGAAGGAACCCAACTATTAATTGAAACTAAAGTCTTAGAATCTATCATTCTCATATATCTTCTTACGTGTTTTCTAGCTAGTTCTTTATTTTTGCTTTATTTCCTTTGATTATATTTCCTTAGTTTAGTTAATCCATCTCATATTCGGTCGTCTAAATAAAATCGACACTATCATAATCTAGTAATTGGTATAATAATTATTTGGTCTCTTGGGATACGACCTTGCTTGCCACATACTATGAGCGAAGCCGTACACTTGCGGTCGAGCGTTAAAAATATAGGCGAACAATCAATTCCACAACACCACACCTCCAAAAATTTTACAAAAGACTCATCTTTCATCTATTAAAAATCAGAATAAGAATAATGCCTCAACTGTGCCTGAAATTAGCATGATATTTAGCAGCGAAGACGCCATGTGGGATTTCTATAAGCGCTATGCATATGGTGTAGGCTTTCCAGTTCGGAAGAGAAATTCCAAAAAGAAAAACGGGTCTTTGAGATATGTGACCTTTACTTGTTGCCGAGAGGGAAAATGTAAGACTACGCAAAATCATCTTTTCAAGAGGCAACCAAATTAGAAGACTAGGATATCAACTTCTTGTGATACTAATGGACAATGGAGAATTAACAACGTTATACTGGAACATAATCATAAAACAAGTCTATTTAAGTCGAGGTTATTTCCTTGCAATCGGGAGCTGAGTACATATGTTAAACGAAAGCTTGAAGTAAATGATATGGCCGGAATCCCATTGCATAAAAGCTACAACTCTACAGTTGTAAAAGCAGGTGGCTATGAAAACTTGACTTTCAATGAAAAGGATTGCCAAATTATATTGAACAAGTTAGGCGTTTAAGACTTGGAGAAGGAGATGCGGCAGCAATACAATCTTACTTCTCAAATATGCAAGCCCGTTGCCTAGGATTTTTCTTTAGTATTGACTTGGATGAAGAATCTTTGCTAAAAAATATATTTTGGGCGGATAATAGGTGCAGAAAAGCATATCAAGAGTTTGGTGACGTGGTTACGTTCGACACGACATACCTCACTAATAAATATGATATGCGGATTGAACCGTTTGTCGGTGTTAATCACCATGGACAGTCAATATTACTTGGTTGTGGGTTATTGTCCAATGAAGATACCAATACTTTTGTGTAGTTGTTCAGCACTTGCTTAAGTGCACGAATGATAAAGCTCCTATCGGAATAATAACAGACCAAGACAGAGCTATGCAAAATGCAATTGGAGTTGTTTTTCCTAATACGCGACATAGATGGTGTCTTTGGCACATTTTGAAAAAGTTGCCTGAAAAATTTGGCTACCATATTGATAAGGGAAAATTTTTGCTTCTATACATGAACTAGTATATGGTTCGCAACATGTTGAAGAATTTGAGGCAGGATGGGATGTGATGATTAATAAATATGAATTGCATGAAAAGGAATGGTTATCAGGATTATACGAGAATCGAATGCGTTGGGTTCCTTGATTCTTGAATACTTGTATGTGGGCTGGGATGTCAACAATTCAAAGGAGTGAAAGTATGAACGCGTTCTTTGATGGGTATGTACATTCGAAGAAGTCCTTAAAACAGTTCGTTGAACAATATGAGCACTAAGAAGTAAAGTTGAAAAGGAGATCCAAGCTGATTTTAGGTCATATTCTCAAATGTTGTCGTGCATGACAACATTTGAAATAGAGAAACAATTCCAATCTGTCTACACCATCTCAAAATTCAGGGAGGTTCAAAGTGAATTCACAGAAATAATGTATTGTGATATTATATCTGCCGCTACGACAAACATCGGTACAACATACGAGGTACAAGGGATTATTATTCTTAGAGAAGGACGAAAGAAACAAATATTTGCAGTCTCATTGCAAAAGGAGAATAAAGAATTTTCATGTAGCTGTCACTTGTTGAGTTCCGTAGAATCATTTGTAAGCATGCTATTACGGTTCTGATTCAATGTGATATCACTGTATTGCCCGAGAGGTAGATATTGAGACGATGGAGAAGAGATGTGATTAGAGCATATACTAGGATTAGTGTGGACTATGACGGGATGGTGAGTACCCCTTGACAAACTAGGTACGAAAATGTGTCAATCTTTCGCTGAGTTGGCATACCTTGCCGCCGAAATGAAGAAAAATGTTGCTTTATATTAGATTGGATCGAAGAACAATGTGGTGAAATGTCGTCGATGTATTCGAGTAGTGTAAAGAATTTAATGCCGCAACACACTGCACCAAATCCATCTGAAAATAAAAATATTGGGGCTATTCGTGATCCTGTTTTATCCAAAAGAAAAGATGCTCCGAGAAAACTGAGACGAAAAAATCCGTTGGAGTCACGATCACATAAAGTGAAGGTAATCCTTTTTTTAAAAAAAAAATAAAATAAAAATATATGTGCAATTACATGATCATATTTTGCCTTACTATTGGTACAGTTATTAGAAAAAATTACTATTGGTTAAATGATTTTCACTCTTTGTAGGCTACATCTGCATCAAGTAAAGGAAAAAGCCAGAGAAAAATTTATTCCGACTTGCAAACTGATGATACTAGTGTGCAGGATGCCATTCTTAGAGATTTTTCTGTACCGGCAACATTTTCATACTCTAAACTCTTAATGGTTAGTAGCTTCTATATGATTGTTTTTCTTTTTGCAACTGTTACTAATTATTGATTTGAAATAGGATGGTAATGGATACCAAGAAGGATTAACTCAACAATCACTAGCTTCAAATTCTACCCCANATCGATGACTTTTGCTTCATTTTCCGACAGCTGGAAGGAACTAAGCTTGCTTACTATATCTTCTTCCATGAACAAAGAACTCAGGAGCACCCGCAAAGGAGAATCTGAAATCTACACCAGCAAAAGATAGAAGGAAAGCAAAATACAAAAAAGAAAACCCTAATAATATTTAAGACGATGAGTAAGGTAGCTCCATAAACACACTATCCAATGACATTATTCCCAATGGCTCTTAACCTATGCAGGAGTAGAGAGAAATTGTGAATCAATTTACTGAGTACCTGGAATTAGCCCCAAATCGTTGAGGATAATGAAGAATTAAGCTGAAGGCGCTCGTCACGAGAGAGAATTTGCTCTCAAGAGAGAATTTTTTGAGAGTGTGTTCTTTTGACTTTTTTTTTGGAATTGATCTAGCAACAACATTATTATTTCCGGAATTGATTGAGGAACAACTTTATTATTTTTCCGAACTAGTAAAGTGCACGTGCATCGCACGTGGTGGCGAGTGGTTTTGCCGATTAAATATCGTAAAATAAATTAATTAATTTATTAAACATATCATTGCAGGAACGAAGTAAATATAGAACAAATGAGCTTTCAATAGTTTTTTTTAATGACATCATGATGTCCTAATATACAAAGAAAGAAATGACATATTACAATCCCAACAAAAAAAGTCCCTAATGGAAAAAAAAACAGTAAATAACTAAATAAAAAGAACGATTTTCTTTCATTTTGGTTTTGACATTTTCATAAGAAATATTCATACTCGTTGGAGCCCAGTACATCAATAGTGTTGCAAAATTCTTCTTAATTTATTTGGCAAAGTCTACTTTATTCAAATACTTATAAATATAAATATTTTGGCCAAATCAAACTTCATGATTGTATAATCTTTATAAGGTATTTCTACTAACAGTTCATGAATATCTTTGTAAAATAACCAACTATATCATTAAATTGTTGACATTTTTTTATCATTTTATAAACTACTTCATTACTATGTCCATATATATAGACAAATTGGCCCCTACTCCATGGAGACATTGTCCCACGGGGTGAGAATGAATTTCATCTCCAAATAAAATTTAACTTTCAAAATCTTGGTTACATGTACTTCTCTCGAGATGCTAAATTACTTTTTGAAATCACCATATTACATGAAAGTATGTACTGTAAAGTAATTGCACATACATTCGAGCAAATACACAATGAAATTGTAAATATTCTTATAAAAAAAGGACAATTTCATTCAAACATTCAAGAATGTTTTGATCAAGCTTCAACATTTTTTTTCAATGTTATTTATTTGAAAGACAAACGAACTATACAATCTACTTTTTGCAGATCATTGATTATCTTAGTTGCTGCAATGATTTTAGCGTTGTTTATCATTATATCTTTTACATTCATTCGAATTTACAGCACTTATGTGCTAATAACTTTTTTAATGCTTTTATTGATTTATTTGAATCATACATAATGCTTCGAAAATTCAAGATAAAGATCCTTTCTTGGACAAAAAAAATAATAAAAAAAAAATAATGAGACAATATTAAGAAACATATCATTTGTTAAATATTTGAGAAGAGAAGAATTATAATTCTATTATATTATGATACTCTTAGTCTCTCTGTGAACTTTATTATTACGAAGTTATTATAAAAATTTACGTTATATAACAAAATTTTTATTATTTTAATTATATTTAAAAATCTTGATAATATAGGATCATTATTTATGAGAACTAATTTCTTACATAGTTCATATATTTAGACGTTAGCAAAAAAAAATTAGTAATTTTAAAAGGTTTTGTTTCTAGATATTGGTATTCATATTTTTCTAAGAAAATTCAAACTTTTTATTTTCCCATTGAATTACTATTTCATTTTATTTGTTTCTTATTCAATTCACAAATAATATTTATTTGTTAAAAGAATTAGAGCACATTTAGATGTATTGCGTCTATTTTATATAATGACGTTGTAATTAAAATATCTTATTTATTAGGCTACAACAAATATAATGAAATACGGTAAATACTATTTAATATTACTTATTTATTTAGTTATAATAATAATATATTTGACAAAAATATACTTTTATACTGGTTAGACGATTAAAAAGTTTAGGATTTTTTTCATTGTTTGATAAAATATTAAGTAATTAACTCATTTCCGTATTCATTGAAAATATATGTTCTATGTTACAACATTATGGTATTCCTTTCATGCAGTAACTGAATAATTGTTTAAAATACAACTCATTTATTTGTCTTTTTAATTCACATAGTTAACGTTGGTAATAGTCGTAAGTTTACATCTATTTTGTACGTTTTTTTGTTATTTGTATGAATATTTCAAATCTATGTAAACAAAATATAACACATGTTTATCTTATGTTTTTTTTTTCATACATAATAAATTTTGTTTAACATAGATTTATAATTTATTTTATAAGATACTTTTAGGTCCATTTATTATTCTTAATTAGTATTGATATATATATATATATGTATATATATTATTTTATATCGATAGAAATAAGTATATTATTTTTATTTTATTTACAACACATTGGTCCAATTAAACATCATTGTAAAGAAATAATGTGATATATTACGTATAAAAAGGGTAACAAATAAAAAAATATTAAGTATTTCAAAATTGAAAATTTTAATGATAAATAGTAATTAAATCTGTAGCTGAAAAAAAATTAAGATTTCCTAGTCTTACATTTTTATTACGTAGAACATCATTCTTAGCCAATTGGGAATTGGCTAGAATTCACTGAGGTAGGACTCACTGAGATTGCAACTAGGGAGAACAAGCAGCCTATAACACAGACAAACTTGGAGGACTTTTCCCAGAGGGTAGAGCAGATCTTCATATCTGCCAGTGCTCTAATCTCCTTGGATGGAAGTGTTTTGTTTGATGTGGCCAAAAGAGATGGAGTTCTACTTAATGAATGGAAAGAAGTCTGCAGATATGAGGGTGATAAGCTGGGGAGGTCATTGTGCTTAGTAAGATGGACTTTGGAGCATGCTGCAGCAGGCTGGACACATATCACATGCATAATCAAGGACAAAGGACTAGCCGATCAACTAAGCAAGAGGCACATGTTCAAATGGCATATACACATGGTGGTTGAGGACATCTTCTCCCTGGCAAATCAATTTTCTATCTGTAACTTTGATTATGAGAGTAGCTCTTTAGATTGTGGTAGTTAATTTTTTCTTCTTTTTTTTAGTTCCTCTTGTGTTGGTTCTTTGGGTTTGTAGCAGCCGTGTTGGTGTCTTTAGACTTCAAGCATATGTTTGAAGTCGTGGGTCTGTATTGTGTAAGACTTGGTGTTTTTTCATGCTTGAGTGCTATATAATCAGTTATCGTTTATGGAAAAAAAGAAAAAAGTAAGAGTGTTTTAAATAGTTCATATTTTTACAAAATCACTCGTCCTTTTATAATAGTATAAATAGACAGATAGATAGATATAGATAGATAGATAGATAGATAGATAGATATCGATAGATAGAATAGATATAGATATAGATAGATAGATAAATTTCTATGTCATTGATTTATTTTCTAGAGCCTTTATTTTCCTCAAGTTCATGTTATTGTTGTTAAGTGGACACCAACTCTGTAATTTAAATTATCTGTAAGCAATCTGTAAATTTTAGCCTGGTAATATAGCGGGACCCATTGTGAGCGCAACTAATTTGTCAGCCAGCTTTAAGGAAGTTCTACAGTTTGTACTCTATCAGATCTCCAGAAAACTCATATATTTTACTCTATTTATTATTTCCATAGATCGAGACAGTAACAACTAATTAGGGTGACTAATCCTAGTTGAGCAAGCAAATAACATGATATTTAGAAAATTTAAAGTCCATCAACCGCAGGTTTCGATCAATGAAGATTCAACTTTTGGTGTAATTGAATTTAAGCAATGAGCAGCGGTTAGCACTTCCTAAAGAAATAACAAATTCAATTAATATACGGAAACGTGAAAGGGATATGAAGGTTCTCTGATAAGTTCCAACGATCATAGTACAATACAATCACAACAGAAATGATGGATTCTTCAGACTCATTAATTAATAATCTTCAGTGCTTTGGTCCTTTGCTGACTTCTTCTATTCCTTGCACAAGCAGGAAAAGAAACAATCAAGTCCAACAGATTAATTAAACAAAAAAACATAACAAGTACACAGTTTATGCAAGCCATTCTTAAATTCATAACTAATTTGGTTCTTCAAAGAACCAAACGAAATGTGGAACATAAACGGATAGTCATGAGGTTCGACATTTCCCGGAAAAAAAAAAAATAAAGAAAAAAATTGTTAATCGGATTTTTGTGCTGCTCTCTTAACCGTTCTATTGAATTTTAGATGATTAAGTTAAAACGATTTGACGAGATAAAACTTTTCAGCTCTGTACCAATCAATGTTCTACACCAAAAATTCCAACAACATTGTAAACACTCATATTAAAGAGAAAACAAGGCCAAAAAGTATGTTTACAAAAGTCTTTTCTTTCTTCTCTATAAAGTGCATATTATGGGGGAGCAATCGATTTTAAAAGCCGAAATTGAAGTAATAAAAGCTCGGATTAACTCAGAAAACATCATATAGCTGCCAAAACACACAGTTTTGGCAAGCATCCTCAGACTGTAGATACAACATTTCTGTGAAATACTTTTAATTTCACAATTGTTTAACTGGAATAATTGATATACATATGCAAGTTAGGTAAAAAAACGTTAACACACCACATATATAGCAAAAGCAAACATATAGATATATGATAATATTATCAACACAGGCAATATAAACTGATCATACCAGTTCTCTTGGGGAAGACTCTTACTGTAGAAAGGAAACTCGAATAAAAATGTTGCTTTAAACCATGCAGGCAAGTTGCCATACAGTGCCGGTGGAAGAAGTAAGAGAGGACTGAGAAATAAGAATCGTTAAACAAGTTGCAGTAAAAACATTGACATGTATTATAATAGGTTAATGAAATAGGAACAATTTAGAAAACCTTGTTGTTTTTTTATAATGTCTGTATGCAGGAACATTTCCATACTTTTTGTCAGCCGACTCCTGCAGGAGTAAGATTTTTAAGTGAAGAGTGCATATCTAAATGAGTGCAGCAATTTATAAGGTAAGAAAACAAAGTAACATGAAGCAAAACCTCGAGGAGTGGTATGCCACTGACAAAAAGAAGTAATAATGTAAGAAATAATGGTCCAAGGATGACGAGCCACTCTGCATTTTCGAGTACAGGTGTAGCGGCCACAAATATTCCCCACCACAGAAAAATCTGAGCAAAATTACATAGGGTAAGGAAAAAATCGATAAACAATGAATGGAAACACCGTATAAATCTCATAGAATGTGCATTTAACATTTATGACTAAACAAGAAAAGTGAAAAGAATTGAGTGAACATACTCAGTGTGCCTCTAACAGTGTACTAGATTAACTTCATCTTTGGAAATGAGTGCAGAAAACTTCCTCTATGTAAATTCTATCAACTGAAAATGATCACCCTAAGATGTCCCAAAACTTCAATGTTCTTATTTTTCAGACGACAAGTTAAGATCTGCTACGTAGTGTGCACAGGTAGCAACAATTATTCGAGAACGACTTTCACATATTAAATAAAAATAAGAACTAATGATGTCATGGGTAAAAGAAAGCAACTTTGGAAAATTTGTACAGTGAACATGCCACAATCACTTATCAAGGACAAAGGAAACAAATTTCCAAACATAAACCTCGCCGAAGTAATTGGGATGGCGAGAAAACTTCCAGAGTCCAACATTGCACCATTTCCCCCTATTCTCTGGCGAATTCTTAAATGTTAATTTTTGCTGGTCAGCAGTTGCTTCAACAAAAATGCCTAAAGCCCACATTATCCATCCTATGATATCCACAACTTGAATAGAAGGGTCTCGATCACTTGCGTTAACAACTGTTACAGGTAAACTCACAGTCCATACCCACACAGCCTGCACGGGGTAAAAGAAGACTACAGTAAGTTGTAGGAGAGTACAAAGCTTTATTTTACAATATATTAGAATAAATTTAAGTATAAGTATGTGGACCTGAAAAACCCAAAAAACAGCCAATTTCCCCAAATTGTCGCGCATTTCGTCAAAGCGACGGTCCTCACCCCAGCGCAGTATCCTGATTCAAAATTTAGAGCCAATATTAAATGAGAAAAAAAAAAAGAACATTATAATTTTTTCAACTTGTAGATGAAAAAAAACACTTGTAGAATAGTCATATGGATCAAGGTAAAACTTATTCAGATACAAGCACCAAAACTGTCAACTAACAGAAAATCAGTTTGTTTGAGAGAAACCTCATTAATAGAAACAGGCCTAGACGAAGACCCCAGATGACTACGAGTACAGACAAAACCACCTGAAAGTAAGATAAAAGATCAACTTCAAAAGATAATTAATATTTAATATAAGTCACCATTCTGAGGACGACATAATAAATTATCTCTCTTTTCCTTTCTTTTTTAAAGGGAAAAAGATGAGTGATTGCAGGCCGTAGCTACTCATCTTATTTCATGCTTGAACGTGTCTCCTAATACTATTTCATATGCATCACATGCAGGCACAAATTTTATTTTTGCTTCTACAGCTCTATTAAAACAAACAAACTCGTTCTTCCAACATTGTTTCATTTACAGAAATTTCATCTTTTGCACTATTTATAACTTAAACCAGATGATCTGACTGAAAAGTTAAAAATGAAGCAATCACCTGTCGAAAATGCCATGATCCCTTCACAACCAAGGTCAACACTGCTAGTAGAACGAAATTTGTGCTACCTATTCAAGGAACAAGAAATTAACCATTAAAGAGAGCATATATATCAACAGAATACATTACAAACAGTGTTTATTCTATTCATACGACACCAAATAATTCACATGTCCAAAAGTACAACAACATCCTTCAAACCATGATAATTCTACTCATTACTATTTCCAATTTATCTTTTAATATTTGAACCCTCTCCCAATCAATGGCTCCAATATCACCAATTGATACGTCCCCATTTCTTGCGTCATAGTTCACATTGGTCCATGCTTTACATGAAAGCGTAGAGAGGCACAATTCTTAACAAACTAAAGTATACCTCATCTCTAACATTACTACATAAGCCCTGAACAGCCTGTCCACTTATCTATTGATTTGGAAATTGATATAAGTCCGTTGGTTTTTTATCGCCAAGTAGCAAATGCAAAAATGAAATATAGCCACTTCTCATAGAAGTATGAAATAATTTAGCTACCAAAAACCGTTTCTAGAAATCTGGGATTACAAGACAAAATGGCTATTATTTCATACTTCCACAAAAAGTGGCTGTTTTCTATCTTTTTAAAAGCTACATAGCCATTAAGTGATATTACCACTTATCTCACTACCTAAAAGGGTCCCTTTTCTTATTCAAAAGCATTTCAACCATCACAAGTAACGCATTCATTCATGTATTGCAAATTCAACTGCAAAATAGAGCAAATATCAAATTATTCTTCATTTTGGTTCTAGCCACCTAAATTTTCCAACCCCAATGGAAAACATAAGAAAAAAAGAAAAAAAAAAATAGATCAACATAAATAATATAAGAGTGGGAAAACCTGCAAAGTCGGTGACCTTGTCGAATCTAAGAAGAGCGGTGATGACGAAGAAGATTAATTGATAAGCAACCTGCAAAAGGAAGATGAACAAAGTCTTTAGTACTCCAACTAGAAGCTTACAATACATAAACAAGCATGTTGAACAGTATTAGACATACATACAGTTACAATTGCAGTGAGGGCCAAGAAATGTGAGTCGATCACAGTTGTTCCCATTGGCCGTTTTTCTTCAAGATTGGAGGAACAGATATTCCGCTGGCTGTTTTGCAATGGTTTTTACTTGTTGCGAACGTCAAATAATATGTGGTGTGCATTGAAGGAGATTTGATTGTCCCCGCTGGAGAAATTCCCACCTTTTACCTTCTTTTATTTTATCTTCAATATTAATATAAACCCATTTTATTTAATATTATAAATATAATTAAATATCTACAATAAATAATTCTTACAATTTACATCAACTTTAATTACTACCAATTCACTCACATAATTGTAACTAACCATCAATTTCAATTATTTTTTTCCTACTTTTACATCAAATACTCTTTAATTATTTTTTTAATATTATTTTAATTTAAACTTAAATTCTCGATAACAACTAATCTTACTATATTTTTTAAAATTAACTATGACTAAAAAAAACTAATCAAAAAACAAATCAAATTCATATTCAATTATCTTCTTTTATTTACTAGTACGCAACGAGCGAATGCAAGTTGCGACGAGATAACAATATTAAAAAAAAATTGTTACTTTTTGATGATGCAAAAATGTAATTTTAAAAGTAATTGTATAAAGATAAATACATTGTTAATATTAAATGAATTTTATAAATTAAATATTAGACAATATGTNTATTTAAATTAAATAATACTTAAAAATTATATTATTTTAATTAAATAAAGAAAAACAAACGATATGATTCAATTTCTTTTTGTTAAAGTCAGTATATTTACAATAATATATATCTGTTTACAGCTTTTGAAATTATTATAATGTGATAATTTTGTTATATCCTTCCAAACACTATGAATAACACGAATTAAAAAAAAAAAATTAATCTACTTTAATTTTTTGTATTCAAAACTTAAAACTGTAATTTATAACAAAAAATTCAAAACTTGTCATATAATAGTGTATTAGTTATATTTTATCTTTTATAATTTATTAACAAAACTATACTAATGTATTATTACGAAAGAATGGTAATATATTTTTTTAAGAATTTATTATCACTTACTCTTTTAGTGAATTCTTAACCTTTATATATATAGATTGTGTAAAGTCACATGAAATTTGTCTATAATAAATTATTTTAATACAACTTAGTTAACACGTCTAAAAATATCTATAATATGCTACCTGAATGGTATGTATAGAATTTTTTCACAGGTTGTATATTAATCTTTAAGTAACATTCATGTTACAAATAAACTAAAAAAAAAAATGTATCGATATATAAACAACATATGAAAAATATGTCAATTCGTATATAACTGCGATAAATATTTTTCTATTATACAAATTGTCTAATAAGTGCATTACATATTTTAAGTTTTAGTTAATTTATTTTTTACTATTATTTTGTTTTCATGACATCTATTATTCTTATCTCTTAATTAATTCATTTTCTACCAATTCTAATGAGAAATAAGAAACACGAAATTTAAACATCATGATGGTTTCATATGAAAAATATTAAAATACTATAAATATTCGATCTGGGATATTGAATTAAATAAATAATTTTTAATTTGAGATTTATCAAAGAAAACGTATAGACAAAAATTATTATCGCACATTTTAATCATATTTGCATTTTTAATTATTGATACGTAAATGTTTGTAAGAAAATAGGGTACATAAATTGTTCCAAAAAAAGTGGACAATATCTTGGCCTACAAATTTAAAAATTAAAGTGCAGATAAGAAACCAAAGGGGTTGGACAATATTTAGGCATTGAATTTTTGAAACTAAATTTTATGCAAAAGGATAATGGGTTAATTTTAAATTTCATTCGAAAAAATGTGTTTTTCCTCAACTAAATCCTTCATATCAAACTGCTTGGACAACCATATCTTTACGTCTAACAATTCCTTCTTATCGTTTTCGATTAGAAGTATATCGTCTACGTACAGCACAAGAAAAACCACCACGCTCTCACTACGCTTTTTATACATACAATGTTTATCCGGACATTATGTGAATCCGTACGACTAGATCACCTCATCAAATCGAATGTTTCAATATCTAGAAGCCTGCTTCAGCCCATAAATAGACCGATTCAGTTTACACACTAGACGCTCATTACTATTTTCGGTGAAACCCTCTAGTTGATGCATATAGATGTCCTCCTGAAGGCTTTTGTTTAGGAAAGCCGTCTTGGCATCCATCTTCCAAATCTCATAATCTATATCAAGTGTATTGTCTAGATATTTTAGAAATTTTTCTGTTGGCAAGTTATTCTACAAATATTTTTTTCTCAAGACGCTCTTGTATGGAGCTTTTTTCAGAATTAGAGTTTTGGGCTAAAAAATCTAATCAAAAGCAATTTATCAAACAAGCTAATTAGCATATTAGACGGGTCAAACCTCTAAATGAGATTCAATTTACTAATTTCATACCAAACAACTAACATCCAAACATGGCCAATATTCAACAAAGATAAAAGTAATAAAATTAGTTTTTTTTTTAGAACGATAGAAATAATATATATAACGCACAAATGTACAAACAGAAAGAAGCCCAAAGCTCAATGATACAACTAAGAGCTAAAAATTGGGAGGCAGATCCGGAGATCGCCTAAAGACCGCACTAGCAACGCTAGATTAGCAACACTACCACACACAAAACTAAAAAACACTACAAAATTCAAAAAATGGAGAATTACGGATCTCAAAAGGATAATACCTGATTACACACGGACACACAGAGGTCAACGACCCAAGCCAAAAAACACAACTCCTAAACAAACAACTAAAACAAAAAACTACACTAAACAAAACAAACTAAAAAACAAGCCGTCCCTCAACTGTAAAGCACTAAGAAGCCCGCCGACGACCACATTGCCGACCAACTAATCAGACCGGACCATGCTTCGAGAAAACGATCCAGAAACTGCCTAATGCCTAACTGGACCTTCCCCCAAAAGACAACTCTAGCCCAGGCGGACAACCGCGGCCGCATCCAGAAGAACTCTGACCATTACCACCCCCTCTCCCTCTCAAACGCCGCCTCTCTAACCACGGCCAACTCCACTGTCAGAGTTCGGAAGCGCCGCCAGCGCTGAAACCCCAGCACCAGGGGAAATAGGCCCGAAGGAGTATAAAACTGCCGGAGCTCCACCCCAACCACCCAACAGGTGGTCGGAGCCGCAGCCTCTCCCTGCAGGCATCCAACACCACCCCGGCGACTCACAAAGGCCGAAGACAGCACCTTGGATATCGCCAGAAACCGGCGAAGCCCACTTGGCAGATCTCCTCCTCCCGCCCCGCAACGACGACATCAACGCTCGACCAAATGAAAGGCCATGCTGGCTAGAGCCGGCACCAGCGCAGACTCCCGACACTCGACTGAGGGAGGCGAACCCTCTAATTTGAGGAGATCCCAAGGTTCAAAAAAAAATAAAATAAAATAAAACCGTTTTTCCAATAAAATTTGTCATAAATCAACAATTTATGCACATAAGTAAATATGTGCATTTATTCATGAAATTTCATATTTCTAATTTCAATATCAAAAATATTTTGGTAATATTACAAATTATTGAATTTACAACCAATATTTTTTAATACTTTTATTACATAATAAATATAAATTTCATGTGCAAAAATTAAAATTATTTTTATATTTTAAAAGTAAATTAAAAAAATTGAAAAAAAAAATCGGGGACTATACGCTGCCAAGACCGCATAGCCCCCCTAAGCACGAGTGTCTTCACAATCGACGAGCCCGCCTAAGGACCTCCTAGTCCACCTAGGTGCAGCCTAGTCCGCCTATGCAGCCATCTAGGGCCGACTTTTAGTACAGTGTTGATGAGAATAATGATACTTTTGCTGACTCAGTGAAGATACTAACACGCGAGCGCATTACTGAATAACTATACTTCTTTGTTAAGTTGCTAAGGGTGATATTGGATATTGATATAGTTAATTTTGAAAAATGTGGTATGTTGGTTGTTAGTGAGATTTTGAGTTTATATTAAAATAAAATAATTAAAGTTGATTTGATATAAAAATATGAGGGAGATGAGGTGAAGTGATAATTAGTTAAAATTATGTGAGTGAATGAACAGTGATATAAAGATAATATAATGTGTAATAATGATTGATTAGATAAAGAGGTTGAGTTCAAGTTGAGTAAAAAAAAAATATATTGAGTTACTGGAATAACTGATTCATTGTTTGAAACTGAAATGAGTTTGTTAGGAACACTTACACTAGATTCAAGCGCTGTACTAGAGATGACACAAGTATGGACTGTTACACAAAATATATACACAAAACTGCTTGGAATCAGCTACTCCATCTCTCAATAGAACACGAATTGTATCTCATTTCTCAATAGTTCCACAACACAGCACCATGAAAACACACACATACTATGGCTACTCTGTATCATTTAACCATACTTCCTCACAACTAGAGCCAATGTTGTACACAATGCAATGAACAAATCAAATTCGACTCTTGGAATCAACCGCAATCCTGAAAATCAATAAAAAAAAAAAAAAGTTCATGCATATGAAAGTATATGCAATATAATTTAATAAATCTAGACAAGAATCCATACTAAATTTTATATTAACACTCCATAGAATCTACCCTCACCAGGACTGTTACTGTCCTCCGCCGAACTCTGCCTAGAACCGGGCCTCGAAGTTGTTGAGTTGTTCATGTTGAGCCCAAGGCTTGCACAATCCAATCCAAGTGCACCTAGTAGCATATTTCATATATCCAGTTTCGTACGAAATTATCTCTTAGTAACTTAAATACATATTTATAATAAACAAATCCCTCAAGTTTAACTAGCCTAATTTCAAGTTGCAACAAGAAAACAAGCATTGACGTGGCATTCGCAAATTTTGCGAAATATATGTGTTGAAATTAGACAAAACTTCAAGATCTTAATTAATCCATACTTTAAACAGAAGAAAATTAAATATAAAAACAAAACTTATCATATGCTATATTCTCACATTCTTTGTAGCAAGGGAAAGAAGTGGAGTTGAACAAATTGAAGTAGCCCTCATCGCATTCGCACGAGTGTGTGAATATGGAGGTCTTATTACACGAACCTCCCCCACAGTAAGTCCAGAAACAGGCTACAAAAGCACAACATAAACAGAGAATGAATTGTGCAAAAATAGCATAATTAATTGAGAGTAGATATAAGGAAGACACATATCACTTACGGTCTAGAAACGAGAAGTTAGCATTTTTGTGATTATCGGATGCTGGGGGAAGCGCATTCGCACAGTCGTTGTTTAATGTACCTGTAAAAATAGAAAAACACAAACAAATTAACCACATTTTGAAATATTAGGAAAAAGGAATATTCTGAAATTTATGCAAAATGGAAAGTTGTGTTTTGAACCATAGAATCTAACAGTCAGGTTATCAATAATGCTAAGGAGCCAACTGTTGGCTCTGTTATGGAGCCAACAACCAATGAGATAGCTCCATGTGGGGCTGTCCCACATTGGAGCCATGTGGGACAGCCCCACATGAAGCTGTCCCATTGGTTGTTGGCTCCATAACGGAGCCAACAGTTGGCTCCTTAGCATTA
>BKCP01004861.1:248603-273220 GCA_008636005.1 Striga asiatica
AAAAAAAAAAAAAAAAAAATTCTAAGTTATTGACAAAAAATAAACGCTCAAAGTGCTATATGAAAATTCTCTCTCATGGGAGCCTGATTTGCACAATATTACCATGATTCAGTAAGACGATTTACAAATGTGAGGCGCTTTTAAAAATCGATGCCACAAAAAACCAACTTTCAGATGTTCTCCAAGTGTTTTGGAGACAATAGCCAACTTTTTCGGCGATTTTGTGTTAAGAATCGATAAGAAAAATAATAAACAAAATAAAAAAAAAAACATTCTGAAACTTTTATTCGTCACGGAGTGCGCTAATTGTAGTACGAACTAAAGTAAGAATTGTAAAATGCGGAAGCAAACAACCGAAGATTAATAAACTCTTCAAGGAAGCGTCCCACTTCCCCTCAGAGCTCTTTCATTGATAGATCACTCGTATACATAGTTTGGACTTACAAAGATTCGAACTCCCTTCAAATCTAGCCAACACTACTTGATCCTATCAACTAATTCTCCGGCCACGTCCCGTGGACTTATAAACCTACACTTATTCCCTAAGTGTACAATCCGTAGAATAGTTTTGATGAAATGTATAAAGAACTAAACGAAAGCAGTACTAGTCCTTGAGTTTGTAAGAACTCTCAGACTGAACTGAATACAATCAAAATAGAACCGAATGCAAAAAGTGAAGCTTGAATGGCTCTTCGAATATTTCTCAATCACAATCCCCGGCCGCCATAAGCTTCTTCTAGGGTATATATATGATCTCCTTAGGGTTGGAGTCTTCTACAAGGCATAGGTCTTCAGTCAAGATTTCCTTCCAAGATAATAGGATAACTTTGGCAAGAAATCTTCTATTCTCTCTCATTGATCTCCTCTCCAAGCATGTCTCTTTTCTCCCTCTTCTTTATCTCTCCACGTGCAATTTCCTATCATATAAAAGCCGTAATAAGATCTTCATGGATTTATATATGGAATATAAAATAATATTACTTAAGGAAACATAATATACAAAGATCTTCCCTTTTATTCTGTAGTTCCAGGTGCTTGTTCGAACTAACGAACTAATGCCAAAATAAAATATCTTTCACATTCAAAATCTGTAAAACCAATAATCATGAAATAATAAACGAAATAACGAAGGTGGATAACAGATCCTTTTAAATCTACAATGTTTTCGACCGATTTCATCGACTTGCTATAGATTAGCAAGCCGATATTGAAAATCTGGTCGATTTTTATGTTTTATCTGCTCTTGAGTTGGAAAATTCATATTTCGCGTGTTTTTTTGCTTTGTTTCGGATTGTAGAACGGAAAATATGCCGCTGAATCATGCTTTTTTGTAATATTCTCGGGAAAATTTTGGTTCAGAAGACGAGAGAAGAAATGAGAGGTTTGCAGACAAAATGAAAAATGGAATGAGACGGACGAGGCGGTGGTTACGGGTAGTGAAACCTTTAGGGTTTCTAGACTCTTCCGTTGACCGGGCCAACTTTTCTAGAGTAAATTTATACGGACCCAATTTTTACTCCACATAGTAATATAGGCCTAAATTTTATTGGACCCATATTCTCAAGCCTATTTTAGGATCATTCTGCTTGATAAATTGACCAGAAATTTTAGGCTATTAAACATAACTGATTAAGATCGTATATCGGGACTCGATTTTGTATAAGAATCTGCGCTAACGGTCTTGGTTCGAACACGATAAAATGTATACACACGCACTGACGGCCTTGATTTACACATTAATAAGTGAAAAACCTACACTGTTGGTCTCGGTTTTTCACCAAAGAGAGTACTCGGAAACGAGTCTTTTTTTTAAACTTTATTTCATTAAACTTCTTCTTTTTACAATAATGAGTACATGGCTTTTTATAGCCGAAATCTAATCATTCAAAGATTCAAATTATAACTAACTATTCAAATTTAAATTATAACTTACATATTAATCCCATCTAAATACATTAACATACATAACTAAAATTAACTACTCCCGCCATCATCCACGTGATCCGATTTCCACTCGAAAGTCCAGTTCTCAGCAATACCACACAACTCTTTATTCGCGGCCCAATATATATATATATATATATATATATATTTGGCTAAAAAATATTCTTAATATGTGAAAAAAAATCTCGGCTCAGTTGTTCATTCTGAATATTTAGGAAGCCATTTTTTTCTTTTTCTTATTTATTTGAAACTTACTACAGCTGATTAATCTCGGCACGGGCCAACAACTGTGGGCAACACCCACAGCAGCGCCAGCTCGTCGTTGATTAATCTCAGCACCCGCCGACTACACCAGCATCGAGTCAATCCCGTTGGGCCCGGCAACCGTGGGAAGCTCCCACAATAGGGCATGCTCGTCGTCCCCTGCGAAGCATATGTGCCTGCAGGCTCTACTGGGCCCACGAGATTGTATTCACGCTGGTCGTGTTCCTCATCAGCTCGGCCACCGGCACGAAATCACGAGTTTATTATTGTCCATCAAGAAAGGTAAAAGTTGCAAAACATTATAAAAAAAAATAGAAATTGCGATATGAAGTTCATACCTTATACAATTTGAAGTAACAGATCACTCGTTTTGATTTCCGGAAGGATTTATGTGAGCTAATCCTTCCTTTGCTTGCAATCGGATGTTTTAAGAGTACCGCGATTGAAATTGAGAGGACGGAGGTTTTGGGAGTAACAAAAATACTTGTATGCGCTTCTTTTTAAAAAAAAATAAAAAATAACATCATATCTAATTTAACTGTTAGTTAACAGAGTTAATAATAAGCACTACAAAAAAATTGTTATATTCCAACGGGAAATCGATAATATATTCCAATAGAAATTCCAACGGATATTCCAATGGTATAGCTTCCGTTGGAATTATTCCAACAGAAATTCCAACGGGTATATTTCCAACGGCATTTGATCGTAGGAATTTTCGTTGGAATATGCAATTTCCGATGGAATTTTTATTTCCACCACCGTTGGAATCGTTAAGATCCAACGCAAATTCTAATGGAAAACTCATTCCAACAGATATTTTTGTTGGAATTTGTATTGGAATAATTCCAACGGAAATAACATTGAAATATCCATTGGAATTACAATTAAAATTATATGAAAATATATTTCTGTTTGAAATTTTATCATTATCTTATAGTGAAGCCTTAATTTAAGAATTGTTATCAACTGGGTATAAAAATTACACGGGAATCCTACGAACTGATATGTATTTTTCAGTTCTTACAAATAATCTATAAAATAGAAAATTACAATCGAACTGAAAAATAAATTACAACCAAAAAATAAATTAAAAATTAAAACGGAAAGATTTTAGCCGAGGCGAGTAAAACTCTTTCCGCAAGAAGAATACGCCTCGTGTGGCAGCTAACGGTTCAGGCGTAACTTCCCCAAAGATACAACGGCAAACGTCTCTAAATCTGTAGCACACCAAATTTACGAGCTCCAGCGAACTGAAAAGGAATCGAGAATTGAGCACTAAAAATAAAAATATATATAATATTTTTTTTTTCCTCTCCTTCTCTTTTCTTATTCTCTCTCTTCCTTTCTTTTTATTTGCTTCTCCTTTCTTTCTCTGCGTGTTTCCTTCTCTTTTTGTGTGTTTTGTGTGTTTCATCAAATAATATGATGTCCCATTATATAAGTGTGAAGAAAGCATAATATCATTGACATTTTGGTTTGTTAGGAAGAATAAAAATATGGTAGATGAGGTGGTTGAGAAGAATAAGTATCAATTTGTTGGGAAGTATCAATTTGTTGGGAAGAATAAGAATAAGCATCAATTTGTTGATCTACTCACAATAAAAATTGTGTCCCAATTTACACTCAATAACAACAATCCCCCACATGAGTGTAAATTAAATATATATATATATACTATTGTGCTCAATCCTCACAAAACTCTATTGTATCAGAAAAGGTAGCTTTTGACTTTGAACCTTTCTTAGTAAACATCATCGGATGCACAGGCGGACTAGTGAACATAATGCCTTGAACTATTCCTCCATAGTGTAACCGAGACAATGACATTCACACAATAAAGTCTTAACTCCATTCCGTTCTATCGTTGTGTCCGTTTTGGCCATGGACAACACAATGGATTCATAAGTGTTTACATTTGAAGCGGCCCACACTTCACACTTATATAGGTGACCTCCCTGTCAAGAGTATCCTGCCATACTCCACCTTTACAAGGTTAGGGATTCATTAAAAGTCCATATGACTTACCCTCACCACAATCAACAGGTCATCTTTCACTTGGAGTTCTCTAGGGAATAACTTTGAACATTCATATGTTCCAAGTGTTCAACTGAATTTTCATAGCTTAGTTTTCCCTTTGAACCATGTTCATGGGATTTCCACTCAGCATGGTGATATTCATCATATTTTCATGCATTATGAGTGATATATTGTGATATTTGGCCCTGGTTATCGTGTGATTGTGCACCAATTCGTTTTATTTATTAAACTATGATAGAGGTGTTTTTGTCGTTGTTTTTGCAGGAAATATGCCCGAAAATGCGTTGGAGATGGAATCGGGACGAAAAACGGCGAAAACGGGTGCAGAAGAGGTCACACGACTCGTGTGGGTAGTGACACGGGTCGTGTGGGTTGAGAAAATAAGAAACGCAGCTACGGCTTTTTCACACGGGTCGTGTGGCTTGTCACACTGGTCGTGTGGCCTCACACGACTCGTGTGACCCGGTCGTGTGACCAGTCGTGTGAGTCTGAAAGTTCGCCGAAACGTTGAGAAAAGTCACACGACTCGTGTGGCATGTGACAAGACTCGTGTGACGCGCAGACCAGACCTGCGGGGAATAGGATTCTTGTGCGATTTCTTCCCTTTTTCGACCCAGAATAGCCCTACAGTATAAAACAGACCTTAGGAACTCGTTTTTGGGACTTTTGACACCATTGGAGGCCTAGAGAAAGCACGAAACACACGAGGGATTCGAGGAAGTCAAGATTGAAGATCCGAGAACTAACGGCGACAATAGTTCTTCTTTCTTTTCTCTTTTTCTTCTTCATTGAACTCATGAATATATTTATTTTGAGCTTTGAGAATATGTTTAGTAGCTAAACCTTTTACGGATTCTAGGATTTGCGAGTACTCGGATTATTTTATGAAGTGATTTTGTTTATTCATTCCGGTTTATCATTCGTTTATCAATTTCTTATGCTTTTGTTTATTGTGTGAATATAAGGGCCCGTATTTATGCATATTTGTGATTGACTTGAGACCGAGAGGAGATAGTTGGTTGCTAGAATTGGGAAATTCATAACGTAAGAGACTAAACAGACCGAGAGGTTGATAGAATCTTGCGAGGGAACTAGAATCTTAGGAGCTTATGGGAGTTGATTGTTCATCTTGAGACCGAGAGGAGATAGATAACAATTAATATCTACGATTTAACTTGTTCGAGAGAAAGGTGTAAATTACTTTAGTGATTATCCTTACGAATGGTAGAATTAAATAAGGTTTGAATGAATAATTAATCTTTGTTAGAATAATCCCGAGGAAAGCATAGCCTAGAATCTATTTTCTCATTCTTGATTTATCTTAGAACAAGCCTTCATTAGTGTTAGAATTTTTTTGCAATCATTCATTAGTTTAGAATAAAAACACCATTCAAATTTGCAATAGGCTAAATAATATTTAATCGTTTATATTTTGATACTTAGTTAATTTTGACAACAATCTCTGTGGAATACGACCTTACTCGCCACTCACTACAGCTATACCGTACACCTGCGGATAGTGAAAATATTTTGCGAACACATGGTAGGGTTACCAATATGATCATTCTTTTCATTGTGGGATTTTAAGCCCATTCCCTCTAGCAAAACTACCAATTGATCTCTATTCAATCCTTTCGTCAAAGGATCAGCCAAATTTTCTCTAGACTTCACATAGTCAATGGAAATAACACCATTTGTGATCAATTGGCGTACGGTATTATGTCTACGACGAATATGTCTAGACTTACCATTATACAAGTTACTTTGCGCCCTACCTATAGCAGCTTGACTATCACAGTGAATCATCACAGGCGGCAAAGTCTTATCCCAACATGGAATATCGGATAAAAAATTTCTAAGCCACTCGGCTTCTTCACCAGCTTTATCTAAAGCTATGAACTCCGATTCCATCGTTGACCGAGCTATACACGTTTGTTTTGTGGATTTCCACGAAACTGCACCTCCTCCAATACAGAAAACGTATCCGCTAGTGGAGCGAGAATCTCTCGAATCTGATATCCAGCTTGCATCACAGTACCCTTCAAGTACGGCTGGGTATCTCGAGTATTTTAGCCCGTATTCAAGAGTGTACCTTAAGTACTTAAGTACCCTTCTCAAAGCATTCCAGTGTTCATGACTGGGATTGCTCGTAAATCTACTCAACTTATTCACCGGGTAGGCCAAGTCTGGTCGTGTACAATTCGTCAAGTACATCAGACTTCCTATTATCCGTGAATATTCCAACTGAGCCACTGGTTGACCTTTATTGGCTACCAGATTTATACTGAGATCAATGGGTGTCTTACACCTAGACTGTGCACCGTCATAGGTATCAAATTTCTTGAGCACTTTCTCTACATAATGAGATTGTGACAAGACAATTCCATCTTGGGTTCTGATAATCCTTATTCCAAGAATAACATCAGCCAAACCCATATCTTTCATGTCGAAATTTCTTTTCAACATTCTTTTCGTATCCATGATCACTTCATGGCTACTCCCCATGATCAACATATCGTCTACATATAGACATACAATCACAAATGCATTTGATGTACTCTTGACATAAACACATTTGTCACATTCGTTGATTTTGAACTCATTTGATAACATCACGTCATCAAATTTCAAATGCCATTGTTTCGGAGCTTGTTTCAGTCCGTACAAGGATTTGATCAATCTACACACCTTTCTCTCTTGTCCAGGTGCAACAAACCCTTCAGGTTGTTCCATGTATATTTCTTCTTCCAATTCACCATTTAAAAATGCCGTCTTGACATCCATTTGGTGAATCTCAAGATTGTGCAAAGCAGCAATCGAGAGAAGCACTCTTATCGACGCTAAACGCGTAACTGGTGAATAGGTATCAAAGAAATCATACCCTTCCTTTTGTTTAAAGCCTTTGACCACCAAACGTGCTTTAAACTTATCAATCGATCCATCAGCTTTATATTTCTTCTTTAGGATCCATTTACATCCTAAAGGTTTACAACCATCAGGGAGATCAACCAACTCCCAAGTATGATTTTGCATAATGGACTCGATTTCGCTATTTACAGCTTCTTCCCAGAGTGGTCCATCTGGGCTTGACAGAGCTTCCTTAAGGGAACTCGGTTCATCGTCCAACATATACGTAATAAAATCAGGTCCAAACGTTTTCACCGTTTTTACCCTTTTACTACGTCTCGGTTCTTCATCAGTACCATCTGGTACAGAACCACTAGCAGTTTCATATGTTCGTTTATTAGAACTAGATTCTGCCCTTTCCTTTAGAGGAAAAATATTCTCAAAGAATATAGCATTCCTCGACTCAATCGTGGTACCAACAGATACCTCTGGATTTTCTTATTTATGAACCAGAAATCTATATGCTGTACTATTGTACGCATATCCAATAAATACACAATCGATCGTTTTTTGCCCGATTTTCATTTGTTTGGGTTCCGGTACTGAAACCTTAGCCAAACACCCCCACACTTTCAGGTATTTATAAGACGGCTTACGATTTTTCCACATTTCGTAAGGAGTCTCATCTTTCCCTTTAGGTGGTATTTTATTCAGAATATGATTTGCTGTTAAAACAGCTTCCCCCCACATGTTTTGAGGTAATCCTGAATTTATCAACATGGCATTCATCATTTCTTTTAAAGTACGGTTCTTGCGTTCAGCAACACCGTTTGACTGTGGAGAATAAGGGGCAGTCGTTTGATGAATTATGCCATATACGGAACATATTTGTTCAAAAGGAGCTACATACTCCCCACCCCTATCACTTCGGATTATTTTAATCCTTTTGCCGAGTTGATTTTCAACTTCGGTCTTATAGATTTTAAATGCTTCCACAGCCTCGTCTTTGCTTCTTAATAAATATAAGTAGCAAAACCTTGTGCAATCATCGATAAAAGTAATAAAATACTTTTTACCTGTTCTTGTTTGCACACTTTTCATATCACATACATCAGTATGGATTAAGCCTAATGGTTCAGTACACCTTTCCACCGAGTGAAAAGGCAACTTAGCCATTTTTGCTTCAATACAAATTTCACATTTCTTATGTGATTCAATTTTAGAATTTGGAATTAATTCTAAATTCATCAACCGTTTAATTGCATTTCAATTTATGTGTCCCAATCTAATATGCCATAAATCAGTACACTCAACTGTATAAACAGAAATAGGCTTTTCATTATCATTTAAAACGGTTACACGGCTCACGGCCATTACATTCATTTTAAACATACCCTTGTCGAGATAGCCACGACCAAGGAAAGTTCCAAACTTGCTAAGAACAAATTTCTTAGCATCAAATACCAACCTAAATCCATGCTCAACAAGAAGAGATCCGGAGACCAAATTCTTGCGGATGTCTGGGACATGCAGAACATCCTTAAGCTTCAACTCCTTTCCAAAAGTCAGCTTCAGCACCACAGTGCCCACTCCAGCCACATTAGCCGTGGCGGAGTTTTCCATGTAAAGTTTCCGACTCTTAGCAGGAGTGTATTCAGAGAACATCTCCTTATCGGAACACACATGACGAGTGGCACCAGTATCGATGTACCACTCCCTTGGTTTATACACTATATTGGCTTCAAACACCACAGCCGACATATCAAAGTCGGTCAGTTCACCCGGCACAGGGCCGTGTTCAGCCACAAGGGCACTCGGTTTACCTTTCTTTGGCCCAGCCTTCTTTGGCCTCTTGCAGTCTTTAGCCATATGGTTCGGCTTTCCACAATTATAACAAGTTCCGGTAAACTTCCAAACCTTGGCAGGCTGCTTCCCTTTGTCTAGGGACTTTCTCTTGCTCGAGTTGCCTTGCTCTATCAAGTTAGCACGAGCCTCCATCATCGGAATTTTCCCCGATGAATTACGATTGTCCTCCTCAATACGAAGACGAACAATCAAGTCTTCAAGACTCATTTCCTTCCTCTTATGTTTGAGGTAGTTCTTGAAGTCTTTCCAACCCGTCGGCAGTTTTTCAATCACAGCCGCAACTTGGAATGACTCGCTCAGAGACATTCCCTCAGCATGAATATCGTGCAAGATGAGTTGGAATTCTTGCACTTGTGACACAACGGTCTTTGTGTCAACCATTTTGAAGTCAAGAAATTTTCCGACGACGAATTTTTTCGCCCCAGCATCCTCGGTCTTGTACTTCTTTTCCAAAGCAGCCCAAAGCTCTTTGACAGAACCAACCGAGCTGTACACATTGTACAACTCGTTACTAAGTCCGTTCAGGACATAGTTACGACAAAGGTAATCACCTTGCCCCCAAGCTTCGTACGCAGTGCGTAGTTCAGTATTGGTCTCATTTTCAGCAATAACTGGGGGGTCGTCCTTTAGGTATTTCACCAAACCCAAAGTGGTCTGGTAAAAATGCATCTTTTGTTGCCACCTTTTAAAATCAAGCCCATTGAATTTTTCGGGCTTCTCGGCAGTAGGTACATGGACAGCAGGTACATGATTGATCGGATGCTGAGTGTTGGAACCATTTCCTGTGGAAGCCATCAGTCCAATAGGTTGATTTATTATTCTTGCGATTGTTATCAACTGGGTATAAAAATTACACGGGAATCCTACGAACTGATATGTATTTTTCAGTTGTTACAAATAATCTATAAAATAGAAAATTACAATGGAACTGAAAAATAAATTACAACCGAAAAATAAATTAAAAATTAAAACGGAAAGATTTTAGCCGAGGCGAGTAAAACTCTTTCCGCAAGAAGAATACGCCCCGTGTGGCGGCTAACGGTTCAGGCGTAACTTCCCCAAAGATACAACGGCAAACGTCTCTAAATCTGTAGCACACCAGATTTACGAGCTCCGGCGAACTGAAAAGGAATCGAGAATTGAGCACTAAAAATAAAAATATATAATATATTTATTTTTTTCTCCTTCTCTTTTCTTATTCTCTCTCTTCTTTTCTTTTTATTTGCTTCTCCTTTCTTTCTCTGCGTGTTTCCTTCTCTTTTTGTGTGTTTTGTGTGTTTCATCAAATAATATAATGTCCCATTATATAGGTGTGAAGAAAGCATAATATCATTGACATTTTAGTTTGTTAGGAAGAATAAAAATATGGTAGATGAGGTGGTTGAGAAGAATAAGCATCAATTTGTTGGAAAGCATCAATTTGTTGGGAAGAATAAGAATAAGCATCAATTTGTTGATCTACTCACAATAAAAATTGTGTCCCAATTTACACTCAATAACAACAAGAATTAAAAAATAAATATGAAACCTCCACTGAGAATATATAAAAATTGAGATCTTGTATTGAAAAAGATATTAATTGAAGCCTTAACATGATAGAACACCTAAAAATTGAGCCCTGTAATGAAATTTTCCCAAATAAATCCGGCATGATCCAAAAGACTCGCCATTGTAATTAAATAGATAGTGATGTGGCAGTCATTTAGGCAATCGGATTTTTCTTTTTTCTTTTTTCTTTTTTTTTTCTGTGGAAGAAAAAAACACGATAATGTGTATGGCAATTAATTACTGTTGAAAATTGATATACGGTTAAGTTTATTTTCACCTTAGTTGGCCATTAATTTAATAAGTAGCTTCATTCCAAGAAAATAAAACCCAGATGCATATGCTATGTGTAGACTGAGTAAATGATCCAAAATCAGATAGACTGTTGTGGCCATTACTAAAATAAAAAGGTAATCAATTCATCTAACTAAAAATTCACTGGAACAGAGAAATTATTGAAAATCATGAACTTCAGAATTAATCATCAAGACATATTCCAATATTTATAGCATTACTGTCTTTTCCTCTACTCTGTTAATAATTTTGGTCAACCAAAACAACCTCACAACGTGGATACATGCCACCTTTTATATAATGCTACAAATTGTCTCTTGCGAGAGGCAAAATTCTCGCACAATTTTGCCAGCTCCTCTTAGTTGTTTTTATTTCTAGTTAATTAACATCTGACCCTGTAGAATATTCTTCCTCCCTGTCNAAAAAAAAGAAAAAAAAAAAGAGAGTAAAGGAACCTAGTTAGAAGTTCAATTGATCTTGGATTTTTAAACCTAAATCTAATTTGAATTTGATTTTCCATAACAGACTATTAACAGTGTCAAACTATATTCTTATGTGAATTGTCTAGAGCAACTTGTATGATTAGCATAATTTAATAAGTGTTATTTCGTCAGGCCTAAAAGTTTATTTAATGTTTACCAAATAAAAGATAATGGTTGAAAGTTCTCGATCGTCATCAACAGATAAAGGAAAAAAAAAAATCCTTGTTACTATCACGATTCTCTTGACGGCAAAAGAGACAGCGGGACAAAACTAAGATTGTAATCAAATGAAACAAACCATGTGCATTCTAATTATAAAGAATAAGAAGAAAAATGATGTAATAATGGAAGATTAATAAATAATTAATAAATAATAATACATATAAACTGAGCCAATGAATAGATGTATTCAATATCCACAACGCCACATGCCAGAGTAGGTCTGATGTATTATCAAGTGATAGCTGGCGTATTAGACGACCGTACAATAAACCATATCAAGTGATATATGTGGAATTAATTATTGATAATAATTTTAATTTTATGTTGGATTTATAATTATATGTTATTTGTACAATGTTATAATTGCTCGATTGGAGAATGTCTCTGGCATATATGGACTACCAAGTAGCAACCCACATGGCCTTTCATACATTGCAAGACATGAGGATCAAAATATAATAATATTAGGTTCCATTTGTAGAAAATTGCTATATGCACATATATCCGCAAATTAACGGATAATATATATATATATATATAAACAAAGGAATCAAGTGGAAAAAAATTAAATAAAAAATTCTAGACCAAACACAAAAACCCATATTCTTAGATAGGGTTTTTTTAATTAAATTTTTTAAAAAAACGTATTCTCAGAATACGAATTTGTATATGTTCCCTTAAATCATTTTTGGAGTTACTTCAACATTTAATAAATAAGAATAATAGTGGATACTCCTGCTATTATTACCAATTAATTTTGTATGAAACTTCATTAAGATGACAATTGGGATCGCCTTTTAAATGTGTGGTTCAGTGTGAATACATTCCTTTTTGTCAAATCCCAATCGAACCAAAGTTTTAAAGTTTGGGGGCTCAAATTTCGTTCAGACCATCAATCTGAATGTTTCTCAATTTATGTACTTCAGACCAAAGTAGTCGAGCCAAGTGCACGAAATCGGCCCCAAGGCCTCATAATATAAGCACAAACCCTCTCTATTTGGGGCTCAAGGGCCCGAACCACCAAACATCCTAAATATATCAATTTTAAAATCTTTTTCATCAACTTTTTTTCTTGAAAGATTACCTCTGAAAATACATGAAATTGACATTTTGCCTCTTCTATTAAAAACGCTAACAAGACACAAAAGGTGTTTTTAATTCAATTAACGATGAATTTTAAAGGAACCTTTAAAATTGATTTAGGGCTTTTAAAGTTAATGACGAGAAAAAATGAGATAGGATCTGAAAACTGATTGTCGATAATCGACGGACGAAGAAGGTAGCCATGCGTGTGTGTGTGCATAAATAACATTTCAGATCATTTTTTTTAGTCAACATATCAGATTTTTTATTGGGAGGTGTCATTTGAATGCTTGCCAGACGATTTTTCTAATAAAGTAAATCATATAAAAATCAAATAGTAGAATTTTGATTAGTAGCCTAAAAAACTATATATTAATCAATTTATTTGACTAGCTAAAATTCGAACATTGGATTTTCATAATATTTACTTTTTTTTATATATTTTTGCGAATTAATATTTACCTTGTTAGAAATTCGTTTTGCAAGCTTTCAAATAACACATCCTGATCGAAAGTCGATTATCTTGATTATCAAAAAATAGAACCTAATTTTGTTCTATGCACAAGTGTGTCTATCTTCTTCGTCAAACGATTACCGATGTATCAATTTTCAAAAATCGATAGACCATACCTCATTTTCTTCGTCTCGTCATGAGCTATAAAACCGCTAAATCAATTTGAGAGATCAATTTAAAATTCATTGATAATTGAAATAAAAATATTCTTGTTTCATATTAGTGTTTCTAATAAAAAAAGACAAATTGCCAGTTTTACGTACTTTGGACGGTCATATATTTGGGAAAAGAAAAAAAAAAAGTCGTTAAGAGACAAAATCTAAAAACAACCATAATTTGAGAGGTAAAAGAAAAAAGTTTCCATAATTTAACGTAGACGTTGTCCTTTTTTATTTTATTTATTTATTTATTTATTTTTATTTTTTTTTTAAGACGTTGTCCTTTATATGTAAGGACACATTGCAAGATATATAGAGTGATTTACCCTTATCTTGAAAAGTAAAAACAAATTGGAAATGTAAAAGGAGTCTTGAGGTTGATTTTTAAGATGAGATGTGCATGCTGAGTAGTGGTGGATCTTGGTTTTATGAGACATACGGCAAGGAAGGAAGAGGTGACCATGTGCAAGATCCGATAACTCCACTATTTCCCGATACAACTATTAAAGCCATTCTTTGTGGCCCCACCAAGTTATCTTTATTACTATTTTCTATTAGTTGGACCCGTGAACCCAATTGATAATGAGTTCCCAAGTAAAATTATTTGGGCATGCTTGTTTATAAACTGAATTGCAAAATACCACCCCTTTTTACCACTTACTTTCTATCTGGACAAATTTGTTCCTGACATTTTTTCTAGAAAGTACAAAAAAAGAAAAAAAAAATCTCTTGCCATCCGGCACCATGCACGGCCGGTTTTGTCGGCCGAACGGCGAGGGATTTTTTTTTTTTAACCTTTTAGAAAAAATGTCAGAGGTAAAATTGTCCAAAGTGGGGTGGTACGTAGTAATAGGGGGACAATAAATAGTAGCACCCTTTATAAATTATTTCATTCACATTTAATTAATATTCAAAATCTAACTCAACTTTAACTCAACTCCACTATCTTTAATATTATTCATATAATTAAATAATACAAACCAATCATTCTTTCACTATTCATCAACTCACATAATTTTAACTACCTATCATTTCCAATCATTTATCTCCTACTTTTACATCAAATTAATTTAAATTATTTAATTTTAAATATTATTTTAATACATTCTTAAATTCTCACTAACAACTAATTATACTATCATTTCCAAAATTAACTCTGGTTAACCAAAATAACTCCTTTTGGACGAATTATTTTGTAAACAAGCGAGCCCTTAGTTTTTCTCTTCATTGTTGAATAAAGGTAGTAAAAGTGAACATCTCAGCAGCTAGGAAGAAAATTTGGACCATCAAGACACTTGGAAAACCTAATCATTTTATCTGGAAATGCTTCACCAACACACTTCCTGTTAACCAGCTGGTACTATTGAGGCTCAAACACTTGGACCCTATTTGCAAATCATGTGGTGTTGAAGTAGAAACTCTTGAGCACACATTATTCCATTGTTGCAGAGCAAAGATTGTTTAGAAACTGGCAATTGTTTCATGGGACAAGTTTGACTATGACTCCTTCAACTTTAAACAGTGGTGGATTGAGATTAGCAGTCCCAGACATACTCCCTGCTTTGCCAACAGAATTGATCTCTCTGTGTTTGTTCTCTGGTAGCTTTGAAAAGGCAGAAATCTTTGGGGTTTCCAAAATTTCTGACTTTCTAAATATTCCATTGCCCAGTCTGCCCTCGCCTCATGGACTGAATTCTCTTTATGCTAATTTATAATCCTTTTTTTCCGCTGTGTTTGCTTTGCTTTGTACAATTTCCTTTGTAGTGATAGAGATGCTAGGTTTTCTAGTTAAGTGGCAGCCTATCTTTTTTGTTTAGTGCTAATCCTTGTTAGTACGGCTTCACAAGAGGACGAGTCGGGGTTTGTAGCCTCAGTCTATACCGATCCACAACTCTTAGTGAAGTTTGTATTTTCTTTCCTTGCTAGATCACTATTGTTAGTGTTTCCCTAATTCTGCTATGTTGCAGTTGTATTCGTTCAGTGTATAGATTTCCTTTCATGATATAATATCTATCGTTTGGAAAAAAAAAAATAAATGTAGTAAAAGTCAGAGGCGTAGTTACTCGTTCCGTCTATGGAGTGCCCAAGATGGGTCCAGCCCAACCAGCTCGCAACCAATGCCCCCAGGTTCGTGCCAGCGCCCATCCGCATGCTCCCAGTGCCAGTTGTCTAGCCCAGGCGTCCCAGCTTCCCAAGCCCGCGTCCAAGAGCTCCCAGTGCAACGCCCGCATCCCAGATTCACGCTTCCGCATGCCAGCGTCCCAGATCCGCACGCCCGCGTCCCAGATCCGCGCGCATTCGAGCTCCTGTGCCCAGCACCAGCCATATCCAGCGCGCCCAGTCCAGAACCGCCCAGATCCAGCCGCGCCAAGCCACAACAGCCCTTGGCCTTTTCCCATTTTCGGTTTGAGTTCATTTTTAAAGAAACATGGCTTGAACCTCGACTCCATTGGCTTAGACATGAATTATAGTTTATTTTAAAAATAATAAATCATGATTTGAGTGAGGAATGAATAGATCTAGATTTTATGAGCTTAAAGGCATGATTTTTATATCTTTGAGTTATATAAGTGATAAATTCGTGATTCCAACTCCATAAATCTTGTAAATTTGTCTTGAGGATGAGGTTAATATTTGGTGAATTTTGGAGATCGATTGCTAGGTGAACCGAATATGTGGATCTAGACCTATAATGCCCGATTTTAGTTGATTGAGTTAGAGGTTGAATCGTGCAGTGATATTTTAACCAAAAATCATATATATGTTGAGGTTGTTGTGGTTAAAATTTCGTGATTTTGGGAGATCGTTTGTTATAGTTTAAAAATCGGGACTTTAGCCTTGATTTGTGATATTTTCAGAAATTGTTTCGGATGAGGCTTAGCTGAAGTTGTTGGATCTAAAATCCTTATAAATCATGTTGAACATAAGGTTAATGTCTCGGCTTAAAATGAGTTAGGTTGCTCAGAGAACTGGAACCTTAGTTTCGCCCGTTTCTAAACACCGAGTAATTTTTAGATCCGAGCACAATCGGCCGAACCCGAGTAGCTTATAAATGACTTTAGACGTCATAAGGTTATTAATGAGTCTTTGGGTTGTCGGCCTCGTAGCGAGCGTAACCAACCAACCGACGTACATTAACACGTATTCTCAATGCGTATTGTCGTCCTGCACACGTGTCCCACTCTCGTCCCATCGTTGGAGCCAAGACACTTAGTGCGTGCCCGTGCACCGAGTCTGACCAGGCCGCACCCCTGCGCTCTGCCCAACGCCCGTGCGTCCGTCAAACCTACACGTCAACGTGTCGTTTTCATTAGCCGTGGCCCAAGCATGCCCCTGCGTCAGTCGTGGCACTGTTTAAAACCCGTGCGTCGGCAAAGCCGTGTCAAACCGTGTTCGTGCATGCCCATGAGTTGCTACGCCGAAACCGAACCACGGTTGAGCCGAGCTGCACATAGTCAAGCGAGTGATCGGTCGGCTCCGAGCGAGCCGCCGGTCCAGTCCAGCCGAACCAGTCCGGGTAGTCTGGATGGTTCAAGAAGTTTCCAGTTCAGCCGAATCAGTTCGGGCAGTCCGGACGATTTGGGAATTTTCAGTTCGGAACATCGGTTTGAGCGTGAGCCGAGATTTCAGAATTGTTTTTAACCAAGTCAGATTAAGATCAAGTCAGAATTTAGTTCTCAACATAAAAATATTTCTGAGAACTCTAGTAAGCCTCAAGACAGTATATTTTCAAATTAGCTTGTAAATTTTCTAAAATGAGTTTTAAATGATTTTAAAACCCAACGAGCGAACCTAGAAAGATCATAGATTAAGAATCAAGTTTTCATATTGAGCTGAATACTTAGAACATATTCGCTTAAATATTTTGTAGCCTAAGAAAAGACGAGCCTCCGCCAGCTACACATCATTATAGTTCCAGCATTTGCATTCAGCTATCAGGTGGGGACCCTGTACTGGGTATCACATATTCTATAATCGTTTTACCATGTCTGAGGTATGTTTGTAGAGATAAAGTTATATCACTTGGAGGGAGTGTTCGTACCTTAAATACCCTCTTAGGTTCTAAGGGAGGCGAATGTTCCTTAATGTTTCCCTAGAGTGCACATGATTTACCGGCCCAGTTTGCCGGGAGATACCGACCTAGTTTGCCGGGAGACAGTAAACAGTTCAGTTCATTTCAGTTACATATATGCTTATTTCATGATATTGTTATTACAGTTGATGTATATTCAGTGTCGGTTTCTGCGAAGCACGTGGACTTTATGCTCATGCCTCCCATTAATTATTTTTCAGGTGACGGAGTCCAACGTGGCGCTGAGCGATCATGTGGATGTGGTCAGAGCTAAGGACATTTTTGAGAAAACATATCATGTAGTATATTTGAATATGTTTGGTTTAAGTATGTTTATTCGTGATTTCAAACTAGTATGCTTCCGCATTTCTAGATTTATTTCAGATTATGAGATTATGATACAGCAGACTAGCATGTTTAATTCCCTTATCTCCATGGTACCCTAGTCGAATGGATTAGATTTGGTTGCATGTATTATTTATTTGAGTTAAGAATGAGACAGAATTAAAGAGTTATAGTTAAGCAGTGAGTAGCATCCTGCATGATTAAAGTGTTTTTCGAAAAAGTTAATAAAATTTTTCGAAAATTAAATCAGTGTTTTCAAATTATAAGTGCAAAAAATTTACTCTGATTTTAATAATAGTAGGTGGGGTGTTACATTTAATCTTCCATCATTTTGATCATCTTCTGTGGTTTTATTTGCAGGGACAAGTTGCTCTAGTCCCTAAGCTAAATGGAGTTTCTCTCGTGGTCGACCTCGGGGTGGTCCGATATGCCCAAAGTACAGAAGTGAGTTCATCGACCCATGCCCCCAAGGTCTTCCTCAATCTGGTCTTTAGGCCATTCAATATGATTCGGTTTGTAACTTTGACCTATCCATTAGCTTGGGGTGTGCTACCGACGCAAAATGTTGTTCAATCTTCATGCCTTAACACTATGCCCTAATCTTTTTGGCATTAAATTGAGTCTTATTGTTCGAGATCAGCACCTTAGGTACACCAAACCTGCAACAAATATTATTATACAAAAATTGCACCAGTTTCTCTTCAGTGATTTTGGCCAATGGTTCGGCCTCCACCCACTTAGTAAAATAATCCACGGCTACAATCAAGAACTTCCTTAAACTAGAGCCATGTGGCATAGGCCCCACCAGGTCGATGCCCCTCTAAGCAAACAAAATCGGGACACTCATCGTGGTCATTATTTCAGCTAGCTGGTGGATGATGAGCCATTGCTTCTGGCACTGCAAACACTTCTTTACCATGGTAGCTGCATCTACTCTCATCATCAGCCAGAAGTAGCCTACTGAATGATCTTAGCTATCAATGCTCCCACTTTGCTATGCTCACTACAACACTCTTCATGTAATTCCTTCATGTACAACACTCGACAAGCTGAAGAGCGGGGTCTTTGCCTTTTTGGAAATCCATGACATCAGTGAGCTTGTTCGTCGTGCTCATGAAGGACAAGGACTGGTGAAAAATTTTGTGTCTCATATTCGTGCGGTTGATGGAATTTTTCATGTTTTACGTGCAATTGACGACCTTGATATTATTCACGTTGATAATTCGGTTGGCCCCATGAGGGATCTGGAGGTCAAATCTGCAGAACTGCAGCTGAAGGATATCGAGTCATGGAAAGGAGGATTGAAAATCTCAAGAAGAGCATGAAAAGGAGCAATGGCAATAAACTTAAAATTGAGCACGAGTTATGACAAAAGGTTAAAGCGTTTCTGGATGAGGGAAAAGATGTCCGTTTGGTGGACTGAAAGGCTGTGATGTTCAGATCTTGAATACTTTTCAGTTGCTCACCACAAATCTTGTTATATACTTGGTTAACATGAATGAGAAATATTATTAAAGAAAAAATAAAAGCAAGTTTTTTACAAAGGTCCGTGCTTTGGTGCAAGAGCATGGTGGCAAGACTATAATTCCTTTGAGTTGTGCTTTGGAGAGGAATCTCACTGATATTTCCCAAATGAAGCTGCTAAATATTGTGACGAGAATAAGGTTCAAAGTGCCTTTTCAGAGACAATAAAGACTGGATTATTAGCCATCAAACTCATATACTTTTTCCGTTGGGAAGTATTGATTGAGTGGGAGGAATTGTCGGAGGAGGAGACGACTTCGGGGAACTTGCAAGATATCCACAACTAATTTTCGAACTTTATCCTTGAGGACAAGGTTATACTTGAAGGGGATGGAAATGATGCGGACAAGGGCCAACTCCCAAGAATGCTTGTAACCGAGCTCAACGTGCTCGTATCAAGGAGACGGGGCAACCAACCGCAAGTGCGCGAGGAGGGCGGCCAACTGTGGCGCACAACCGGGCACAAACAGGGATGAATATTTTTAAGGCGTGGGCACGACTTATGTGCGGTTGCGATCAAGTAGTAGTATTGATATCTATTAGCTTTGCTTTTGTTAATTTGTTATTCCTTAGGACCAAGTTGCAATTTTTAGTGTTTACAGTGCTTTCTTCTTTATAATTTACATCAAGCGTTTTAGCTTGGAACATAAGAAATACAATTATAAAACTGATAGGTTTCTAGCAACCATCCATCATGCATAACCGACGATCGTTAGTGTGGGTTATTACAAATTCCATTCGCGATACACGATCTTCATCAGTACCTTATTTCTGTTATAATAGGAGTTTGTGTGCTTCTCTTGAGGTTGATGACTTTGAAAATATTCGTCATGTGTTTGAGAAATGGACATAACCGGCCTGTCAGAACCGATTCTCTTAAAAAGCCAGTTGGGAAAAGTAGAACCGGTAAAAACCGGTCAATCGATTGACTTGTTCATGTTTTTATTAATTTTGTATGTTTGGTCAGTGTCATTGAGTAAAAAGTCAAAGATTGCATTAGCTAAACTAAAATGAGATCAATAGATTAATTATTCTTAACAAACCCTCCTAATTCACTAAATTAATTAGAAAATGGTGGCTTAAGTCAAACTAATAGTTTCAAAACTAATCCATGGTTGAAGGTGTTTGGGAGAGATTATCTAATCTCTTGAAAATATTTGTTAAGATAATTAAGAGCTTACAAGCTCATAAAATTTATAACATGCAAAAATAAGTTTTTGAAAACAAAAATAAAAATACTTCCCCTCTTACCTTTTTTTTCAACATCTTATATGTTGATCTATTTTTATTACTCAAGTTTATAAGTACGACCATTTTTTACTTGAAAAGTTCCATCGAACTAATTTTTTAAATAAGACATTGCTATCCAAAAAACGTGATATCAAAACTTTTAAATGTTACCCACATAAACATACAGTTTTGCTATGGAGTCATCGGATGGCTCGACTTATGGAGCCATCCACACTTATTCACCAATAGTCTATTGACACGTGTCCTGCAATAAATACACGTTGGACAGATGTCAATACATTAAGTGGTGGATGACTCCATAAGAAAACCATCCGATGGCTCCACAAAATTTTTGCATAAACATAATCTTTACCAAAAGTTCTATGGAGTCATCGGATGGTTTTCTTATGGAGTCATCCACCAATTAATGTATTGACACATGTCCAAAGTGTATTTATTACAGGACACGTGTCAATACACTATTAGTGAATAAGTATAGATAACTCTATAAGCCGAGCCATCTAATAGCTCCATATTAATCTTTACATGCTTGCTCTTATGTCAAGTCTCCTTAATATGCTCAATTTTATAAATTTTGTAACATGCATCCAGTGTAAAAAAAATAATAATAATAATTGAGAGACACACACAGGATGAGAAAAAAAATAAGAAGCAAGAGCAATGCAAATAAAATAAAACAAAATTAAGGGACAAGTACACGGATAGACAGAGAAGTAAAGCTCATGTCCAGAAAGAGGCCCCTCAATATTAATGTTAGATAAAAAAAAGAAATCTGTCCCACCTCACAGAGTCCTTGACACGAGTATTTTTATGCAGATTAGGGCATGTTCCTCCGCCCCAATTTCACATGCTTTCTGATCATCCCTTTCCATACAAAATTTAATTATCTAACCACAATTTTTTTTTTATTTATTTTTTTTACTTGAATAATTCAATCATTTTCTTCCCTTTTATTGATTCCCATAAAAGTGCCCATTTTCGTGCCCAAGATTGCCACATTTTTCGTCTACTTTTAACTCTTCCAGCAGGTAAAGAATCAATGCCATTTATCTTTTTGTGGCTTTTAATGGTACTCTATCTTAATGTAATTGTGCACTCAGTATACTCTAGAGCTTAATAAAATAGCCTTCAAAATAAAACAATCTAAGTACATCATACTTCCTTCATAATAGCAGTCAATGATGATTGAGGAAAAAAAAAAAGAATACTCAACTTAGTGAAAGACAAATTTGCACCCAGTAAAATCTATATATATATAATTGCTAGCCTTTCATTTAATTTTACCTCATAAATAAATTCTAATAAATTTTACCTAATAAATAATACAAACTTTCCAAATACAAAAACCGTTACTTTTACAAAATACATCACTTTTGGACAGTTACAAAATCTAAACTAATGACCACTATTTTATCTAAGTATATCAATTTAGGTTAATTAGCTAAAAATGTTTACTTTTTTAATTTCTTATATAATCATTAATATCTAACTTAATTACAAATTATTTATTATAGAAATTCATGATTACATAAGCATGTATTTAGAATATAAATTTTTAAAAAAACTTTTTATAAATGTTTATTTGGAATATTTATTATTTTTGATGATATCACTACAATAATTGATCATGGTGAAAATGAAAAATACAGCACATGTACAACATGGACAAATACACTAACAACAATACAAAATAATTTCACCACCTCTGAAAATTGTATCATATAATAGTTATTATTACAATTAATAATTAATTTTTACACTAAATGATATGTGAAAGTTACATAAACATAAGAAACTATATTGTAAAAACTGTTTGTTCGAGTAATTTATTATAAAATCAATATAATATTTCTTTATCTGCTTAAGCGATTACTTTTTAAATAAATTAATTTTTTTTAATGGCATAGTAAAATTTCTTAAAATCACATAAGCAATTGTTATAATAAATTTAATATTTTTAGCTAATTAATTAGTCATAGTCCCTTAAAATTTCAAAAAATACATTATTTATTTTATTTATGCAATAAATATAGTGATTCATATACAATAAAATCGTTATGTACTATTTATTTAACCAATAATCAAATTTTAAAATATAATACCTTTATCTAACTTATAATTTTAATATTATATGCATAAATATAACTTATAATACCCTATGTTTAAAATATAATATCATTATCTAACTTATAATTTTAATATTATATGGGTATACAAATAATTTATAATATTTTATTTACATATGTGCAAATGCACATGATCGAATACTAGTTTTAATAAGTTGGCGCAATAGTTTGACATAAATTTTCATTACTGTAACACATCGCTTACTATAACTTTGACTCACGAAAAACTGGGTAAAATTTTTGCGACTGTTTTCGAAATATACTTATACTCTTTTCGAAAAACGTTTAAACTTACTAACTTGCGGGATGCTACTTACTTACTCACTTACTTCTCTTTTTCTGTTACTTATGCACATACCCAAATCGACATATAAGTTCCGACTAGGGAAAATATGGATAAGGGAAAATAAAGCGTGCATACATACTAGTCTGGGTTGGCAGTACAGAAGCGTGAAATAAAGTACGGTATAGTTTGAAATTATTTATACATGCCAACATAACATAAACATAAACAAATGTCCAGCTGACTCGGACACCAGCACACCACCAAGCTCTGCTCACGCTCCGGGCTGCACTCCATCACCTAAAAAGATAATAGTGGGGGCGTGAGTATTCATCCACTGTACTCCGCAAGAACCAGCACTGAATAAACAACACATATAATCGAATATCATAAACTCAACATATACATAAATAAAATTGTACTGTACTGGTGCAGGCTACCGGTAACTGGCTGGTTCTCATGTGATCACGTTCTGGGGGTCACCTCCCCAGAAACCCAGGATGACTCTACTGGGAATCAAAACTGTACTGGGCGAGTGACTCTACTGGGAGTCAACATAAACTGAACCACGAACGGAAATACTGGACCGTTCGGGTAAAACTGTATATCTACATACATACCTTATATATGGTACAAGATTATAGGCAATGTAATACCCAGTGCAGGGTGTTTGTCCCATTTTTGTGTCTTTATTTTGTGTTTATTTTCTTTTGTTTTCCCCCATTTGTAGGTTTTCTGTAGTTTATTTGGTCCATTTCGTTCGTTTTGTGTTTTTGTCTTTAGTTCATATTTTTCTATCTTTTTGCCGTGTTTTGCTTCGTGTTTCCTTGTTTTTGTGTTTTCAGGAGGTAGGTTGTGCCAGTCGAGGTTGAGACTATTTGATCCGAGACCATGATATCGAGAATACCCATTGCCGAGCCCAGAAGACTAAAGGAAGGCCAGAAAATCGGACAGAAGCTGTTCCCAGAAATTCTCGCGACTCGCGAGTCGTCTCGCGACTCGCGACTCTGGTCGCGACTCGCCAACATGTCGCGCCCCGCGAGAAAAACTGGGGCTAAAAGGAAGTTGCGAGTCGATGTCGCGACTCGCGAAGTAGAGTCGCGACTCGCGAGTCAGGTCGCGACCAAGCCCCTGAATTTAAAGAAGAAGACGACGCGCGACTCGCGAGGAAGTCGCGACTCGCGACGGAGAAGAAGACCATCTCGCGACTCGCGACTCATGTCGCGAGTCGCGACTTAACCGGCGCGAATTTCGAGGACGGGATTTTTAGAGCAGAATTTGACCCTAGGGTTGATTATTCACGATTCCAACTTTGTTTTTACACTTTTTCTCTGGAGAAACTCATTCCTTTTCTTTCTTTTTGCACTTTGATTGGTTTTGGAGATTGAAAAACTCCTTTTCTACGCTTTGGATTTGGATTGTTCATTGGATTTGACATTGGATTCTCTATATAAATCGTAAGTTATTTTTCTCAATTCCTTGTTGATGATGATGGTTTGGGTTTGTGTGATTGTTAATGTTGAATTCCATATGAGTAGCTAAATCCACTCGCTAGGGATAGGGGATGATTGATTAGGTTCGTTATAATTGAGTGCTTTTGATTGTTCATGTCTATTCGAGTTGTGTGAACCATAGGGTTAGGAGATTGATCACCTTTCTAGCCTAGATAATCAACGTGTAGAACCGAGAGGGGAGACGTTGGTAGAATTAGGCTCGTTTAGAATAGATTTGTTCGGAAGCGTATAATCTATGAGTTG
>BKCP01004861.1:274312-285429 GCA_008636005.1 Striga asiatica
CTATTGGCGCCGAGACCTCGCACGCGGATGCAGACAGACACTGCTGGGCTCTGTCGCGTGCACTGGGGGCTGCGGTACCTCGCGCCTGCTGGGCGCGGGCACGGACAGACACGGGGCCGGGCACTGCCGCGCTGCATGCGTGGCCAGTGACCATGGCCGGCCCTTGCCAGCCTTCCGGCGAATTTTTCCGCTGACATGCAACACATATCATCTCAATATGATAAAATAGCCACAAAAATGTTAAGAAGTACTAGTAGACCCTGGGTCAACATGCATGTTGCTCGGTAGGGCCTAAATGGCACGTACGAGCACTGACTCACCGAACCAACTATAAACTCTTAAACATATGAACATGGCCGAGTGTTTAGAAACTTAAAACAAGGCTAATGAGGCTGAAAAGATAACTTAAACTAGCATGCATAATACCTAGGCTCGGGGGTCCAAAATAACACATTTTCATGAACAAGTTGACCAAGGTAACAAACTCCAATCATGCTCAAACGTATACACCATCAAAGACATAATATATGTGGGTGATTAAGCTATCATTCTCGACTTAGGCATACATGCATCTAAATTTCCAAATTTAAGCTTCGTAAAATCCAAAACTCATGAATTTTGACGTGCATGGCTTGCTTTTTCTTCATGAAAAAACCTAAAATATCATGAAATAGCTGAGGAAAAAGGATGGCTCGAGCTAACCTTCACCGAAAATGGAAAATGGCTACTAGGGCCTTGTTAGGGCTTGGTCGCGGCCTTGAGGGGTTAGGACTTGACTCGGGGGAAACTTTGACGAACTTGGATGAAAGAGGAGTCTTAGAAATGTCCAAGAAACACTTTGAAACGGATGGACTTCGGTGGAAAATGGCTGGAACAAGCTGGACCTCGGTGCTCCTTCTTCTCGGGCTAGGCGCGCACGGAATGGGTAAGGTAAGTCCTTCTCGGTTTTTCTCTCAATTCCTCACTAAGTGCTCGAGCTTTAATATGTCAAAATGACTTACACTCAGCTGAGAATGAGTTTAAAGAGGGGTCTTGGGCGTATATAACTAAGTTGGTCAAAGGAGACATTTTTTAAGTGGAAAACTCCCACTTTCATGCGCATGGGGACAAGGGCTGGCCTTGGGGCTGATGGAGCAGCATCTTGCACGGTTTTAGGTGGTCTCCTAGGTGGTTTGCAGAGCACTAAAAGCTGGTGAAGCGGTCTGGTCAGATGCACTAGGCAATGGGGGACAAACTCTTACACATTGGATTAAAATAATCCATGCACATGCACCCACTTAGGCTAAGTACTAATTAACTCTTCTTAATACTTTCTTAGGACCATCTTAGCTCAAATTAATCTTCATTAAGTCCTTAATAACCACAACATTTGGTTCTTGAGGAAGTGGGCCGAAACTTCAAGAATTGGGCTAAAAAAGGTGGGTTGTCGCGCTGCCACCGTTGGGCCTGGGCGCGCTGGCCCTGGGCACGGCCTGCTGGGGCGGCACGGGCTGGGCGCGGGACTGCTTGGGCTGCGCATGTGAATTGACTTGGGCTGAGGATACTACTAGTTCTAAGGCTGAAAATGATGCACCAACACTTAGGAAAAATGTGTAAATGCTTGGCTATGGTTGTGCAATGGCTTGGCATGGTTCGGGCCCCTCGGGCGCGAGTGGCTCGCGAGTGGACTCGCGGCACTTGCTAGGGCCGAGTGCTAGGGTTCTAGGGCTAGGCTTGGCACTTTTCAACACTTAGAAAAATTCAAGTGTTGTGCAACCAAGGCTAGGGAATAAATGGTGCGAGACTAGAGCTCGAGGCTAGGGTTCGACAAGAACGTAAATAAGTCGAACATAATAACTGAATAACTATTCATGTACTTAAAATAATTGAGCATTTAAGATCATAAATACATAACTCAGAATTTATGAAAATTACGGATTTCACTTATAGTCGAGCAGTGAAACCGTTCTATTATTATTACTGATCGGGGCGTTACAATTACCTTGCCACAACATAATATCAATTGACCCATAGTACATGGTTTAGTCATATAATCTTGATTATTTTACTTTCAAGTGTTAAATATACATTTTTTTATCACAAATAATATTCTTCCATATCTTATCTCAGTACCACAATTACATTAAACTATTTAACACCACTTAAAAAAATACTAATACAGCGTATAAACAATCGAGGGTGTTTCCTCTTCTTCTTCTTCATATGACTTTGTAATTTGTCCAATCGAGGGTGTTTCCTCTTCTTCTTCTTCTTCTTCTTTGCCTTTCCTGCTCATCCCATTAATATTCTGTTCAATTCATAAACAATCAAAACAGAGGCCATCATTCATTTTATTTAGTGTGTAAAAGTACACAAAAATAATGGCCCTCATTTACTATTTCTGAAAGCTACTGATATCATATCTCAAATAAAAAGCTCCCTGCTCTTTCTTCATATATCTTCCCATCTTCGATTCAATTTCATCTCATAAAAAATTTTGAAGGCCAGTTTTGTTAGACATTTTGAGATAATTGAGAGTGGAATTTTATCATGGGGAAAACCGGCCGGTGGTTGAGAAACTTCCTCACCGGAAAAAAAGATATTAAGGAAAAGGAAAAGGAGAAAGAAAACCAAAATTCAGATACCAATAATGGCTACGACCACCGTCCGACGACCCCCGTCTCGTCTGCGCAGCCGACCACGCCCAAGGAGAAGCGGCGGTGGAGCTTTCGCCGGTCGTCCGCCGCTGCGACGGGCCGCCCTGAGATGATTCCGGCGGACGGCGCTCACGGAAGCGACAATGGGACGGAGAGCGGCTCGAGAAAGCACGCCCTGGCGGTGGCTGTGGCCACCGCGGCGGCCGCGGACGCGGCGGCGGCGGCGGCGAAGGCGGCCGCGGCCGTGATTCAGCTGGCGGCCGAGTGCGGCAGGGATGGGGCTGTGGAGGAAGCCGCGGCTGTGAAGATCCAGTCCGTTTTCCGCTCCTATTTGGTACGCGTTTCTTTTCCCTTAAGATTGATACATTATTTTCAGATGGCCACAAATTCAGCCTTTAATATTCGTTTGGTTAAATTGGAATTTTCTTTCTTTTTTTTCCCCTAAACTCTTCCCTCTATTTTATGGTTTTGTTAGCCAATATTCCAGATTTAGGGTGACTTAATTTTCCAAACTTGATTCGAATTCTAAGGGGCAATATAATTTAGAAAAAAAGTTAGTTTTCTAAAGTCAAATTAGATTAAAACATATCATATAAATGGCCCTATTTGGCTAAGTAATTTTGTAAGTTAATAATTGATAGAAGATTGTAATAGTTGATTTGACAGTTAGATTATATTAACAGTTTGTAAATAATTGTTTGGTTAATAACTGATTGTAAGACTAATTCTGAAAGATTTATATTAATATTTTATCATACAATTTCTCTCTTTTTCATACATCGAGCTTTTCCAAAGGTAAAAAAACTTAATAAATAATTTTTTCACCAAACAAGCTAATTAACATATTTGACAAATCAAACTTTTAAATAAGATTCAATCCGTTAATTTACATCAATCAATCAACATCCAAACATGCCGAACAATCCATGTCATAGTGTGAAAGGCTACTTACTGGAGAAATTATAGTGTCACATAAATGATGATTTAACTCTTCATCATGAAGAGGGTAAACTATTATACATCTTTCCTTCTTTAAGAGCCTATTTATGATCTTTAGTGGTAGCTCAATTTGTGAAATATCTCATTTCAGGCAAGAAAAGCTTTGAACGCACTGAAAGGACTAGTTAAGCTTCAAGCACTGGTACGAGGTCACCTGGTAAGAAAACAGGCCACCGCTACACTTAGGTGCATGCAAGCACTAGTAAGCGTGCAGGCCCGAGCCTTAGCCCAAAGAGCGAGAATGACCGAAGATATTAAACACATTGATCAAAAGCCATACAATCATCCCAGAAAATCCACCCACGATTACACTCTTAGCGACTCCAATCAAGTAAAGTCGCCACATTCCCTTCCTATTTTAATTACTGGTTGACAAATTATAGAATCGCACTGAGTCGCCGCGTTATACGGTCATAAGCATTGACATAAAACACGATCTCATTATGTTGAACAATCCTTTCTTCTTAACACATGTTTATGTCCTTAAATTGCAATTTTAGTCACTACCATAACTTGTTCGACCTCTTCGAATTGCATTTTTTATTTTCATCCCAAATATTTGCAAAAAGGTTACAAAAAGGTCCTTTTCATACATAAGGAACGAAATTGAAACCTTATTTGCAAAACATAAAGGACTTTTTTGTTGGGAAAATGACCTTTTTGTAACATGTTTGCAAACATACGGGACGAAAATAAAAAATGCAATTTGAAAAGGACGAAAAAGTTAAGGTAGTAAAACCTGCAGGACTAAAATTACAATTTACTCTATCTAAAATACTATTGGATTTACTCGTGCTTAGGATTATGACCGAATAGCAGAAGAGAACATAAAGATTGTGGAGATGGACCTAGGTGAAAACAGGCCCATTGCCAAAGCCCGAAACAGCTACTCAAACCACAATACTCAGGGAGAACCGTGGCCAAGCAAGTATGAGGTCTCGCCATCCCCATCGTCATGCAGCAACTATTTGGAGGATTTTTCCCGTGCACCGCCGCTAAGGTCAGAGTATGCAGAGTCCCTTTGTGGGGAGTACCCGAGCTACATGGCCAACACGGAGTCGTCTCGGGCCAAGGCCCGTTCCCACAGCGCGCCCAAACAGAGGCCCGCGGCAGTTGAGGCATACGAGCGCAACCCGAGCAGTCGGCGTCGGCCGTCCATTGAGGGGAGGAATGTGCCGAGGGCAGTTCGGATGCAGAGGTCGTCGTCTCATGTAGGGTCTGCGGCGCAGAATTATCAGTATCCGTGGTGCATGAAGCTCGACCGCTCGGCTGTTTCCCTTAAGGATAGCGACTGCGGCTCGACTAGCACCGTGCTTACCAATACGAACTATTGTAGGTCGCTCGTCGGGTTCCAAGTGAGTAAAATTGGAGTTGGTTTACTTTGTATTTCTTTTTGTTGAAATATCACTTGTAAGTTGTCTTACATTGATTTTATAAAGTAAATGAATCTAGTTTATAAGCATAATGAGTTAATCCTTCCATCATAAATTGATTTTTTATTGGAACCTCACTAAAGTGCATCTAGACTCATTTCACTTGGAAATATTCAAATTTTAATATTTACAAGTTTTAATTGTTGTTTTATGTTTGTTATTTTGGATTTGCAGGTGCAAGGAGCTAGGTACTAGTTTCATGTGGTTGATGAATGAATAAATATATCAGATAAACCCACAGTTGGGAAGAGACAAGGAACCATTTTTATTGGTGTTTTTTGTGATTATTATTATTATTATTATTATTATTATTATTATTATTATTATTATTATTATTATTATTATTATTTTCGTTATTAGATCTTGTTTGAGAAAGTAATGATTGAAGCTTTCTTGCCCATGTACTTTTTATTACCTGCACTACGATTGTTAACTTGGTTGTGATTTCCACTTTCTTCACCACAATGGTGAGGTCATGAATGAACTTCAATTTATTGAAATCAAATTTAATTTGCCCGTGAGTGTTTATTGGAAGCATCAGATCTTCATCAACAACACAAATTGAGCGAGAGAAATAAAGAGATCGAGACAAAAAAATGCGGCTTATGAAATTAGGGCAAAAGAATAAAATGTGTTTTAGGGATACATGGGTCTTTTATACTAAGAGCAACTACAATGCTGCTCTATAAAGGCCACATTAGTCTATTGTGGCGTAAATTCACACTTCTGTGCTACTCCACATATTTGCGCTCAACGCTAGATTTTTTTAATGTATTTTAATATAATATTAATGATACTTTTTTGTATAATGTGTATTAATAATGTATTTTTTCACTAAATAACTTTGTGTAATGTATTTTTATGCTAAAGAATTTTGTGCGTATTTAATGATGTATTATAATTTTATTTTATCAATTTTTAATTTTAAAATGATACATATGAATAAAAATTTAACACAGTAAAATGATACATATGAACAAAAAGAAATAAAACATATTTTTATTATTTAGGTAATAAAAATTTATATAAGATTATATATGTATATATATATATATATATTATTATTTTTTTTGTTAAAAAAAATATATATATTCGAGGTAGAGTAAAATGTAGAGCGAAGGGCAGGATACGAAACTTGATTTTTGTTTTACTCTACTTTAGAGTAGAGTAAACTCCGCGCTAGAGTAGAGATAAGAGTTGGAGATGACCTAACACAGTAAAACTAAAGGTGCTAAGAAACTAATGATTTTGTTACATTTTATAAGTAAAGTTTCTAAATTAAATGTATAACTATTCTAGTACCTCCCGCAAGTAGAGCGTGTATATTAGGCATGCTCAACTTAGAGATGAGGTTCTTGAAGAGTAGTCATGATAGTGGTTTTGTTAGAAAATCAGTCAATTGCTCTTTTGTTGAAATGTGAGAGAGTTGTATTAGTTCTTTAGCTATATTTTCTCATATTAGATGGCAATCCAGCTCAATGCGCTTTGTTCTCTCATGAAAAATAGGATTAGACGTCGTAGCTATTGGTGATTTGCTATATGTGAACAAAGAAACAGGTGCAGTAAGGGTATAAGAAGTTCAGTGCAGAGAGATAATAACCATTGAATTTCATAGATTGTATAGACTAAGGCCCTATACTCAGCTTTAACAGAAGAACTACTTATAGTGGGTTCTTTCTTAAACTTACAAGAAATAAGTGAATCACCAAGGAAAATCAAAATTCTTAAACTTATAGTGGGTTCTTTCTTAAATTCATAGATTGTATAGACTAAGGCCCTATACCCAGGCTAGTTCAAAATTCTTAAAAAAATATTTTTGTGACACATATTTATAAGAGTTGCCTAGGTTAAGTTTGGCTCAAATTCTTTAAAAAAAAATAAAAAAATAGATAAATTCTTCTGGCCCGGGTTTACAAGAGTATCCCACGTTCAGTTTGGCCCAAAAGTATAGCTCACATCTTATCTAATTCACTTAAAAATAAAAAAGAGAAAATTGCACCATACACTAACAGTTTACATTTTAATTGCAATTATGTACAGGCCTTGTAAATATTCACATTTTAACATGATGATCACTTTTTAATTGCAAAAATACGATTGATATTATCTCACGTGATTAAAGGTAAAACTTATCCCTTCCATAATAACTACTCACTATTAATTGGTAAGTTATTATCTCACACACATCTCGGGAACCTCCCAATTTCAACCAAGTCAACACAAGTTCTCCTCATCTTTCCCACCACCCCTGTAACCGAAACCCTATCTCCCATCGTCTCTCTCCCACTACGTCCTTTGCACCCCAGTTCAGCCATGGCAAGAACTAAGTTTGGAAGAAGTCCGAACTCTGGCACTGAGATACCCCCTCACCGAAGATCGAGCTCTCGCCTTTAAGAGTTACAAGGCAAAAAAAAAAAAACCTACAGTCGTGCAAAAAAAAAGCTCAACTTCGAAAAATCCATGAAACCTAATAACCCTACAAAATCACCGCGCAAGAATAGAAACGAAAATAATGATTCTCCATTAGATCCCCAACATTTTCGGTCGGATCCAGTTGACAAAAATCAAGAAGGTGCACGGGGACGGAGTAAAGGAAATAGACAGCAAATGCTAGAAAATTGGGCAAATTCTGATTTCGATTTCGAAGATGAATTTTAGAAAGAAGATGGTGAAAATGAAGCATTCTCGAGCGAAGAAGACACTGACGAGCCACAAATTGAAGAAAAAGACAAGAAATGAAAATTGAAAGGTTAATCGAGATATGATCCGTCAAAGAAGAGGTCCAGTCGATTTGAGAAATTCGAACGAGAATTTAGATAGAAGTGCCAAGGTAAATGCCCAATTTTTTTCAATTACCCATCAGTTTAAATAGTATTATGAGAGAAATATTATATTTTTTTTCTCTTTGTTTGGGTGATTGAATATATGAATGGCGACATTTCATGACTTTTTGTACTTACTTGTGGATGTGGGGGTTGTTGATTTTCACAACATAAGTTATTTCTGATGGATGTGGTGATTGTTTAATATGTATGCTTTATGTGGTCCCGTCGTTGGCAAAAGTTATATTGTATATATTATGTATATTTCAAGCATATGTGTACATACCAAACATCTTTATATGCATTCGTATGATTCAGTATATGATATGTATATATTTCTGCAAATGCTATGTTTTCCTAGGTATATATTTTGCACACGAGTTGGAGCTATATTGTATATATTATGTATATGTTAAGCATATTTGGCCATACCAAACATCTTTATTGCATTGTGTATATTTCGTGTATATAAGACATGTTATGGGACATGCATATATATTTGTATATTCATTTCATCAGAACATATATGAGTTTTCAACTAAGCGTAACATAGTTGACTATTCATATAACCATAACAGGGGTTATTTTTTGTGTGCTTTTTTTTTAATATATATTTTTTTTTTTCAGTGGCTGTGGTGTGTTTGTTGCATCATTCGCCGAACACTTCATAGCCGATGTCGACATTACACGGAAGAAGTACTATCCCAGTTTAGAGAGGCATAGATATGCATACCTGCTCTATAAGCATGGGCAAATGAAGATAGAAAATGATCTTGATAGCGAAGATGAATCTCCCGGCACACTTTCGGACACTTCCCGTTTCAGTTTAATTAAATGATTTGGTTTTGTTATGTTTGGTAAAATGTTGACACTACTTAACTTTTGGTTTGTGTTTGGTGACACTTCCCGTTTCAGTTTATTTAGGATTTTGTTATGTTTGGTGAAAGCACTACTTAACTTTTGGTTTGCGTTAGTATTAACAACATTATAACTTTTGACGCTACTTAATTTTTATTTATTTTTTTTTTGTTTGTGACTTCAATTTTTTTGTATCTACTATCTATTAACATATTAATATTAACATATTACAAATGAATATAAGTTGTATATGATCTATATAAAATTCTGTTATATATACATGTCTGACATACCAGTACAATACAAACTGAACTTTAAAAGCATATAAACTGCAAAAAAACACTTTTATTGAATATGATTTGTATATGATCTGTATATATTACAGAACACATACCGAAATTTTCAAATATTATCTATAGCGAATATTATATTACTATGTATATCATTTGTACATAAATGTATATGATCTGTATATAATATGGATCCCAGAATATGTGTATACGTTACTTGGTGTTTACCTACATATAATACGGATCACATTCCAGATACTTAAAATATTATTACAGTGTCGTTCTAACTTGATTGTATATGTTCTGTTTATGTTTTGTATATAATCTGTATATGTTATTATCGTGTATGAGCTGTATTTTTCTTGTCTGTGTATTCCCAGTATTTTAGGAGAGATAGTATGTTTCAAATTCAAAATATGCTTCCTTCCAACTTACCTAACAAATAGGTTATATCCACTTACCTATTTTTTTCCAACTGACTTGCATGAGAGAGATAGTTTGCTTGAGAGAGAGGGCGTGATTCATGAAAACTGAAACCCTTAATTAGCGGCCAGTTTTAATTCAACATAAAATAAAGACACTGACTCCAATTAAGTATTATGGCTAATAAATTAGTCTATATCGTAAAATTGCAATATCTTAATATTCTTGTGGTAAGAGAAAATTTCGCCAATAAAAAAATGAGAAATGCTATGGAGCCAATGGTTGGCTCCTTTATGGAGCCAACCACCAATGTTATAATGTCACGTAAGCCATGAGAAATGTTATGGAGCCAATGGTTGGCTCCTTTATGGAGCCAACCACCAATGTTATAATGCCACGTAAGCCAACCAACCATTGGCTCCATAACATTTCTCATGAAAAAGTTACCACTTACACCATTTAATATTTCATGTCAACATTCTTAAAAGATCTTCACTTCGGCCCATCGCTCAACTATCTACATCATCTCTACTTTATCATTCTTGGATCTTCTTTCTTTAAACTACTTGATGATAGAAATGGTTTATTTAAAACTGATAGAAATTGATTCTTGATTAAGCATTAATTCTTCTATTAAATATAAAACACTCCATACATGACAAACGTAAAATTTACGAACGAGGGCCACGTTGTCTTGAATTAATTTTCAAACACCTAAAAATAAAAAATAAAAGATGACAAATATANTTTTCATCAGTTTTTTCTTTTATATTTGATTCTAATTATTTGAGGCCCTAATTGTTCTATTCACGTTTTTTTCTTGTCCCAAGTGTAAATAATTGTAATCACTTTTTACTCTTGTTTTCACTTCCTTAGGGCATCCGCATTTGTTAATTTTTTTCCCATTCATTCAATCAAAAAAGTACACTCTCTCTCTTCCACATCATTTCCAAATCACCTTTACACTAATTCTCTCTCCATTTAAACACACACCCACATCCCTACACATTCATTTAAATACAAATATGGGACCCATTATATCCATTCATTCAATATAAATTTTAATATTCTATTCTCAATAAAAATATAAAATTAATAGTTTTAAATTATAATAATAAATTTTAAATACATGAAAATAAAAGCACACTACAATACCAAAATAACTTAAATTAAGATTACACAAGAAAAAAATAATACAATTACAAAATATAACTTTTTAGTGGCTAAAATGGGTCCAAATATGCTCAACTAAATCGGCACGAAGTTGATGATGAACGGTGTTATCTCGTATCTCTGAACTTCTACGTATATAATTTTGAAATTCTCGATTTGAACCCTGGACAGGTTGTGCGGGCTCTTCATCCTCGTCATTGTGCCAATTTGTTACTACAACTCCTTCATTTTCAACAATCATATTGTGTAAAATAATGCATGTCAACATAACAAATTTTAGTTTTCTTCTATACCAAAATCGAGCAGGACCTCTTACAATTGCCCATCGAGACTGAAGCACCCCAAATGCTCTTTCCACATCCTTTCGAGCAGCTTCTTGTTTTTCTTTAAATAACTTTCTTTTAGGATCTGACGGGCAAGGAAAAGACTTTACGAACGTAGCCCATTCTGGATATATTCCATCTGTAAGATAATACCCATTTG
>BKCP01004861.1:300528-343308 GCA_008636005.1 Striga asiatica
CACATGCACATATTTGATAACGTCATCGGTCAAATCTGTTGACGTCATCACCTCTTCCAAACCGCCATTCCATTTCTCCATTTAATCAGGCACCTACTCTGCACCAATCTCTCTTTCACCTTCATCTACTCTTTAAAGAAACAAAGTAAATATTGATAACAAACAAACAAAGCGAGAATGGGAAATATTGATAACATTGAAATTGAGAGGCGGAGAGTGGAGGTGAAAGTTCCTCCGGCGAAGCCCTTTCTCCACTCCCTTAAAGATTCTGTTCTGGAGACTCTTTTCCCGGACGACCCTTTCAAGCGATTCAAAAAGGACCAAACGCTCTCCAAAACGCTCGTGATTGCCTTGCAGTATTTGGTGCCCATACTCGAGTGGGCCCCACGCTATAACATCCGTTTCTTCAAGGCTGATTTCATAGCCGGGATTACCATCGCCAGCCTGGCAGTGCCTCAGGGCATCAGCTACGCCGGCTTAGCCAGTTTGCCGCCAGTTATTGGTCTCTGTAAGTTTTTCAATTTAGAGCTGAGTTTGCTCACTTGATTCTCAGCTTCTATGCTGGAAAAATGAATTTCGCATTCTTGTTTTTCTTTTTTCGTTTCCATTTTACCTTCTGGGTGGAAGAGACTAAAGTTTGAAGGCATAGACGAGTTTTAATCAGCAATTTTTGGCTGAATTTCATTTTTAGTACACTATATTGGTTAGAAACTATTTCTAGAAAAAATGTCTATCATATAGGGTGTCATAGAAAATGATCCACTAAATTGTCAATTTAATCCAACATAGTGTACTGAAAATGACAACTAAATACACTATGTTGGTAGTTGTACGAATTTTGATTAAAGTGACAACTTAGTGTACCATTCTCGATGATGCCCTATATGATGGACCTTTTTCGAAAAATGACCAGCATAGTGGACCATTTTTGAAATTTTGCTGCAATTTCCAAGGAAAATTTGAGCAGACGCCGGGAAATTCCAAAAGTGACCACATTAATTAGGCCAAAGTTTGAAATTCAAGGGAAACTTATTCGTCCAATTTTACGATTTTGCATCATGCATGCTAGTGTATTCGGATTTCAATAAGTTAGTTTAACGTACATACTCCCTCCTATTCAAATTAGATGTCGTTTTGACTTTTTTGATTCATCCATTTTGCTACGTATCTAGACATTAATATGTCTAGATACGTAGCAAAATGGATGAATCAAAAAAGTCAAAACGACATCTAATTTGAATAGGAGGGAGTAGGAATGATGAAATTAATGCAGATTCGAGCTTTGTGCCACCGCTTATATATGCAATGTTGGGAAGCTCGAGAGATTTGGCCGTGGGGACTGTGGCCGTGCCTTCGCTTTTAATTTCGACAATCATTAGTAAAGAAGTCAACCCTAATGAAAACACCGAGCTCTACGTGCAGTTGGTTTTCGCTGCAACTTTCTTTGCTGGGGTTTTCCAAGCTGGTTTAGGACTGTTAAGGTAATTTCACATTGATGTTCATTGCAACGGGTCTTGATTTTTGCATGCATATCATCCAAAATTACGTGAAGACATGTCAGATTAAATTAACCAAGGAAAGAAAAATTAAATACGAGACACAAAACCCGTAAATCGAGCCTAGATGCCGGAAATTGGCCACCAAGATTAGAAACAGCACTCTACTAACCATAAACGAGACACGACAAACATACGATTCTTGAGATAACGCAAGAGTTTCACCTAAAACATTAATGGCTTCTGTAAAGTTTTATTTCTTTCCCAAACTAACTTATTATAAAGACAGGTGCAGGGAATAATGCCCATATTGACAAGAATGATAATAAATAGTTAAGGTAACCACCAACCAGAAATTGTTGACACCATACTTTTGGTTTGGTTTGGTTTTGGTTTTTGTTTTGGACAGGCTTGGATTTATTGTGGATTTTCTGTCACATGCAACAATAGTGGGATTTATGAGTGGAGCTGCCACAGTTGTGTGTTTGCAGCAACTGAAGGGCATTCTTGGGCTTCTTCACTTTACTCATGGAGCTGACCTTGTTTCAGTTATGAAATCAGTTTTCACCCAAATACATATGGTCTCTACTATATTTTTATCCTTACAAATTTGTATACACACATGGTGTATCAATTACTTCTTAAATGGAATATTATATTTACAATTTTTCTAATATATTTCTCTACCAAGCTATTGTAGTGGAAATATTAAAATGCCAACTTCCTCATTCTCTCTCTCTCTTTTTATTTTTTTTTCGTATTAAATTATCATTTTATTTCATTCTTATGCACTATGATTATGCTTAATGTTGGCAGTGGAGATGGGAGAGTGGAGTACTGGGCTGCTGTTTTCTCTTGTTTCTCTTCATCACAAGATATTTTGTGAGTAATTCGAGAACTACCAAAAACCATGCACTTTCAAGAAAACATAACATGCATTTCTTACTCGAAAGTTTCCCAAACTTCAAATAGGAAATTATGGTGTAATTGAATATGAATTTGATTAAAAAAAATCAATTATTTTAACCTCAGTATTTTATTTTTTTAATTCAATTTCACTATCCTCAATACTATTAATATAATTAAATAATATCAATCAATCATTCTTACAAATCTTATCAACTTTAATTTTCTATTCATTCACATAATTTTAACTAACTATAACTTCACAGAATCTCTCGCATACTTTTACATCAAATCAACTTTAATTATATTATTTTAATTTAAGAAACTCAAAATTCAACTAACAACTAATCATACCACCTTTTTCAAAATTAATTATAATTAATAAAAATCCATCCAAATCTCATCAAATTCATATCCATTCTGGTCCTTAAATGTTCCAAAATACACTGGACAACTAGCTAGCCAAAGAGCAAAATACACTAGACACTAGCGAAAGAGCAAGTTGAGCCTCGCACCTTAGTGTAGATAGGGATTAGACGGAGTCCAAGCAAAATTATAAAGTTTTAATAAATTTGTTTATATTTATTACCAAACGTGATTCATGAAATACAGTAATATAAAATATACTAGTTAATATAGACAATATAAAGATTTTTTAAATATAATATATTCATGATTACGGTTGTAAAATATTTTAATATGATTATTATTTTTTATTATATTGTAGATTTCACATATAAAATTCTAAACCTATTTTTATTACATTTAAAAATAAAATAAAATAAAAAAAAGAAATGCACACCACTAGGCATTGCCTTGACCAACTCGCCCTGCAAACCGCCTAACCAACCTAGACGTAACTAACTTCGTTGTTGTCCGTACCACCAAAGCATCACTTAAATTGCCCAAGCTCCCAAAAGGATCGTCTAAACAAAACTCAGAGTGCAAGTCATGCCTCCACCTGATTTAAAGGCTTTACAAATATATCCCCAAGTCTAAATTAACTTACAAAAATACCCTAATATTTCTGTCACAAACATTCCTCCACAATTGCTCACATCTTACAGATTGTGCACCAGAACATGAATATACCTCAAGAGCAAACAAACACCCGAGGGTGGTTATTGTAATTTCCAACAAAAATATTGACTGATCATAGTAACAAAATATCCTCACACTCAAGTACATACAATAATTAAATGAATTCAAGCAAAAACCACCAGTGCATCAAAATCAATTTTCTCTTCTAAGTTGTATTTTTCATCAAATTATGTGAACAAAGCAGAGCAGGAAAAAACCAGTGTTCTTCTGGATAAATGCTTTGGCACCTCTCACATCAATTGTACTCGGAAGCCTTCTGGTTTATCTCACTCACGCCGAGAAACACGGTGTAGAAATCGTAAGTCATATAATAATAATAATAATAATATAAAAAAAAACACCATCACAACCTAAGTGGCAAAATATTTCATTTCACAGATTGGGCACTTGAAGAAAGGGCTAAACCCTTCATCACTATCTGAGCTGGAGGCTTCATTTGGGTCAGCACATCTCTTGATGGCAATTAAAACAGGGATCATCACAGGCATCATTGCCCTTGTCGTACGTCATAAAACAGAGACAATGACTTCTTCATATTTTATTTTTAGCTCTAAAAACAGTTGTAGGAATTTTACCATGATTTTAACAGGAGGGAATAGCAGTTGGGAGAAGCTTCGCAGTGTTCAAAAACTATCACATTGACGGGAACAAGGAAATGATAGCGTTTGGGATGATGAACATAGCAGGCTCCTGCACATCCTGCTACTTAACTACAGGTACGAAAAAATTCTCGCCTAACTAACAAACAGCCTTAAACAAGTAGAAGTTTCTTATATATCTACCAATTTCAAAGGCCCTTTCTCAAGGACGGCTGTAAATTTCAATGCGGGATGTCAGACTGCCGTCTCTAACATGGTGATGGCAATGGCTGTTATGATGACGTTACTATTCCTGACGCCATTATTCTACTACACACCAATTGTTGTGCTCTCTGCCATTATAATGGCTGCCATGATAACTCTTGTTGACTATCCAGCTGCCCTTCACTTATGGGCAGTCGACAAGTTTGACTTTCTTGTCTGCGTCACGGCATATATTGGGGTCGTCTTCAACAGTGTCGAAACCGGTCTAATCATCGCAGTAAGTCAAAACTATTCATAATTGATAATCCAACTATCATTTTTTTCGAGTAAATGTTCTAGGGTTTTTTTGGTATATGGATAACAACTGCACAGTGATTATGCATTTTTCTCTTGTCGGGTTTTTAAATGTTCTAGGGTTTTTTTCGTAATTACGCTATACCAAGTATCTTTCAACATTCACAATACACTATAAGAATTGTTTCTATAATGCAATGTACTTGCTTTGGAGGAAATTATGTGGCGTAAATACAAACTCGCCAGGGGTATTATTAGCATATTTTTGGTAATTAAGCTTTTATACGAAGTAACTACTAAATCTCTTCTCATATTAAATAATTATAAGTGACGTTTTTTACCTGTGATAGGTGTCGATATCCCTGCTTCGCATACTTCTGTTTGTGGCAAGGCCAAAAACCACCGTCATGGGTAATGTCTCTAATTCCATGACCTATAGAAGCATCGAACAATACCCGGATGCGAATTTTAATCCTGGAATTTTGATTCTTCACATAAACGGCCCCATCTACTTTGCCAACGCCAGTTATTTGAGAGAGAGGTACGAAAATTTCATATTAACAGATTTTGAACTTCTAGTCCAATGTCGAATATGTTTTTCAAGTTGATCTCTGTTTGTAGGATCATGAGATTAGTAGATGAAGAGGAGGACAAGCTAAAGATTTCTGCAAAGAACAACTTGCAATACATCATATTAGACATGAGCGGTCAGTATTTTCATTATGATGGGCTATTTGCACGTGAACTTTGCACTAACAAGATGAACAAAAACAGCTGTAGGGAACATTGATACGAGTGGGATCAGCATGTTTGAAGAACTGAAGAAAAATGCCGACAGAAGATGTATTAAGGTACAAAAATATTCATCTTAACAGGCAAAGTTTATTTCACAAGTGTTTTTATTTACTCATAGAAATGATTACATAAGAAAACCCTTAAAATTTGGTGTAATTCTAAATGACCATGAATAAAAAATTTACTGGGTAGTGTTTCTAATTCCCACCAAATTTACTATCAAAAACTCCATGCCTAATTATGCGCAGCTTGTGTTATCCAACCCTGGAGGCGAAGTTATGAAGAAGTTGGACAAATCGAAGTTCATCGACAAAATTGGGCGCGAGTGGATTTACATAACTGTTGGAGATGCAGTGGAGGCTTGCAACTTTATGCTTCAAACATACAAGCAGCCGAAAGCTAAGGCAGAAGAAACTGAGGCAGCAGATGATAAAGTCTGATGTCATGAAAAGACAATTGAATGCAAGCTCCATTTGTTGACCTACACAGACTAAGGCCTAGAGGGGACTTTCGCCTTACGTCATCAGTAAGTATAAAATGCACCAGTTATCTTAGCAAGATTAGGATAATGAAGTTGTTAATATTAATGCCACCGCAAACAAGGGCGAGCTTTATTCAAACTCTTCTTCCCCATTCTGACTGAACTAGACAGTGGCCATTCCTACTACAAAGATGACACCTTGCTTAAGTGTCGTGTAATATTCGTTAAGAAATAACAAGCAAACAAAAAATTATACTTAGTGCACACCTTAAAAGTGATAGATACAGTCTCCAAAATTAAGCAATTCAAAAGGTTCTAATAGACTACGATAATAAACACAAATTCAAAACAAGCACTTAACACCACCAAAATAAACTTTGTGTTTATACATTTAAATCCTTCATGAAATAGTCAGCTACTCCCAGAGATCCAGAAATCTTACCGCCGCCCAATGAGACGCACCTTAATTTCGATACATCTTGCATAATGCTTGTACACACAAGCCAAGTTGTTACCAGAAAAATCACTACTTGGCTATTTATCCGTCCTAATTTAGACTTCAAGCGCAAAACCAATTATCTGCATTCCGTCTGATAGATCTTCAGTTCTTCAATGAAGATAAAGCATGTGCCAAAGCATACATCTATGCCTCTTTAAATAGACGTGGCAGAATTTCATGGGCACCAATGTCCAAAGCAACAGGATCCCTGGTAACATATTTGGTCAATCAAGTTTGTTCAATATAATAACTAAGGCAACTGCCTGAATAATAACACAATAAAACTCATCACATTCCCAAGGTTTTAAATTTTATACCATCTAAAGTTGCAAATGTATCAATTTTTTCCAGTTAAATGAAAATAAATTTCAGTCAATTATTCATTAAGATAAACCGAATGGGGCTGCTTAACAGGATAATTCAACACGAAACCACAAGGGTTTAAGACTAAGGATAAGCAAATGAATAGACAAATCTACTATTTATGTCAATCATGCACTTTGAATAGACAAATCTACAATTTATGTCAATTCACTATTTATGTCAATTCGTGCACTTAATGCGTGCCATTTATTTATGTCATGTGCCCAAATGTTTAAAAGTGTTGCTGCATATATCATGCACGATGGGAGATGAACCTGCACAATGTGTGTCCCTGCTCATTTGAACTGGGAACAAACCATATCTTTCTCAAAGACGGTGATTCAAATTGGATGAAGAAACCATCATTCTGCTCATGCTTCCATTTTCTCGATCCTTGCCCTTTCCAGACCTGCATTGAGATAAAAGACAAAGGTTGAATAAACAATCCAATTTTTTAGGATGGTAGAGAGAGAGATCGGTTCAAAGTAGAAGACATTTTGAGGGAATTATCACTGTGGTGCCATCAATAAAATTTAGAGAAAAAGAGCAGAAATATAACTTTGCAAATGACGAAATTAATGACATTCGACAAATCTTTATTGTTGGATTTTTTTTTCTCTGAAAATTAAGTCTATCTACTTTCTCCCAGACTACGAATATTCAAGTAAAATTAAGATACAAAGTCATGATCACCATATCAAAGCTCAAGTACTAAATAGAATATCACTTCTTGAAGTCTTACTTACTCGTGTGAGAAACTTTATTTATCATAACCTAAATTCCAAGATACATGTGAGAATAAACACTAAAGAAAGAGTATAGCTTTCGAGAGTTAGAGTTACCTGAGGATAGGATATTAAACTTTTTGCGGCCACTATGCAAGCAGCCTGGGAGAAAGAATCTTCAGCATACTGCCTGAGGAATGAAAAACAACTGCTGTGTGTATGTGGTGATTCAAATGCCTGAAAGTAGGAGAGAAAAACTCACTTTTAACCACAATATTCACCTATCTGGTGATTGTGTGTGTACTTAGCATAAGCAGATGATTGTGTCAAAAAGACAATGAAACATGAGCACAGCCAAAAACTAATTTGCTAAGGAAACACCTTATCAATATTAACAACGGGAGCATATTTTTCAGTATCTGTTTTTTCCTTGTGTAGTAAGAAATAAGCTCTGGGATCCACATTAGAAATTTCATGCCACGACTTCACAGTGCTCTCCATTGTTTGGACAAGGAAAGAGAAAATTTCTTTCGAGCAATCTCCAGATTCAAACTTCCCCGACTGCAAAAAATAGAAACGTACATTAGTGCGTCCCACAAAAAATTGAAGGGCCTTAGTTTTGCTTACAGACGACTTGTTCAAGACCAACCATCATTGAACAAGTGAACAAGGATGCTCAGTGTGATTCTCCAAACCAAAGAAAAATCATAACTAATTCGCAATATAGCACTTGACTCATCAAACAATATTATGGCATGCAGGTTTCAGATTTTAGGTTCACACTAAGTTGAAACCCCAAAAGACATGCGCCTGTGAAAAATAAGAAACAACAGGGGCAAATCAGAACTTACCAAATCATTTTTCACGGAATCCAAGTGTTTTGCCATATCAACATTTGATCTCATTAGTTCAACTTCTTGAGCACGTTTTTTGTCTCTTGTCAATTGAGTGAGTCTCTTGATTTTCTTGGACACCTCAGAGCTTTGGGGATTGTACTTCAAGGCAACTTGGAAAGCAGCTAAAGCCTGCAAAACAAATAATGAACAGTGACACCAGTGAGTAAGTTGTATCTGAAAGTTGCTATGGCAGAATAATAAAATCACATACATCTTCATAACGTTCCATGGCCTCTAAAACACATCCTTTCCTGAAATAACCCTGCACAAGCAACCAGATGCATTTCCTAAGTGAAAGTCATGAAACTGGAATAAGGCATGATTAACCACCAATAAATGTAACTATTACCTTTTCCCAATCTGGCTTTAAGCTGATAGTTGTTTCAGCATCACTAAGAGCTTTATTAAGTTTCACCAAATGCAGAAAAGCTGCAGCACGATTGCTATTAAAGAATAACGAACATGGTTAGGGCAAAAAAGTTCAAATAGAAGGAAATTACAAAAATATTGTATCACAGCAAGAATCAATATAATCAAGGGAAGAAATCCAAAGCTGATGACTAAAAAATAAAACAGAGATAGAAAGGGTCCAAAAAATTCTTCATGGAAGAATGGAAAAACACCAAAAAATGCTGATAAATCGGTCATATCACATGACTTTTTAAATCATTAAAGTTTATGGCCATTTATAAGGTATACTGCCATTTTAAAGAAGATAGCACCATCTCTACATCCAAAATCAGATCTTCCCCAAACTTTCAATCAACTTTTGCTGTTCTAAATGTGCACATAAGTGTGCCTTCTTCAGCTCCACCCAAACTCAGTTGTAAATCATATCAACCAAAAAAACAATTGCTTTAATTCCATTACCGTACTATGCCAGACATAAAAATTAAAAATGAACCGTTTGGAAAGATAAAGTCGGAGAGAAGATTCAGAAGAAGACGTAGGAGCAATCACAAAACCTTAACGACTTAAAAAGTACAATAGTTTGAGGCTAGTTATTGGTTTAAACTTGAACCAGCTACTAATAGCTACACATCCCACAAGCTGAAGAATAGAAAAATTATACACGCGCGCACTCGAAGGGAAGAATGCAGCATTATTTGACATATGCACTTTTTGAACAAATACCTCTGAAGCCAAAAGAACAACTGTAACGCCAAATTATAATCTTAAGGCAAAAAATGAACTACAGTCACGAAAATAATAGAAAGGGGAGACAAAGTAAACTTCAACTGGACCGAGGTACCCTGATGATAACGCATTTGTACGTTTAATACCTGTAAAGAGTGTGATTTGACGGGTCCTTCTTAATAGCTTGAGTATACAGAGCTGCAGCCTTTAGATAATTCCCTGCTTTGAAGAACTCATTACCCTGATCTTTCAGCGAAATCTCTGCTGCTTTTGCCTCCGATTCTCCCATTTTCTCTTTGTGTTTATCCTGCGACTTGGGACTTAAACACTGTCGTTTGCTATTTTTTATCAGGGTTTTTAGATTAGGGTTCTTCAGATTTTGTTTTTNGTTTACATCAATATCAATAATAGAGTAATATCAAAAGGTTGTTTTTTTTTTTTGCCTAATTGCTAGAAAAACCACGATTTTTTTTATTTTGGCAAATAAAACTATTTTTTTTTATCTTGACAAATCTATATACACTTTGACTATTATTGGTAACACGAATCACAGGACTCAATTTCGGGCTATTTCAGTTGACATAACAGGTTATTTTCATACGTATAATTAATTGTTTTAAATTTTGTGCTATATGGGGCAAGTTCATTTATATAGAGACGAGGCTCTCGCTCTCCCTTCAGTCCTCAAATTAGAAACCCTAAATTGGGTTTCACTCAATCTCCCTTGTTGTTGTATGTAATTTAACAACGATAATAAATGATAATAAGATGTTATTATAGCGTAAACGATGTAAACTTTATATTATTTTTGTGATTTTGCTGAGTACAAGAAGTCGGTATTTTGTATAACCGAGTTGTGTTTACATATGCGTGTTGAATGTGCGTAAAATAAATTCTCGTACAATAATAAATTCTACTATTTATAATAGTGTGTGTTTGACTTGTGTACGAGGTAGATAAGATCGCATTTAATGTTGAGCAGCTCTTTAAAGCGGTCTGTTGGTCAATTGGGGAACAACAATGATTACAAATGTAACATGTGGTCCAATCAGATGGGCGCTTTGTCACCTGCTTTGGTTCTTGGTTACCTCGGTCCTCGGTTTATGTGGACAATCTTCAGCGAAGAACCTTCGAGAAGTCGGTTATTTGTCTTTAGTGCGAAGTCGGTTTTCAGCCATGTGCGAAGTCGGTTTGACACCTCGTTTGTGCCGACTTGTGTTAAGTTGGGCATGTAAGGTGATCCAAGCAATAAGCCATTGGATAATACTTGTAAATCTTCGTCTTAATCCCAACAAATCGGGTCGGTTGTCAACACCCCTACAAAAATTCGAATGCGAAACATGTCTTCATCTACATCTCACAACTCTCTTGCTCATATGTTTCACCCCATTCAAGTCGAAAATTGTGCGACCATGGGATGGAAGTGAACGTGTTAACGTCAATGACTCAAGAAAATACGGCAAAGAGGTTCAGTCGGTGCAACCGAAGAAAGGTACATTTTTTTAACGAGAACTTTTTCCTATGGTTATTATGTCGGAGAACTTTTAACGAGAATACCTTCCATTTTTTCTGGATTTATAGAGCGATAAGGACTGCGATAATTTTGAATGGATCGATCCAAGTCTGCCATTTCATAAAGGTTGTTTCGTGAACTTAATGGGTCAGAAAAAGAGTTTGGAAGAGTAATTAGGTGCAAAGAGGTTATGAAAAAACTTATGTCAGAAAGGATGATGATCAAGGTTCAGAGCATGAAAAAAGGTGCAAGACCTCCATGACCAAATTCGATCTATGTTGGAGCTTCAGACCTTGAAGTGTGAAGACAGGGAGAAACAACTGAAGATTGCAATGGACCAAGTTTCAAAGCTCCAAAGATAATTTGCACTGGCAACAATCTGGATTATAATACTCCGATTAATACTACTGATTTTGGTTTATTCAAAACAAGATAATCATTTTAGTGGCTACACTGAGTTGGGATGATTGAACTTCGTAGGGTAGTTTCTGATGTTTTGGTGATTAGAGGAGATATGTTTGTTGTTGTTGTGTCCTTTCTGGTGTGTTAGTGATTAGTAGGAGATGTGTTTGTTGTTTTTGCTGTAGTATGGTTTTCTAATAGGTTGTTATTTTTTAAGGCTTTTGGTAATGAAATGAATGGATCAATGTGTTGTTTTTTTGGTAATGAAATGAAAGGATTGTTATGTTTTAAGGCTTTTATTGTGTCAATGTGTTCTAGTTTATTTTTGCGATTGTAAAGACTTATATGTGTTATAATTTTAGTCGTGCCATTAGATTAGTATGCTAAACAAACTAGTATAAAGAGTTTATCATCATTAGTACACTAAACGAAACAATACAAAAACAAAAAACAAATATAAAGAGTTTATCGTCATTATATACTACCACAAGGAAGTCATCCTTTCACATCTTCTCTCCTTTTGAATTTCAAATTTCTTTTCTCTCTGTTTTATTCACCATATTCCCAAATTTCTTTTGTGCTCTAAAACCCTATTTTCAATCTGCTTCATCTATTCATGACGAGTGGTAAATCTTCTGAAAAGCGTAAGGCTGCTAGTTTCTAGTCTCATCGCCCCTCCAAGCACTGCGTTCGCATTACCTCTTCGGTCATTCCTCCACCGCCTCTGTTGTCCATTCTTCAAATGTCACTCCTTAGGAAATTTGCGCTACACCACTCACTATTCTTTCACCTTTTGATGTCCTGGTTGAACCATATGTTGTTCATGCTGCCTCTCCAACAAAGGAGCAGCCCCCCTATGCCTGTTGAAGTAACTGTCTCCGGCCATGTCCTACATTTCCGTCACACGATGTGGCGCCAACAGCGGGAAGAAGAAGTCGTCAGGTCTTCCTCCTCTAGGCTCTGCTCGACAATCGGCTCCTATTGATGTTAATCCTCTTTTATTGTCATAATCCTCTTCCGATGACTCTGAGAAGGATTCTGAGGTGCCCTCAGAGCCTATTCCCAATCCATTTGATCTAGACTTTTCACCTGACGAGGAGCCTGAGGATGAGGATGTTAAAGAGACCCCACTTGTCACCGTTCAGCCCATGCTCTTGAGAATAGGCCTATCACTTATTTTCCTTCTGACTCTGAGTCCTCCGAGGATGACATGGGTTAATTTGATGTCGCCAATGCCCATACCACTCAGTTCTATACGAGCTCTGTTGTGGTTTGTTTTGCGAAATTCTCGGATTTTTTTATCCACACTAAAAGGACCGCAAATGTTGTTGTATGGAAACATAAATGTATTTTGCCTCGTATCCTTGTTTTTTATCTTTCGTAAATTGTGTTCCCTATTCATAAGTTCCGTCCCCAGGTTGTCCTACAGTTTTATGCCAATCTCACTCCTGCTATTTCTGATCTTGAATCTCATCGTTTTAAGAAAGTGTTCTTTCGTAATCGTGTTCTAGAATTTCTTCTATTGTGATAATTGATCTTTTCAAATCCCTGCTGATGCTGCCTTTATTGATGGCATTGATGATAATGATATGGCCATTATTCTCTCTGGTGGGTAAATTTCTAAATGGATTGGTTCTTACATGTTGGTTACTGATTTTACCTCCACACCAACATTCTTTATGAGATTGATGTGTGGAATGACTGCCTACTGTTCACCCTCAAAAAGTATCCAAAATGTTGTGTCAAATCATTTATTGGGTTATGACTAGTCGTCATTTTAATTTTGGTCAAATTGCCTTTGATCATATTGTGTCTCTTGCCATGCAAACCCAAAGCCATAGGGTCCTTCCTTTTACTTCTTTAATTTGAGGATTTTTGAGCAGGTGGTGTTAAGCTCACAGTAAGATTGGGGATACTCTGGGTCCAGTGTTGTGTCTCTTAACTATCAGTACTCGCACGTTGAATGCTGCTAAGAACCCGCTTGGCGAGCCCTCCATAGCTCCGGCTGATGTTACTTCATGCCTTGAAGATTTCATTCTTGATCAACTCTCTATTCTATATACTCTTCACAACGGTCTTTACATAAAGCATAAGTATCTCTATGAAGTGTTTGTTACCATTCGCAGTGACTATGCCAAAAATCGTCCTGGTCGTTTTCCTTCGACATCTTAGTCGAAAAAGGCGAAGAAGAGATCGGAAAAAAGAAAGGGTGAGTCTCAGAATTCTAAGGGAGATCGGTTCCAAAGGGAAGCAACAAGAGGTCTGTAAGATACCCAAGGTTATTCAAATGGAGGAGAATTTAGATGAGAAGGTCGATTCGAAGTGTTTTGAGGACCTTTTAGAGTGATATAGTGAGGATATACTCTGAATTTTGCTTTTGTTTGTCTGTGACTTAATTACTTTGTTTGGTTGGTGGTCTGGTTTATGACCTGTCTTGAACAATTTTCATGTTATGTTTTTCTGCAAGATGAAAGAATTGTCGTGCTACTTCATTTTCTAGGATATAATATTTGATGTTTTGTTGTAGTATTTTATATGTGTTTATTTGTCCTATTGCAGGGTCTGGTTCATTTCTATTTATTTGCTAATTCATTTCTATTTATTTCGTTGTGGTTTCATAGCAACTTTTCGTCAATGTTCTTATAAAGTTGACATGTGTCATTTTTACGTGCATTATAGAGTGATTTTCGTGCCCGTTTAGTCGTAATTTGATATATAATTAGTTATTGGCTAATTAATTATTATATAATTAATTATTTACTTAATTAATATTATTAAGCTATGACGAAGGTGTTTTATTTGAGTTTTGACGGAAAATAGGTCGAATTAATTTTCGGAGTCGAAAACGGTATGAAACAGATATAAAAAAAAGTGCGAGCCATGCATTTGGACGAGCCCGATACACAGCCCGCAAGGAGAACAAATAACCCCTCTTATTTTTGAGTTTGCATTCTAATTAAGCCCATAAGCACTAGGAAGTGGGCTGGCCCAAAAATTAATTTGAGGAATGGAAAAAGTGTAATTTTGTGGTGATGCAATGTCCACCTCCCTTCATCTTCTACGTGAAGCAGCCCGTCCGCCATTGTTGAGCTGCTCTTGCTCGACCAAGCTCGTCAACCCGCCACCTCGCCACTGCATAGACGCCGGAGATTCACTGACCGCTGCCACCATCATTACGTCGGAGAAGCCGTCTGAAGATCGAGCTATCGCCAGAGAAGAAGCTCGCGGCCGAAAATTGATCGGAGCTCGCGTGGCCGGCCACCGTGACGTCTTCTGACCACCTGGACGCCATGTAAGACCACCAGGAGATGCCTGAGAATCCATAGAACATGCCAGGATCCGAGAACAACCGCGGAAATGGAGTTTCAGCCACATATACGACACACGGGTCGTGTGACTTTCGACACGACTCATGTCGCTCCGAAGGGTCACGATACGAGCTCTCGTCATTGACACACGACTCGTGTGGCCCTGGGCGCAACAGAATCGGCTTTTACGCGTTTTTCCTATTTTTACGGTGTTTTCGACCTGTTTCGACCAGGACTCGACCCCAACTATTTAAGAGACACTAGGGCACGATTTTGAGGAGTCTTGGACATATTTTCAGATCTTTGGAGGCTAGAAACACGAGCAAGACGAGGGAGAAAGCCAGGAAGAAAGGATCGACGGAGCCGAATAAGTTTTTTCTTTCTTTTTCTTTTCCTCTTTCAAACTCAATGTTTTATATCTATTTTTCTTATTTTGAAAACATGTTTCTAGGCTAGATTTATATTAGATTCTAGGATTTGTTAGTAGTCGGATTAATTTATGATTTAGTTTTTATTTATTTCATTTCGGTTTACCTTTCGTTTATGAATTTCTTTTGCTTATTATTATGTGTGAGTAGATGGCCACTATGAATGCATATTTGTGATTGATTTGAGACCGAGAGGAGATAATTGATTGCTACAATTTGGAGATTGATAATGTAAGAGAATAAATAGACTGAGAGGTTGATAGGACCTTGTGAGAGAACGAAAATCCTAGGAACTTATGGGAGTTAGTTGTTCATCTTGAGACCGAGAGGAGATAGATAACAATTAATATCTACAATTTAACTTGTTCGAGAGAAAGGTTTGAAATCAATTTAGCGATTATCTCTACGATTGGTAAAATTAAATAAGGTTTGTTTGAATATAAACGTTTCATGAATTAATTCCGAGGAACGCTTAGCCTAGAATCTATTGTTTGTATATCTTGTTTTATTTTTATTTCTTAGATAAATTAGTTCTTAGTTTAATTTCTTAGTTTATAATCATCATCCAAATTCGCTAGTCTAGATAATATTTAATCGTCACCATTTTAGTACTTAATTAATTTAACGACAATCTTTGTGGAATACGACCTTGCTCACCACTACCTATAGCTACTCCGTACACTTGCGGATAGCGAAAATAATTAGCGAACAAAAGTCCGTCTTTTTTATTTTGATCTTGCTGTGAACTTAACTTGTTTTTGTGACCACATGAATTAGATTTTTCGAACTAAATGCCAAAGAGGGAGATTGTTAGAAATTTTAATTGGCATCATTCGAATTATTTTGTATTCTAATTATATTTCATGTAGGCCACTTGCAAAGGAAGTACGACAAAATAAGGGGAAGTTCATTTATTTATTAAGTTTTTTCTTTCTTTTATTTATTTATTTATATGTGATTTATTTCCTTATTTATTGTAGAGACACGTTGCATGGAGGATTGGAGTACGACACTAAGATAAGGATGCAATCTGGGAATCTATACTTATATAATAAGGTGTGCCATTTACAAAATTTAGTAAGTTGAAAAGTCAATGCAATAAATGCATTACTATTTTGAACAACATAATATAATATCATATCTATACTTATATAAAAGGAGATTCTATTTACTACATTTACTATCCAGAAAAGTCAACTGCGTTAAATCCCATTACTATTTTGATATTATACTATTTTATTTATTTAATTAATTTATTTATTTGTTTTATTTTAAAAAGGTAAGTATAATAAAAGATTTTAATAATAAAAAAATCAAATACCAAATAAAAATGTACACTTTGACTTATTTGATTATATTTGGTATTTGATTATACCAAATATATTCCTATTTAGTATATACATTAAATACTTACTAAAGTATTTATTTGTTTTATTTGTCAAAGTTAAGGATAGATTTATTTTCATTATCAAATCATAAAAAAATATTAAATCCATATTGTAAAAAAAAAAAATCATATAATTTTATAACAATTCTACTACACTATTTAACAATATTTCCTTTTTATTATATAATAAAATAATAATTAAATTTTATATGGTGAACAACAATAAGTAAAACTGTTACTTTCTTTTATATCAAGGGATAAATTTATATGCTAAAATTAAATTTTTATTAGTATAAATATTTTAGTGAGATAATATATTAATTATTTTACAACCCAGCAATAACATGCTCATATTTAATGTTTTATTGTAGAAAAAAACTTATAATAACTCTATTATTTTTTAGACTTAAACTTTGATTAAAAGAGGTAAAAATTCTTAATTTTTTAGACTTAAACATTGATTAACACCATAGATTGAGAGTCTATATTTAGTAAAATTCCTAATTGTAATAAAAAATTAATTTTTGCTATATTTTAGAATATCTTTAAATTCATTATAAAAAAGAAAAAGAAAAAAAGACTACAATGAAAAAAACAAGTCAGCTATATATCGATTTGTTGTACTCCTCAAATCACATTCACAATTTGGCTACAAGGAAAAGAAACTCATTGATTAAAATATTATTTTGTCAGTAGTCTTAATGTACAAGAGACTTTAAGAATCCACTTGAATATTATAACACTTTTATTGAACATTGTACAATTTTCTTGCGTATTATAAACTTTTATTGAATATTGCATCTTATAATATAATATTCTCCAAATAAATATATCCCGTGCTTCGCACGGTCACGTACTATATATATCCATACATTTTTCTTTATTCATGTATATAATTATAAGCCTGGATAAATAGTCTTAAAATTGTGCACCCGTACATCGCACGGGTTCTGTACTAGTATGTGGAAAGAGGATCACGTAGATATGAAACAACTGTGACAAGATTCTCCAAATATTGCATTTATGGAAAGTAGTGTTGCTACACAACTTCAAAACTTCCAAATTAAAGGCGACTAAGAAGATCATGAAAACCAAGCAATAAAGGAAATATTCCACACATGAAGATTCTGAAGACTCTATACCAAAAGAAGATGCATATATATTCAGAATTCTTAATCATTGTCTTGTATTGATTGATTGATTGAGAAAGAGAGAGAGAGAAGTAGCTTTTCTGAACTTTTGAGAGAACTTTTGAGAGCTTAGTTTGTTTTTATTTCATAGTTTTAGATGAAAAATTTGAATATTTCACTTCTTCATATTTTTGTACGACACTTGGGATAAGTTCTTGTGTAATAACTATGGAGGGGTCCACACTAGGTTTTGAAGTCCACGAGTTGGTCAGCAAAGTAGTTAGGGAAATTGCGTGTAGGAACAATTACATTAGAAGAGAGTTCTAGTCTAGTAAATTTTTACTTCACTATATGTGCACAACTATTTTCTAGTGAAAGAGATTTGAGAAAAGTGGGAGACTTCCTAAAGAACAATTTTCCAGTACTTGTGCTTCTACTTCATATTGGTGTTTCTACATACTGAATACTTAAGCGATACTCCATACACTTCAAAATGGTTGATAAAATTTATCCAACTGTCCAGCTAGTGCTTGACCATGATGAGGTGACACCTGTGACCTTAATAACTCTTATTCTCATCAGTTCTATTCTACGTCTGTTGAGTTTCATCACTATTATGTTTTTTCTGTTGTGTTTTTTTTTACCTAAACATTCTATTGTGTTTTTATACTTTTTCAAAGNACTTTCTTTTACACACTGTCTCATATAAAACTTCTCTTTCACCCCACAACTCACAGAATTATATGTGATATAAAAATCGCATATTCAAATGAACGACATAATTAGTAATTATGCGAGATTTTGTCGTATATATACCAACACATATTTAATAATATACGAAACTCATTCGCATACTTTCTAATCACATATCCAAATCCACCGCATAATTTTTTATATACAAAATTATTTCGCGTATATAGTTATCGCATATCCAAATTGATAGCCGCATATTTATTATTATGCGACATATTTTTCGCATATTTTAAGACTCACATATCCAAATTAGATGCATAGTTAACAAGTATGTGAAACACTTATGCATATTATGTAATCGCATATCCAAATACACCACATAATTTACCATATGTGAGAAAGTTTGCATATTAACTCATCGCATATTCAAATCGAATGTCGCATATTTTAGGATTATGCAAAATGTTTTTGCATAGTTTACAACTCGCATATCTAAATTTATAACGTCGTATAATTAACAATTATGCGTAATATTTTCGAATAGTGACGAATCGCATTATTTATGATTATCCAAATAAAAAATATGCAAAAATTATTTCAAGCACTCTATAATTGAGCGCATAATTCTGTTCATTGTATTGAGCGTAATAGGGAGGCATTAGAGAGAGAGAGCTTGTGAATATTCGTAATATATCATAGATAGTAGTTGGATTCCAATCGTGTTGATACATCGAATATAAATTTAAATTTTGTGCTAGTTTTCACTGGCTCCTTGGAACAAGCATCATCCTACATATTGGAAGGATTCAAGTTTGTTTGTGTCTAAGTTGATATTATTAATTTCCAGAATAAGAGTTGAGTTACTAGTGTAGAGAGAGAGGGAGAGAGAGAAAGGGAGAGAGAGAGAGTAGTTTTTGTTTTTACTGGTTAGTCCAACATTAGCTTAATGAAAGAGTTTTCACGGGGAGCAGATGTTCCATCAAAAGCTCAGATTTATTTATTTTGACTTCCACAATTTTCATTAAAATTATATATCTGACAGCTGATAGGTGATAGATAATGAATTTTTTATATATATAAAAATAAAAAAAATTAAGTAGAAAAAAAAAAGAATTGAAAAAAAATCAAACACACGCATTCTGAGAATACGTTTTTCAATAATAAACGTATTTAGAGAATACATTTTTAAGAGAAAAACGTATTCTGTAAATACGTTTTACTAAAAAATAATTAATTAACGTAATTAACGTAATTAAGTTAATTAAAATGGGATAAAACGTATTATCGAAATACGTTTTATGTTAAAAAAAACACGTATTCTTGGAATACGTTTTATTAATAAAATTAATATTTTCAATTTTAAAAAACAAATTTTTTAGAAAATAATATTTGAAAAAATAAAACGTATTTTCAAAATACGTTTTTAAACCTAATTTTTGCCCCAAATTGATTTTGCCCTAATTTTAGCCCCAAATCGATTTTGCCCTAATTTTACACAGTAAAACGTATTCCCGAAATACGTTTTTTTTTTTTTAAAAAAAAAACGTATTTTCGGAATACGTTTTACTGTGCAAAAACAGTACTACACAGAAATAAAATTACAAAAACACACCTGTTAATCGAGATCGATTCCACAACCAAATATTAATTCCACAAAACCCATATCAACTCATGTCAAAGAAAGAACAATGAAGCAAAATAATTCATTGTCCAAATATAAAAATCCAAACAAGTCCAAATATCATTACACATAATCCACCACAAAAGAAAAAAATAAATATATATGTCTACAAAATTCCTGGAATATAACACAACTAACTAGGAGTGTTTCGATTCGTAGGGTTGCACGGTCGGGAGCTAATCCGACGCCGTGGTGGTTGTGAAGAAGACGATGTTGTGGGCGTGGTGGGTTCTTCTTCTTCTTCTTCAGCTGAGTAATTCATTTTTTTAAGAAATCAGAAATTCGACTTAACAAAAATCACAAAACATAAATAAAATTATATTTTTGTTAAGTAAAAAATGTTTACCTTCTTCTTGTTCTTCCTCAGGCCCGGTGTCGGCAACAGGTTCGCGGTGACGTCGTCTTCTACCTCCACGAATATGGGGAGGAGGTTGATGCCTCGCTCGGTATGACTGCGTCCTCTGGGGTTGGACGTAGCTCTCCTGTGATAAAACTTGGCTCGACGACGTCCCTTGACCGATCTCTCCACCTCCGAAAGTCAGAGAAGTGAAGAGAAGGCTCTTGGCATATTGGATTGCCGCCTGCATCTCCGGATGGGCTGTATGATATAGATGCTCAACATTGGATAACACGTTATAAGCCCCCTCCATGCCGCTAGCCTGAAAATTAAATTCAAAGTAGTTTTTATGAAACGCAAAAAATAATATAATAATAGAAAAAAAAACACACAAATTATAAACACTTACATCGCACTTCCAATGCTCGGCAAGTGGCTGATAGCCTCCGTCCTGTTGTACCACCGGGTACTTGGCAGGGTCACTGATTAGTCTCATAGTCCTACTGTGAAACCAATCAACGTAACCCTCGCCAGGCTGTACGAATGACTCCACACGCTCATCTGGGAGGACATTTTGGTGTCTTTGTTCGACCCAAACATTCCCAAGCTGGGAATGAAAGTCAACCCAATCATATAGTCCCCTCCCGGTCATTCCCTGGCCTCGGTGGTGTGTCTCCCAGTCGACCTCACCCGTAATGATCAGAGTGTCGGGGATGGACTGATGACACTCGAACTGACGGAGGACTCTACCCGGCTCGTGGGTTTCACGGATGTCCCAACAGAATATCCAGCCCCTATACATCCAGAGGCTTGAATGTTTTGTACACTGGGCCGGGAGAGCATTAGCATTCAAGAGCTCTTCATACGGCATCCAATCGAACTGTAAAAAACAAAAAAAATAAATAATAGAAATTAAGTTATTAAAAGATAAAACACATAAAACAAAAAATAAATAACAATCAATAATACTTATTAATAATCTTACATCCGTCTCTCTTAGCCCTGTCAGTTGATCCCGGACAGCGGCTGTTCCGGTGACTATGTGTCACGTGTCTTTCCGTCTCACCCACCTTAAAAATCACAGAAAAAAAACACTTTGTAATTAGAAAATTTGATAATTGAAATAATCAAACTATAAAATATATAAATAAATATCATTACCTTCCACCTAAAGGACAACCAATGACTCTTTGAAATTTCGTATCCCTCATTCTCGGGCGAAGCCGAGGGATACATTCCCATGCCCAAACATAAAGATACCGACATATTCATTTGTTATTAAATATTAGTCTAAATTAGAAAAAAAATGAATTTTGAAATAACAAGTAATTAAATGTACCTGAATCAATTGGACACAGCTCTTGATCCAGCCTTCCCCGGTCTGGTAGCTTGTGCACAGCGCTCTATACACTGCGGCCAGGAGCGTTGACCCCCAGCTGTACTCCTTGATCTTATCGATGTCGCGCAAGAGCTGGGTCCAGTACATGTTGACTCCACAGGCCCTCTGGTCGGGAAAGAAGAACGATCCAAAGCACCACAGGATAAGGGCCCTCGCCCTCTCTTCGTAGGCCATGATGTCTTCTCCATCTTGCAGCACTCTGTTGCATTCGTTTTCCAACCTCGAGTGCTTCAGATACTGGCCTACAATGCCCCAAGTTTTGGGGTTGGCTGTCGGGTCGTCTGCTTCTTGAGAGTGATTTATATACATTAAAAACCAAACAATGGATTCTACATAAACAAACAAAAAATAAATAAAAAAAAATATGTTCAAAAATTTACCTGGGGGTCGAACCCTAGAAGGTCCACACACTCATCTCGCCATTGCTGGTTTGTAAAATCTGCAGTCTGTCCCCAGCAAGGAGTTCCAGCTACCGGGAGACCAAACAAGACTTGTACGTCTTGGAGCGTGATTGTGGCCTCCCCAAAATCAAAATGGAAGGTGTGCGTCTCCGGTCGCCACCTTTCCAACAGACAGGTCATTAGGCTGTTGTCGGTCTGGACTCTGCCCATCCGAAACAACGGCCCAAAACCCGTCCTATCGATCACCTCTAACACCATCGGATGTTGTTTGTTCAACACCTTCCAACATTCAGTGTCGTTACGGCGGTTTTTAATGGTGCCGTTACGACATCCTTGTAAATCTTCATATACCGCTCTCGACCGGTGGCGGTACTGAAGGTATAAAAGGGACCGATCAATCGGACCGGGGTGTACATTCAACCGTTGAGGTTGTGACGAGGACGATGATGCCATTTTCTACAAATAAATTATATAAACAATAAATTCACAAATTCACAAATAAATTATATAAACAATAAATTCACAAATTCACAAATAATTTTATATACAAGAATAAATTCACAAATAAATTATATAAACAATAAATTCACAAATTCACAAATTCACAAATAAATTATATACACAATAAATTCACCAAATCACGAATAAATTCACAAATCACGAATAAATTCACAAATTCAACATATCTCAAATAATTTGAAAGCCCTAATTCACAAATAAATTCACAATTCACGAATAAATTAACAAATTCAACATATCACAAATAAGTCGAAGCCCTAATTCACAAATAAATTCACAATTCACAAATAAATTCACAAATTCAACATATCACAAATAATTCGACTCTCTAATTCACAAATTCAAAACCCTAAATTTAGCCCTAATTTGAGATTATGAATAAAATTGACAAAATTAAAGCCATAATAGAAGGAATGTACCTTATACAAGGGAAGTAGGCGAGGCGGCGACGGCGACGAACGGAGACGGCGACGGCGACGGCGAGCGGCTAAGTTTTTTTTTTTCCCCTTCTGTTCTGAACTCTCTTCTCTTCTTCTCTCTGCTGAATTCTGTTCGCGTAAGGAGAAGAAGAGAAGGTTTTTTTTTTTTTATATATTAATATGTAAAACTTATTCCGGGAATACGTTTTACAATTAAAAAAAAATGGCAACAAGGATCCCAGATTCGGGACTCGAACCCGGGTCTCGGGTGAGTCCGTTATCTCTGGAAGCACCTCGTTACCATTAGGCCGCGCTAGGCTATCGCTGATATTATTACGCAACTTTTGTTCTTATCCTTCAACATCAAGATTTTTTATAGTATATAGTATTTTTAATACATAGTATATACATATATGTTATAATTTATATAAATATGAATATATGTATAATAGTATATACATATATATTATAATATATAGTATATACTATATAACATATACTATATAGTATATAACATATATGTATAATAGTATATATATTATAATATATATGTATATAGTATATATGTATATACTATATCTATACTTATATTAAAATGTATATCATTTACCAGATTTAGTATAAAGAAAAGTCAACAACATTTATTGCATTACTATTTCCGTATTATACAATCTATACTTATATAAAAGGAGATTCTATTTCTTATATTTACTATCCAGAAAAGTCAACTGCATTAAATGTCATTACTATTTTGGTATTATAATATTTTATTTATTTAATTGATTTATTTACTTATTTTATTTTAAAAGGTAAGTATAACAAAAAGATTTTAATAATAAAAAAAATCAAATACCAAATAAAAATGTACACTTTGACTTATTTGATTATATTTGATATTTGATTATACCAAATATATTCCTATTTAGTATATATATACATTAAATACTTACTAAAGTATTTATTTGTTTTATTTGTCAAAGTTAAGTATAGATTTGTTTATATTATCAAATCATAAAAAAAATATTAAATCCATATTGTAAAAAAAAAATCATATAATTTTGTAACAATTCTACTACACTATTTAACAATATTTCTTTTTTATTATATAATAAAATAATAATTAAACATTATATGGTGAATAACAATAAGTAAAACTATTACTTTCTCTTATATCAAGGGATAAGTTTATATGCTAAAATTAAATTTTTATCAGTATAAATGTTTTAGTAAGATAATATATTAATTATTTTACAAGCTAGTCCTAACATGCTCATATTTAATGTTTTAAAAGATGTAGAAAAAAAACTTATAATAACTCTATTGTTTTTTAGACTTAAACGTTGATTAAAAAAGGTAAAAATTCCTAATTTTTTAGACTTAAACGTTGATTAACACCATAGATTGAGAGTTTATATTTAGTAAAATTCCTAATTGTAATAAAAAAATTAATTTTTGCTATACTTTAGAATATCTTTAAATTCATTATAAAAAATAGAAAAAATACTACAATGAAAAAGCAAGTCAGCTATATATTGATTTGTTGTACTCCTCAAATCACATTCACAATTTGGCTACAAGAAAAGGAAACTCATTGATCTAAAATATTATTTTGTCAGTAGTCTTAATGTACAAGAGACTTTAAGACTCCACTTGAATATTATAAAACTTTTATTCAACATTGTACAATTTTTTTGCGTATTATAAACTTTTATTGAATATTGCATCTTATAATATAATATTCTCCAAATAAATATATCTCGTGCTTTGCACGGTCACCTACTATATATATCCGTACATTTTTCTTTATTCATGTATATAATTATAAGCCTGGATAAATAGCCTTAAAATTGTGCACCCCGTGCATCGCACGGGCTCTGTACTAGTACATATATATTATAATATATAGTATATAACATATACTATATAGTATATAACATATATGTATAATAGTATATATTACTATATAACATAGTATATAACATATAGTATATAGTACATAACATATAAACTATAAACTATAACATATTACTATAAACTATAAACTATAAACTATAAAGTATATATAACATATATACTATAACATAAACTATAAACTATAAAGTATAAACATATTTCTATAAAGTATAACCTATTACTATAACATATTACTATAAAATATAACATATCAACTATAAAATATATATAACATATATACTATAACATAAACTATAAACTACAAAGTATAAACATATTACTATAAACTATAACATATTACTATAACATATCAACTATAAAGTATAACCTATTACTATAACATATTACTATAACATATCAAATATAAACTATATGAATATACTATATACTGTATACTATATACTATATACTGTATGCTATATACTATATACACTATATGTTATATACTATACTAGTACGTACCCCGTGCGATGCACGGGACATAAATATTAAATAAGTTATTTTCAAAGGCTTTGTCATTTTAAGCATATAAAGTAATAGGGTTATCATCTATTTTCCACATCTTTTAAGCAGCGTTAAGTGTAATAAACAATAAGGTTACAATCTATTTTGTACCTCTTTTAATCAAAATTGATTTTTTAGTCAAAACATTAAATATGAGTATGTTAAGATTAGTTTATAAAATAATTATATATTATGTGGTCATTATCTCTTAAATGGTAAATTATATTAATTTGAAGAACAATTTATTTTTATATTTAACAAAATGAAGCTTAAGAAAAAAATATATTGACAAAGATTAATTCACCAACTTGTTGTCTGATTACTTGGAAAAAAATTCTGCCTAACCTTTTACTCCCTCCTATTTTTATTATTTGTCATTCTAGCTTAATTGATCATTTGTTAAATAAATGTCATTTTGACTATTTTGTACATATTTTTCCATTATTACCCTCATCTAACTAATAAATACACTACGTCTTTTCATATTCACTCTCCATCTTTTCTTAAAGCATCAATCTCTATCCTCATTAATGAGGGTCATTATTGGCAAAAAAAATATTCTTAATTACTGTGCAACTTTTCAAAACGACATTTATTAAAAATAGGAGGGAGTACGATTTACCATAAACATTTTTGGATAAAAAGTGAATATTTGTGAAAAAAAAAATTAATATTATGGTTAGAACTTAAAATATGGTGTAATATTTATCTTGACCAAAATATTATCAACATGGATCATGAAAATCAATTTTGTAATTCATTATAATGAATATCAATGAAAGTATTACAAATATTAATAAAATAATATTTATCTTTACTAAATTATTATCAACATGAATCACGAAAAATCAATCTTGTAATTTATTATAATAAATATCAATGAAAATATTGCAGATATTAGTAAATTTATTTAAGTAATTATTTGATCCTATCATAAAAATATTGCAGATATTAGTAAATTTATTTAAGTAATTATTTGATGCTATCTTATTTGATCTAGAAGCAATTAATGCATATACTTAAAAAGTTTCCAAAAGTGGTATGCATTAAATGTTTTCTAAATTTTTTGCTACTATTTTTATATATATAGATACTATATGTTATATACTATATACCAAATGTTATATCTATCTATTACTATATAATACAGTTAAGAAAAAATCAGGAAAATTATCAAAAATTAATTGTTATTTTCCCGCTCAAATTTTTATTTTCCCCCTCAAATTTTATTTGAAATATTTAATAACAAAATTAAAAATTTCGAATAAAATGGCGTGAAATCTTGCTTTAAAAAATTTGAGATTCTAATTTGTTTGAATCTTTATCTTTTGGTAACTAATTTGATTAACTTTGGTTACTCAAAGATAATCAAAAAGAATAAAATGGCCAGAGATTCCAAATCTTTGTTAGGAAATTTTGAATCTCAAATTTGAATCAAACAAATTGGAGTATTTCAACTTTGAGATACCCAAATTTCAACTTTGGTAACTAACAATTAAATTAATTAATGATAATCTGGAAAAAAAATGACGGATTTTTAACCTAAAAGATAATAATATATTCTAAATGATATTTTAATACTGCTAATTTAGTTAATAAACAATATAAACTCCAGTGTGTTTTTATATTTACAAATAATATAAACTCCGAATGTGTATAAAGTTTTGCTACACAAATATGTTAAAATATAAATGTTGGCTTATATATTATTAGACAAACAGAAATTCTATGGAACAATTGAATGGCTCCCTTATAGAGCCATCCATCACTTTATGTATTGACACATGTCCAATATGTATTTATTGGAGGACACGTGTCAATACATCATTTGTGAATAACCATGGATGGCTCCACACACACACACACACACACACACACACACACACACACACACACACACACATATATATATATATATAAAGTTTGATTATTTTTAAAATAATAATTTTTTCTCGCAAAAAAGAAAAAGTTAACCTGATTTAGAATGGTTAGATCGGCATATTTTACGAATGGTTCAATCAGCATTTTTTAATTGATCGGTCTGCATTATGGAATAAGATTTATATTTGTATTTTGGAATGCTTCAATCAGCATAACGAATAAACTGGAATGGTGCAATTGAATGGTTCAAATTTTTTTTTAATTGATCAGGTTGCATTATGGAACAATATTTGATTTTCATAATTTTAGAATGGTTTAATCAGCATAAATATCGATTTTGACAATCGAAGCTACATTTTTCTTTTTGAAAATATCAATCATAATTTTAAATATGTTATGTCTTTTGTTTATCGAGGAATTGGCATTATGGGTCAGTTTGACTAGATCAAATCGATTATTGAAACTAATATGAATATTAATAATGAAAATTCTTTTACGATAAATTAATGTTGACCAATCATATTAATGATTTGTTTTATGACAACATAATTACAGATTTATGATGTGATGACGTAAATTGAGAAAATTCTACCCAAATTCAAATAATCTGTTGTCTAATTTGTTACTTTAAATATATGAATTTAATTCTATAATAATTTTAAATTGTTACTTTAATTAGATTTAATTTGATTTAATAATAATTATTATCTGATAGGAATAGGATTTCTATTAATTTTTTGATAAAATAAATTAAATAACAAGTAAAAAAAGATGATGTAAGATAATATTTTGATTCTCTTCTAATTTGATAAGTAATTTGACTAATAGTTGGTCATTGAATAAATTGGTGTGAAATATATATTGAAATTGCGATATGAAATTTCTTAAAAGAAATATTGGATGGTTTTGATTTGTTAAAGAAAAAAAAAATAGCTCTACTTTAAAGTTTGGATTCATTCCATTAATTTTTGTACATTAACAATCATAGATTGGTTAATTTATTAAAAAATAAAATAAAAAAAAAATCAAAACTAAAAGGTTCAATCATATTCATTAAATAAAATACGTTGCATAAAGATAAGTGTTTAATAATATATAATTTTTTATTTTTTTATTTATTTTAATTCTATAATGAGATGAGATGTGAAAAATATAAATAATTATATTTAAAATAAAGTCTAAGAAAAAGTTTAAAATGTGAGCTCCTCCGTGCATTGCACGAGATACACACTAGTAGTATATACTAAATGTTATATACTATATACTAAATATTATATGTTATATACTATTATACATATATGTTATATACTATATGTTATAATATATATGTATATACTATATAATATATATTATAATATATATGTATATACTATTACACATATATTCATATTTATATAAATTATAACATATATGTATATACTATGTATTAAAAATACTATATACTATAAAAAATCTTGATGTTGAAGGATAAGAACAAAAGTTGCGCAATAATATCAGCGATAGCCTAGCGCGGCCTAATGGTACCGAGGTGCCCGCAGAGATAACGGACTCACTCGGACCTGGGTTCGAGTCCCGAATCTGGGATCTTCGTTCCATTTTTTTTAACATGTAAAACGTATGTTCGGAATACGTTTTACAATTAATTAATTGTAAAACGTATTCTTAGAATACATTTTTCTTTTTTTTTAAAAAAAAAAAAAAAACGTATTATAAAAATACGTTTTAAACTGTAAGTTTAAAAAAAAAACTGGTATTTCCCTTCTTTAACAAAAAAATACATGTTTTAAATATTCAAAACAACCAACTAAACAAAAATTACACCAGGCGAATCAACTAATCTACCGTAAATACCATCCAAACAATTCAAAAAAAATCATCCAAACAAATTCAAATAAATTAAACCATCCAAACAAAATAAAATAACAATCCAACTAAATCCAAATGAACCCTCCAAAAAAATCCGAATAAACACTAACAAATCTAGTTCCCCCACTCATCACAAAGTCTAGACCTATCGGTGGGAGGATGTGAGGACGGACACTCATCGACAACATGATCGGGATCACCACATCTGGAACACTGTCCCCTATCATTCTTGCGGCGCGCCCGACGATCCATTTGCATGCGATAGCGTCTCGTTTGCTTACGACCGGGTCCAGGCTTCAAGATCATCCTCTCCCAATGTGGTATCAAATTCCATCCCACCGGCGCCCATGTATCCGCAGTACCAACTGGAGCAAAACCCCAATTAGTAAATTGAGCTACCCAAGTCTCCGTCCAAAATGCATTATCGTACAACGACTTTGGATCAGTCCCGATTTCACGAGCTACAGCTATTGCATGAGTGCACGGTTTCCTGTGTGTCTGCCACTTCAGACAACTACAACGTTTTCGGGGGTAATTAACCATATAGCTGTTAACACAAACAATGATTTATATATATAAACATCCAAATATTTGAATGGAAAAAAATGAAAAAAATAAAAAACATATCATATACTTGTTTTGCCCTCTCCCACTAGCCCGAAGACCGGTTTTCACCCTGTACCTGGACATTTCGGCGTTCACACATTTCACCTTATGGGTTGCGGCTGTACGCTCCAATTCCAAATAGGCGTTATAGTGCTGAGTAGCAATGGGACTCATGCATCTCGTGGCCTTCCTTTATTCCTGTTCGAACAAATCCAGAGTTTTTTTCCAATGTGGCCTGTACCAAAGCTCTGCACGGCAGAAACTAACGCCTTTCAAGACGTTGTTGTAGCTCTCCAACATATTGCTCGTCAATGTGCCCCATCTATGTCTTCCTTCATCTCCATACAGGGTCCACTTGTTCAAAGGAATATCGAAAAGGTACTTGTGTGCCTGGGGATTAAATTCCAACAGTTGCTGTTCTGTCGCTCGAAACTTTCGCTTCGACAATTGCGAACCCAAATCCCAACACCAATCACGCACTTTCCTATTCCTAAAGTTCGTGACCACGTTGCTTTGAAGGTGTCGAAGGCAAATCCGGTGATATGCAGCGGGTTCTTGCCAACCAACCAACGAGTCAATGGCACTGAGTATGCCGTTATCCCTGTCGGAGAGAACACAGATCTGTCGGTCGAACACAACATATTGCCGCACATTTGTAAGAAAAAATGACAAGCTATACTTGCTTTCTTCATCAACAATCGCATAGGCGATTGGCAATAGCCGCTTATTCGCTATCTGTGCTATAACCACAAGCAGTTTTCCCTTATACGATCCGCGCAAGTGTGTGCCATCGATGCTAATGACCGGCGGGCATCGTTGGAAGGTCTGAATGGCGGAACCAAACGCCCAGAATACAAATTTGAATTGTCTGTCTTCATACCGATGCGCCATTTCCCCACCCTGCCATTCCCACTATACAACTGTGGTGGGATTCGCTCTTTGAAGCGTGGCAAAAAACCTGCAAATTACAGAACGGTTTCGTAAATAGATAAACATAGTGACCGACAAACGACACATGTATTTGTAATTAAGTTTTGCTTACCGAGGGAGTTCTGCGAAGTTCAATTCCCAACAGCCATACACACTCGATGGCTTTTCTCCTTCCGTGCCACGCCTTCTTGTAGCTGACATCGACTTTCCAGCACTGTTTCACATCGGCCTGGATAATTCTAACGTTGTAGTCCAGTTTCTTTTCAATCTTGTTAATTACAAGATTTGAAATCATACGAGCGGTTACGTTTCTGTGGTCATTTCTCTCGACCCGTTGCATACAAGTGTGTCTGTCAGTCCATTCAGTTATTTCTCACATTTCATGAACCCGTTTCTTAGTCACCCGAGCCTTCCACACACAAGGTTCATCTTCATTAGATTTTTACACCACTTTGCATGACTTCTGATTAGAATCTATTGTCCGAACCGCCCTCAGCCTATCAACGTTCCAAGCCAACAGACCCCATTGTGCTTCTTCCTTGCTTTTAAAAACTGTACCCAAACGTATGGTCTCAATGTAGCCATTCCAAGATGGAAGAGCATACTCGTTCTCATCTATCTTCGATGGATCCCATTCACCCATCTCGCGATATATGTGGCGACCACCACTAGGAAGAGGGTCTTTCTCTTCAATCAATTCCGGTTCACTCTCCTCATTTATCGATCTGTCTGATTCTCTTTCGGAGGTCTCATCTGTGAAATCATCTTCACCAGGAATGAAATCTTCATCGCCTTCTTCTTCTTCCCAGTTCTCATTTTCCCATTGCATTGTTGAGCTTGTCCCTTCTCCAAAATTACGTAGATGGGAAGTCGACGTACCCTCAACATCCACCTCTCCCCCGTAACACCCCCACACATCCTCAACCTGCGTAACCGGTGTAATTGCCTCCAACGATAAATGCAAATACACCATGGACATAGGTGGAAGGTAATAAATATACTGAAGAACACTTTCGTTATTGAGTCTTAAGAAATTCAACGAACCACCGCGTTGCTCAACTATTCAAGTAATCTCCTTCATTGTCCAACCTTCTCCGAACCAACAATTTTCATTAATCATTTCTACCAATTGTTGATATGATATCCTCTCCGGAATAAACAATGAACCATCCGGACGATCTTTAAATAAAACAAATTCACTTAACCTTTCCTTCGCAAAATGCCAGTACAAATTAACAAAGTATGGACCGGAATATGCCATTAATACCTGTTGCAAAAAGACACTTTCAATTCTTCCCCATTACAACAACTTTATATGTCTAATGTCTAATCCAACACCAAAAAAATTCAATTATTTCGGATAAATTGAAAGCCCTAATTCTAACCCTAATTTCGAAAACCCTAAGCCCAACAACAACCAACCAATACACAATTAACAATTTACAACAAAATTCCAATCTCCAATTCAACATATACACATATTCGATAAACAACTAACAATTCCCAATGTTCAAACAACACCACATTCAAACATACTATAACAATTCCAATCTTCAAACAACTCCAAACAATGTAAAAAGTTGAGTTAAGCCAATATACCTTGTGCGAATGAATTAACCGGAAATGAGACTCGTGTCGTTGTTGTCGATTTGGGTCGGGCAGGCTTGGATCGCGTTTTTTTTTCCCGAAGTTATCCGCTTCAAACTGCTCGCAGAATGGGAAATGGGAGCTGCGCAAGTGAGGGAGAAGATTAATTATTTTTTTTATTTTTCAAAAATATTTGTAAAACGTATTACGAGAATATGTTTTTCTAATAAAATTTTATTAGCAAAACGTATTCCCAGAATACGTGTGTTTGATTTTTTTTCACTTCTTTTTATTTGTTTTTGTTTTTGTCCACTTATTTTTTTTATTTTTTAAACAAATAAATCCTCCGATAGATAATTGTATTATTTGATATGACTAACAGATTCAATTAGCATATATATATATATAGTAGTAAAAAAATAGTAGTAAAAAACTAGGTCAAAATTTAATACAGTCTATAAATAGTAAGTTTTATTATTTTTTATTTAAAAATCATACAGCATTAAATGTTACCTTAAATTTCAGGCTTTAGTTCATTTATTATTTAGAAAATCCGGCTAAGGTTTATTAAGTGTGTATGTTTTTATTTTTATTTTTTTTCTTAGAAACAACGAACAACATTAAATATCGGTCTCTATATTCATATAATCTCAATTCAAAATATAACAAAAGTTTTAGAATAAAAAATATTGAACGCTAAAAATATTCTTTAAATTGCATAATCAATCAATTAATCTTAGTTTTTTGAAAATTACTATGTTCGTTTTTTATTAATATGCATAAAGTAAAAATATCTTTAGATATATAATTTATAATCTTAATATACTATCATTTGATGTAGACATATATTATATGAATCATAAAATATTTTTCTTTCACAAAATTAAATATATTTAAAGAAAATAAGAAAATTTATTCGGATCAATCGGGTTATTGAATTAGGGTACTGCCCAGATTGATTGAATTACTTTTAGGTAATATTTAAAATAGTCAAAAAACTTTACACAACTTGGTTGGTCCTAGGTGACTAAGTTATGTATCAGTTCGACCACACCAAATCGATTATTGAACCTAAATATAAATTTTATATTAAAAATATTTTATTACGTGAATGTGATGTAGTTCAAACTTCAAATAATCGTATTAACAATACTTTTATGATAACATGTTTAATGAATTATGAATATTTATATATCATTTTATTAATATTTATGTGAATTATATAATATTTCATTATAATATTTATTAATGTACGGTAAATATAAGGTTTTTTGAACAGGACCGTCATCGAGACGATCAAGCTATTTTATGTAATCATTTGTGGTTTGTTTAGATTTTAATTTATAAATATTTTAATAAATATATATATATATATATATATATATATATAGTACTTTTTGTAATAAATCTGTATCTATCTATACTATTATAAAAGGACGAGTGATTTTGTAAAAATATGAACTATCTAAAACACCCTTACTTTGACATATCTCTAATGGCAAATTAGTAATACGGTAATACTCATCTTATTTTATATTTTTAATTAACAAATGAACTACCTAAAATAACCTTACTTTCACTTATTATTAATGTCAAAATAGTAATACAATAATACCCATCTTATCTTATATTTTCAATTAATAACCAATATTTAATTAATTAAATACAAATACATGACCAAAACATTCTACATCTCCTAAAAATCAATCCTTATTTTGTCATACTTTTAATGACAAATTAATAATGTAGTAATACTCATCTTATTTTATGTTTTTAATTAAAAAAAATAAACTACCTAAAATAAGCTTACTTTGACATATTATTAAATATAGATAGACGAACAAAATATTCCAGCTCTTCTAAAATTCAACATCAATATTCTCATACCATTATTCTTTCATATCTCCCGAAAATCAACCCAAACAACAAATCTATGAAAGGATTAATTGATGTTTTGAAAAACGTCTTTATTTTTAATAAAATTTTAATGTAAATTCGTAATGATATTATATAATTCTAATGTATGTATATATTTTTTTAAAATAAAATTGATCCAACAAAATTAGCATAATAAATAATTATAAAGAATACAAATATTTTCAACTTTTTATTTACAATTTTCACAAATGATAAATCTTGGTAAAAATAAAGACAACTTACTTGAGGGGTAACTTGTATATAATAAATAATTCTAATGATATTTAACATTAATTAACAAAAAATATCTAAAATTTTAATGAACTCATGCACCATGAAATTTATACATAATTTAACAAACTAAAAAAGTGAACAATTCATTTAACTACTTCAATATTTAAGAAAAATGAACTACCTAAAATAAGCTTACTTTGACATATTATTAAATATAGATACACGAACAAAATGTTCCAGCTCTCCTAAAATTCAACCTAAATATTCTCATACCATTATTCTTTCATATCTCCCAAAAATCAACCCAAACAACAAACCTATGAAAGGATATATAATTGATGTTTTAAAAAACGTCTTTTTTTTAGTAAAATTTTAATGTAAATTCATAATCATATTGTATAATTCTAATGTATATATATATATATATATATATATATTTTAAAGAAAATTGATCCAACAAATATAGCATAATTAATAATTATAAAGAATCCAAATATGTTCAACTATTTATTTACAATTTTAACAAACGATAAATCTTGGTAGAAAAAGGACAACTTAATTGAGAGGTAACTTGTATATAATAAATATTCTAAAGATACTTAACATTAATTAAGAGAAAATACCTAAAATTTTAATGAAATCATGCACCGTAAAATTATACATAATTTAACAAACTAAAAAGTGAACAATTCATTTAACTACTTCAATATTTAAGAAAATAATCTCTTTTAAGAAAATAATCTCTTTTATTTAGAATTAATATAGAAATTGAACATTCGTTTTATTGGATTGGATTTTGATCCCACGAAAAATCGTCATTTGTTTGATTGTTTGTTTGTTTGTTTGTTTCAATTTTGGTAACAAAGTCAATAAAGTTAACGAATATTCATCTAACCATTTGGTGGCTAATATCAAGGTGAATAATATTTCAATTATTAACACTTAAAATATTTAAACTTTTTCATTAAATAAGTAACTAAAATATATCATGATATTTTAATTATTATTACTTTATTTGAACCAAGGTGGGAGCTAAATAAACAATGAGGACTGGAATTATTATATTAAATAATTTATTTATCGATATTATCGTAAGATATTTAAATGATTTTATGATTTTCTCATTGGCATTTGAAAGTTTATTTGACCGTAAGTATCATATCAAATGAGATTATTGTTTCAGTAATATTTATTTAATTTTGTAAGTTTATTTATACCTCTACGTAAAAAACTTGAAACCGGTATTCTTTTTTTTTTGTTCTCATAATGACCACAAAGTATAGAAACAATATTTTTCAAATTAACCTATAAAAAGAATAAATTTAATAATAGTATGAAAGATTAATTGTTGAATGATTATTTTACAACCTAAACTTCTAATCTACTCAATTTCTTTGATTAAAATAAGATTAGAACAAATTTTATGGGATTGTGTAATACTAAAGCTCAATCCATTTGTTTACAAGTCGAATGGAATACTAATTGAGCAACATGATTTAACTTTGATCATATAATTATCTACAAATCTTCAAAAAAAATGTACGAAATAATAAATTTATATATTTGAGTATAGTATTAATGAGAGAATTGTAATTATATATAATGTAATAAAGATATTACAATTAAGAAACATATGAAAGAACTATATATAAAGTAAAAAAAATATTAAATATGAAGAATAATATTAAAAATATAATTAAGTTTAACACTTACTTATAAATATGAAAAAAACAATAGATAGAAAACTTATAATCAATAAAATTAAATATAAAACTTTTAAAACTTGTACTTATCGATGTAAACGAGTCGAATTGTTCAACGGTTCTTAATTTTTTCTGCTTATTAGTTCTACTTGTAAGTTTTAGGTGATAGACAATAGTTATTTGTACTTCTATCAATGTAAGTTAGACCTTTTAATTTTTTTTTTAAAAACAAAAACTTGATATTATAATTTTAAATTAAATTTTATTTTTCATTAGTTTTTTCTAAGATAATATACAAATATCATATTACATATATAAAATAATTATTTTTATAATTTAATATTTAATATGTAACAAATGTAACTCAATTGATAAATTAGTAAGTAATCTTGAGATAAAAGAATGAGTGATTTCTAAAAAATATACATGGACTAAAAAGTTCATGTGTTAAATATATTTTTTATACAATATTTGTAAACAAAGTTAATTAATAAGAAAAATAAAAAAAATAAAAATTTTAATTTTTAAGAAGAAATACGAAAAAATGGTATATTGCAATGAAAATCCAACGGTATGTTATTCCACTAAAAATATCAATGGATATTTCATTGATTTAACTTTCATTGGAAAATTTTATTGTCTATTCCATCAGAGATCAAATTAAATTACATTGAAATTTTAGTGGATTTAATTATTCTATGTGCCATTAAATTTTAAATCATAACACTTACTAATAAATGTGAAAAAGGTAATAAATAAAATTTTCATAATTAATAAAAGTAAATATAAACTTTTAAAACTTGTACTTATTGATGTAAATGAGTTGAGTAATTAAACGCTTATTATTTTTTTGTACTTATTACTTATACGTGTAAGTTTTAGGTGATAGACAATAGTTATTTGTATATTAATCCATGTAGGTTAGAACTGTTAAACCTTTTTTTTGAAAAAAAATTGATTGTTCTAATTTTGACTTTTTATTTGCTATTATTTTTGAAATATAATATATAAATATCATATTACATATATAAAATAATAATTATTTTTATTATTTAATAATTAATATATATGTAAGAAATGTAACTGAACTGAGAAATTAATGGGTAATCTAAAGATAAAATAATGAGTGATTTCTGAAAAAAGATTATGGACTAAAAACTACTACATAAAAATTTTAATATTTAAGAAGAAATACAAAAAAAATACTATATTGCAATGAAAAAATTTGAAGGCAGGTATTCCGCTGAAAATTCAAACGGATATTTCATTGGTATAACTTTCATTGAAAATTTTCATTGGCTATTTCAATAAATATCAAATTAAATTACATTGAAATTTTAATGGATTTTAATGATTCCAATTACCATTATTTATTAATGTGTGATTTTCCGTTATTTTTGTGTCAGACCGTATTTCAACCTGACAAAACTATCATTGGAATTGTAAACAAATCAATGTAAGTTCTATTGAAAAACTAATTGTAGTGGCATATCCAAAATAATTTCATATTGGGGTAATATTTAGTTCATAGAAAAAGTATACCATCAAAATAACATAATGTCATTATGATTTATAAATTATATTTTTATAATTTCTCATCTTTCTTATTCGTAATATATTCTTAAGTTTTAACACAACAATACAATCACAATAAGTTAAAAAATATTTAATAAAAAAATCATAATGTTTGTAAATTCAACATAAGAAGATCACTAAAAATAATATATTTTTTTAAAATTTTTAAGAGCAAAAAATTTATACTGTAGTATAGTTCGCTCATCTTGACTATATAATTGATGAATTTATAAATTATGAACATATTGCTAGAATTCAACATACATTAGTTAAAAAAGATGTAAAAATATATATTTTGAAGTTAGAGAAAACATTATGTTGCAAAAAAGAGAATAGAGTTATCATCAAGATTAAAAGTAGAATTAGAGGGTAAATAGTAATTTTGAGATTTTATCATATTTTCTTTAATTGTGACACCGTGTTTATGTTACAACTTTAAATAAAGTTATAACATGAGTTGAATTAAATTAAATTATAATTGGTTGATTTGTAAAATAATTCATTATGTATTTTCTTTCTTTTAATTTTATTTTCAAAATAGGGAACATGATTAAAATTATGAAAAATATTCCCACTATTGTTGTTAGATACCATATTCTAGATGTTTTGCTACGAGAGCCTGTGTCGTTGAAATTCCATTGTAATATATTTTTGTTGAAATTTCATCATTTTTCTTTTAGTAAAAGTAGGGTTTTAAATCAATAGAAAAATTTACATTATATATAATATTACGTGCAACTAATTATTATGAAAATTGTTGATAATGATAGAAAATATAATGCATTTAATGTAATTTTCATTTGATTTATGACAATTAGTATTTTTTTCAAAACAAACAAGATACATCTACGTTGAAAAGTCTTTATTTATTTTATTAGTATTATAGTAACTAAACAAGTTGTAAGAATGATGTTCTACGTAATAAAAATGTAAGACTAGGCAATCATAATTTTTTTCAGCTACAGATTTAATTACTGTTTGTCATTAAAATTTTTAATTTTGAAATACTTAATATTTTTTTATTTGTTACCCTTTCTATACGTAATATATCACATTATTTCTTTACAATGATGTTTAATTGGACCAATGTGTTGTAAATAAAATAAAAATAATATACTTATTTCTATCGATATAAAATAATATATATACATATATATATATATATATATATATCAATACTAATTAAGAATAATAAATGGACCTAAAAGTATTTTATAAAATAAATTATAAATCTATGTTAAACAAATTTTATTATGTATGAAAATAAAACATAAGATAAACATGTGTTATATTTTGCTTACATAGATTTGAAATATTCATACAAATAACAAAAAACGTACAAAATAGATGTAAACTTACAACTATTACCAACGTTAACTATGTGAATTAAAAGGAGAAATAAATGAGTTGTATTTTAAACAATTATTCAGTTACTGCATGAAAGGAACACCATAATGTTGTAACATAGAACATATCGTTTCAATGAATACGGAAATGAGTTAATTACTTAAATTTTTATCAAACAATGGAAAAAATCCTAAACTTTTTAATCGTCTAACCAGTATAAAAGTACATTTTTGTCAAATATATTATTATTATAACTAAATAAATAAGTAATATTAAATAGTATTTACCGTATTTCATTATATTTGCTGTAGCCTAATAAATAAGATATTTTGATTACAACGTCATTATATAAAATAGCCGCAATACATTTAAATGTGCTCTAATTCTTTTAACAAATAAATATTATTTGTGAATTGAATAAGAAACAAATAAAATGAAATAGTAATTCAATGGGAAAAGAAAAAGTTTGAATTTTCTTAGAAAAATATGAATACCAATATCTAGAAACAAAGCCTTTTAAAATTACTAATTTTTTTTGCTAGCGTCTAAATATATGAACTATGTAAGAAACTAGTTCTCATAAATAATGATCCTATATTATCAAGATTTTTAAATATAATTAAAATAATAAAAATTTTGTTATACATAACGTAAATTTTTATAATAACTTCGTAATAATAAAATTCACAGAGAGACTAAGAGTATCATAATAGAATAGAATTATAATTCTTCTTTTTTCAAATATTTAACAAATGATATGTTTCTTAATATTGTCTCATTGTTTTTTTATTATTATTTTTTTTGTCCAAGAAAGAATCTTTATCTTGAATTTTCGAAGCATTATGTATGATTCAAATAAATCAATAAAGCATTAAAAAAAGTTATTAGCCACATAAGTACTGCAAATTCGAATGAATGTGAAAGATATTATGATAAACAACGCTAAAATCATTGCAGCAACTAAGATAATCAATGATCTGCAAAAAGTAGATTGTATAGTTCGTTTGTCTTTCAAATAATAACATTGAAAAAAAATGTCGAAGCTTGATCAAAACATTCTTGAATGTTTGAATGAAATTGTCCTTTTTTTATAAGAATATTTACAATTTCATTGTGTACTTGCTCGAACATATGTGCAATTACTTTACAATACATACTTTCATGTAATATGATGATTTCAAAAAGTAATTTAGTGTCTCGGGAGAAGTACATGTAGCCAAGATTTTGAAAGTTAAATTTTATTTCGAGATGAAATTCATTCTCACCCCATGGGACAGTGTCTCCATGGGGTAGGGGTCGATTTGTCTATATATATGGACATAGTAATGAAGTAGTTTATAAAATGATAAAAAAAAATGTCAACAATTTAATCATACAGTTGGTTATTTTACAAAGATATTCATGAACTGTCAGTAGAAATACCTTATAAAGATCATACAATCATGAAGTTTGATTTGGCCAGAATATTTCCATTTATAAGTATTTGAATAAAGTAGACTTTGCCAAATGAATTAAGAATAATTTTGCAACACTATTGATGTACTGGGCTCCAACGAGTATGAATGTTTCTTATGAAAATGTCAAAACCAAAATGAAAGAAAATCATTCTTTTTATTTAGTTATTTACTGTTTTTTTTTTTCATTAGGGAATATATTTTTGTTGGGGTTGTAATATGTCATTTATTAGAAGCTCATTTGTTCTATATTTTACTACTAGAAGCTCATTTGTTCTATATTTTACTTCGTTTATGCAATGATATGTTTAATAAATTAATTAATTTATTTTACTATATTTAATCGGCAAAAACCATTCGCCACCACGTGCGATGCACGTGCACTTTACTAGTTTATATAAAATGTGTTACTTAGATATCTAAACAATTTATAAATTCAAATGTTTAGCCTAATTGATAAATAATTTATGAATCTCTATTTTATTTAAAATAATTTTAAATATAAAAAAATTTATTTAGAAAATCTTATCGATCCTACCAGTTCAACTGACTGGTGTTGACAGATCCAAGAACAAATATTTTATTCAAGCGAACTAGACAAGTTAAAAACCAGTTCTCGGTCCATCCGGTCGAACTGTGTCCAACCCGGTTTAATTTACAAACAATGGATAAATCATTATTAATGTTATTTATATATTAAATTTATAATACAATCGTAATATTGTTTTCTCGTGCATCGCACTGGCCACGCACTAGTTTTGTCAAATAAGTGGTTGATAAATAGAGAAAATTCATAGTTGATACATTATATTTTATTTTTTTTTAACTTATATATTTTTAAAAATTTGTTCTTTTGAGCCTTTTTAGAATAGCGTTTTGGATCCAAAATGCAAATTAAATAAGCTCAACCAAACATGCTAATTAGCGGATTCGATTGTTCAAATCTATAGTGATGTCCAATCTGTTAATTTAACATCAATTTGCAAATAAACAAACAAGTCAACTTTTTATTCCAATTTTTATTAGCAATACTAATTAAAAAGAAAAAAAAAGTAGGAAAGGGAAATAAAATAAAGAGAGGAATGGGTTCATTTATAGTAGGAACATTTTAGGGGGTGTTTGTGTATAAATTTTTTCTATTCATACTTAAAATCTAACTCAATATTAATTGAACTCAACTATCTTCAATATTATCAATATAATTAGATGGAAAATGCTAGATGTACATAATAAATGTACATAGAGTTGTACATAACACTCACATGGGTGGGGTTCACTTGATTTTTTATTTTTTAGTTGGACCCACTCAATGTGAGTGTTATGTACACTTCTATGTACAATATTATGTACTTATAGCATTACTCTAATTAGATAATACCAAACTATCATTCTTACATAATTTACTGTTCATTCACTCAGATAATTTTAATTAACCATCACTTCCCATTATATCTCTCTTATTTTTACATCAAATCAACTTTAATTATTTTATTTTAAATATTATTTTTTAGTAGAAACTCAAAATTCCACTAAACCTAATCATACCAATTTTTTTTTAAATTAATTATAATTAACAAAAAAACTAGTTTGAATGGATATATTTGTATCCAACCACGCCGTCGGCTCACCAAACAAAGTTCGATTATGAAACAATGAGTTTAGTGAACCCCTAGTCAAAGTTGGTTTTGTCATAATAAAAATTACAATTACAGTCTGTAATGATTCTTTTCAAAAAGTAATGAAGGCACATTGACTTGGACAAGTCTAATTTCATTTATATATTCGTAAGAGGTTATTGAGATTGTTAATTTATGTGTGGACATATTTTAAACAGGTTTACAATATTCCACGACTTAAAATTACTTGTAATCAATGAAATGAAACCGAATATACACGCGGAAATCTTTATTATTGTCAACCCAGAAGAAACAATCAAATTTAACTGCAGCACTAAACAAATACACAAGTGCGGAACATGCAAACTCGTTGCTATCATATACAAATCACAGCTGATTGAAGCCAGAAGTAAAAACATTTATTTTTCCGTTGGATCAACAATTACTTTCGATTTGTTTTTCTGTTTCTTTGTTTGAACATGTAAAATAAAATA